>CM042141.1:99514096-99561596 GCA_023376005.1 Doryteuthis pealeii
TGACACAGCTACAGCTAGGAAGAATTATCACTATTTTATCAGAGATTGGATTTCCATACATCCAATAATTTGTCTATAGCAGTCCATGCTTTTCCTATGTGTATATTGATATCACTTTATGTAGATGAGATATTACTACCTCGGTATGTAAACTGGTCTACTAATTTGATTGGATTATTGTAATTGTTGGGCTTAGAAATTGAAAAATAAAATATGAATTTTCAATTTGAGGATTAAAATCACTTGGTAGTCTTTATATTAAAAAAAAGTTTAATTGTCCAAACAATTATAGAAAATAAGACAAAAGTAATGTACAATTTTAGGGTACAGAAATATCCAAAAGAAAATCTCTAGAAAATTGACCCCAGCCATTTATATATTTACCTAATTTTGGAAGAATTTTTGCTTGATCTTATCAAAGAAATCAGATATCCATCGGTTTCATAATTTGTCTATAGCAGTCCATGTTTTTCCTATGTGTATATTGATATCACTTTCAGTAGATGAGATATTACTACCTAGGTATGTGAACTGGTCTACCATCCAGAAGTGGTGCTAAATAGGCGCCATTCCTTTTTTTTTTAAAGAATTGTTAAAAAAAATCTTTGTTATAATCCGGATTATATCAAGAGAAAAAAGAAAGATTGAAAATGTATCAATTCTAATTTTACCTGTTTGATTTTCTTCTCCTTCTTCTTCTCCACTGTGAACAATGTCAAAATCATTTAAATCTTTTTCAAACCAATTATCAGCAACATCATCATTCAGCTCAGGAGATCCTTGTAATTGTTGAGCTTAGAAATTGAAAAAGAAAAATATGATGAACATAAAAGAAAAAGAGGAATTTTCAATTTGAGGATTAAAATCAATTTGTAGTCTTTATATTAAAAAAAAAAGTTCACTACTCCAAAACAATTCATGGAAAGACAATGTACAATTTCAAAGTATAGTAGCAACACTAGCTGTTTCGTTGATTTGTTGGACATTGCCAAATTCTGACTGTATTCAGTTTAAATCACAATTTCTTGCATTTTACAGGTCCAAGCTTAAAAATATTTATATGGTTGGAAAGAAAATAAAATAATCTTTCTAAATATGTAATTTTTATGTTTCAAAATAAAGAAATGGTGAAGAAATTACTGAATTTCTTGTTCTGAATTGGTCCGTGATTTGACATTTTTTTAACAAAATCATGTCCACTTTTGTACCCCCAATTTCGGGGCTTTAAATTCTCATAACTTTTGAACCACTGGGGATATTTGCATAATTCAAACAGTTTTGAACGCCATTTACACAGCTCTATTTAACTAATATGATTAAATAACAATAACCTCAAATAAAAAAAAATCAACTGGGAATTCTATTTATAGAAATATTAAAAGCAAAATCTCTAGTAAATTGGCACCAATCATTTATGTATCTACCCTCCCCCACAAGCAGGATGTGACACAAAGTCAATTTTTAAGCAGAACAGGTTTAAATCAGGGCTTTCCTTCTCCTAGAATTGTTGATATACCAAGGTTAAAGAGCCAGTCTGCCCTACTATTTATCTATAGCTATAGGGTGAATAGTTGGATACATACCTTTCCCAAGGGTATTAGAATTATGGAATGCAAACAGCCTCTCCTAGAGCGGTTGCTATAAAGATTAAAGATTAAAGATCCTAGTCTGCCCTACTATTTACCCATAGCTGGAAGGAGAATAGTTGGACATACCATTCTCAAAAGTATTAGCGCTATGTGAAACGCAAACAGCCTTGTCCAGGATTTGAAATCGGTTTGCCGTGTCCATTTCTTATGATGATAACCATTATGTGACGAGCACTTCCATTTATTGTATTTAGCAGAGCCAGTCAGGGGGATAAATAATATTCATATAAAAACTGATTGTGGCAATTGTATTGATTAATTGGTTGGTTTTAATGGCATGTGAATCTGTCTAGGATTATTCTATGCACAGTAGTTAGGAAATCATGTTCAGTATTTATATTTACATTTTTTGTGTAGTTGGCCGAGGGTGGCGACCCATGATCCTTAAGGACAGCATCCTAGTGGCTGAGCAGTTGAGGACATGCAGCACTTTGACCCTTAATTGGGTGAGATAGGAGGTTGGAAAAGCCACTTCAATCAATTGGCTGGTCATGTCAAGCCCTAGCACCTATATGATTGTCCTGGCCCTATTGATCTTATGCATTTTTATCACGTGCTAGAAGGTGGTGACTGAGGGTCTTAGTGTTCTAGATATGACATTAAACTGCATCTAGTGGTGAAGTTCCAATTCTGGAGCTCTGGGGAGTGTGGAGTACCCCTTCATTGCCATTATTCCCAAGTCAACTCTGACCTGGAGTGATAGTACCTGTTTGGGTCCCATCTATAGGTTAAATAGATAAAAAAATGAGTTAAAAAAAAAATTGAATAACCAACAAGAATGAAAAAAGAAAAAGAGTCTTCAGCATAAAATAACCCATGTGTTGACATGCCGTAAAATCTAACCAACCAGCCATTACAACTGCAGATGAAACTCATGGATCTTCAGTGTTCAGAAGATTTGAAGTCCAAGATTACCCAAACCTTATCACCTCTATACCCAGCAAGTAGTTGATTATGATTATAATTGCATGTCAACTAGTCTAAGGTTATTTTATACCTAGAGGTTAGGGAATCGCATTCATTGTGCATTCATATTTACATTTTTTGTATAGTTATTTCTTTTCTTTTTTTTTTTGCACAGTCCTACAGAGTACAAATAATTTTTAAACAGATCTATTTGACCCATGGATTAGACTGTAACAGGTACTACCACTCTGGGTCAGAATTGACCTGGAAGTAATGGCAATTAAGGTGTAATCCACACTCCTTGGATCTCTAGAACTGGAGTCTCACCATTAGATCCAACAAATAGTGAGCATGTTTGGTACTCCATACCACTGTGAACAGCTGTTTACCAAAATAAAGCATGTCAGAATTATGTTGCATTCACAACTATCAAATCATCATCATCATCCTCCTCCTCCTCCTTTCTGTCAACCACTTCATTTAACCTGGTTATTAGATCTTTGTGTAATTGCAAACAACATTAGATATCTCATTAATGAATTATGATTGTTACCTTGTGAATTTAGCCCCCCCCCATCCTATTAAGATCCCAACCTGGGCCCTTCAAGTTAAGCTTTGTGGGTCTCAGTTAGCAAAATGTTGGAGACCCCTGGTTTAGAGGATATAAGTACAAAAATGGATTACCTGCTGACAGAATTCCAGACTTGACTAAATGATAGACGTCTAGTCATAACATGTGACTAATCAACCAAGTTAAATATCTCAAGTAATTTAAAAACGGTTTAATGAAGGTTTTATCATGAACACTTGAATGTTAGCTAAGTTAGCAATACAATGTAAATGAAAGGAAACTGCTTTTTAACGTGAAAGTAATATTTGAGTATATTCCAATAAAAGGTGAGTAAGCATTTTTTTGGAGATATGTCAAACAGAGTACAAACAGGTAACAAATAGATTCAATGCTTTGCAAGAGTATTTTGAAAAAAAAAGAAAAAAAAAAAAAGAAAAAAGAAAAGAAACCGAAAAGAAAAGAAAAAAAAAAGAAAAAAGGGGGGGGGAGAATATAAAGAAAAAAAGGGGGGAGAATAAAAAAAAAAAAAAGAACAGAAAGAAAATAAGAAAAAAAAAAAGAAAGAAAAAATAAAAATAAAAAAGGAAATAAAAAGAAACAAAAAAAGTTGTGTAGTTCTTGAACGGATTTAAAAAATGGCCAAATTGTTTTTTTTTTTAAATTGAAAAAAAAAAAAAAAAAAAAAAAAAAAAAAAATTTATTACTAAAGATTCCCTTATATTTGTAGTTTATACCAGATATACATTTCCATTTCCAGAAAAAAAAAATATTTAAAATTTACTTTAGATAACAATACAAAATCCACTCCATTATTCTTCTTATCAATTTTGATAAGTATCTTCCTTCATCTTAATTTTAGTTGTTTTCTATTGCAATCCATTAATTTCTATAACAATGAAGAACATTATGTATTAGTAATAACAATAAAGCATAAGCTTTCAGTGATACTAATTCATGTCCCCAGGGAAGCATCGTTATCCATAACAGTTGCTTTACCATTTAACCTATAAGAGCAATTGGCATAGCGGAAGTCAAAATCATACCTTATAAAACATATCCTATAATCTTGTCTTTCCTTGGAAAATATAATCATCCAACTATACTCCCTCCATCTATGAGTAAATAGCAGAGCATACTGGGCACTTTAACCTTGGTATGGTAACCAGTCTAGGAGAAGGAAAACTCTGAATTCAAACCTGTTAAACTCCGCTTAAAAATTGACTTAGGGTCATATCCTGTTCATGCAGAGGGGTTGGGTAAATACATACATTCATTTTTGTTGTTATTGTTTTTACACATTAACATGTTTTTTTTTAGATGATGCACTGTCAATCATTATTATGTGATAAAAAGCAACTAAAATTCAGATGAAGGAAAAATGTTAAAATTGTTAATAATAATAATAATAATAATAATAATAATAATAATAATGATTGACATTGTTTCATCTAAAAGATAAAACAATGAAAAATAAAATTCACTTAAATCTTAAATTTCAATTCGGCAAGAAAATTTAATGAATTTTAATTTGTTTATTCTTTACCAGCAAAAAAATGCACCCTCCAAGCACAAGTATTTAAATTCTAATATAATTAAATATTATATTGAATATGAAAATCAAATACAAACACAAAGAAGATTACTAGCATTCCCAGGTGATTTTTTTTTATTTGAGGTTATTGTTATTTAATCGTGTTAGTTATTGTAAATTTGTTAGCTGTGTAAATGGAGTTCAAAACTGTTTGAATTATGCAAATATCCCCAGTGGTTCAAAAGTTATGAGAATTTAAAGCCCCGAAATTGGGGGTACAAAAGTGGACATGATTTTGTTAAAAAAATATGTCAAATCAGAGACATAAGACGTAGGGATATCAAGATCTTTTTTTTTTTTTTAAAGTTTACCACAAGATTATTCAACATTTTCATATGGCATATATATACATATATAGTATTAATTTATATAAATAACATCACTTTGAACTTAAAAATACATTTTTTAAATATCTGCTATGTTGTATTACATAAAGAAATAGAATAACTATTTATAGAATTTTATTTAACAAAGCTTGTGCAGCTTTGATTATATGTGTAATAATACTGTTTTAACTCACCGTAAAAAATAATTCAATGGTTAAAAACACATAAAAGTTACATATTTAGAAAGATTATTTTCTTTTCTTTCCAGCCATATAAATATTTTAAAATTTGGACCAGAAATAAGCGATGAATTACTATTTAAACTGGTATGGTCTGAATAAACGACGCCTAGTTGAGAGTTGTTTACGTTCGGAAGACAAGTAAATTTTATTTTTTTCCACCAAAATTCAAAGTTTCAAAGCAAATCCCTGACAGTATACAATTGTTTTTATTTCACACATTATATATGAAAATAATCTTAAGGCTATCTCCTATTAGGCATATAGTGCTTTTTTTTTTTTTTGACTTCTTTTTTATTTTTTGAAGAAATTGCTTTTAACTTTGCTCTATTGTGGTTTCACCCGAAAGGTCGGAAAAGAAAAAAAACAAGTTTCTGCTTGTAGTTAAAAGTGTTTCCTATTTAATTGTAAAATTTCAAGAATATTGAGAAAGATTATCTACTTTGATTTTACAAATAATGTAATGTGTTAGAATTCGGATACGGAAAAAAATCGTATAAGGCATTTTAGCCTGTTCAAAGACAAAATACTGTTTTAACTTGCTGTAAAAAACAATTTGATGGATAAAAACACATACAAATTACATATTTAGAAAGATTATATCATTTTCTTTCCAACCATATAAATATTTTAAAAATTGGACCAAAATACGCTAGAAATTACTTTTTTAATCTGATAAGGCCAGAATTATGAGAGATTGTTTACATTTGAAAATTGAGTAAATTTGATGATTTTCTTTTCAAAATTAAAACTTTGAGCAAAATCCCTGATGGTATACAATCGTTTTTATTTCACACATTATATATGGAAATAATTCTGAGTGTCTTCTATTACTGGTATAGTGCCTTTTTTTTTTTTTCGCTTCTTTTATATTTTTTGAAGAAATGCCTTCAAATTTGCTCTATTGTATTTTCGCTTCCATGGGGTCTAGAAAACAAAAAAAAAGGTCCTGTTTGTACTTCCAGGTGTTTTTTAATTGAGTGTAAAATTTCAAGAATATTGATAAAGATTAGCCACTATGATTTTGAAAAACAAAGTAGCATGTAAAAATTAGTCTTAAAAAAAAAAAAAGAAGTCATATTTTATGTTTTCAGCTTTTCAAAGCAAAATATCATTTTAACTTACTGTATAAAACAATTCAATGGATAAAAACACATAAAAATTACATATTTAGAAAGATTATTTTCTTTTATTTCCAACCATATAAATATTTTTAAGATTGGATAAAAAATACCCGAGAAATTGCGATTTGAACCAATTAAGGTGAAAAATTGTCTATGTCCAACGATTTTACAAAACGAGCTAGCAATGCTAAGATTACACTTACTTTTACTTTATTCTAATTGATTTCAATCTAAAATTATAGATAGGATTGCTTTTTAATATGTTGGAGAATAAAACAATAACATCAAGTAATTCTTTTTTAAACATGGTTTTATCAAAACCAGTATGCAAATTATTCACACCATATACTATGTAAACATTTATTTCTTAATGATATATAACACACATGGTAGGATTTTAAACAATGTTTAAAATATAGGCTATTTTGAAGCAAATCAAAATCAGCTAGACCTTAATAGAGACATTGTTGATAAATAAGATCCTAATTAAGACAGAAATAATCATTATTTAATAACCATTGAGAATATAATGTAAAGAACTAAGAATTGTGGCAGTGGTGGTGACAGTTTCTGTCAGACAGATACACAATCTCCATTATAATAAGATATTTTAACTTCATATACTTAAATGATACTTATTAAAAGTGAAAAGTTTCTATAAAACAACATCAGTGCACATTTTTTGTTTTTAATATGAAAAAGATAAATGTTGATCGATTACCTTCCTTCTGAATTGCATTTAGTGCTCCTTTTTTCAATCTAAAACCAGCGTGTTTGTGAGAAGAATTCGCAAAGTCTTCAAGTGTAATATCTGAAAGAAAAAATAAATAAACAAAAACAAAAATTGATTAATGACTAAATAATGGCATTTATAAACTAGAAAAGAATTATGAGAAAGTTTTAATTGCAGACCCCCCACCAAAAAAAACACACAAAAAACAACAAAAAAACTGATGTATGAAATTTTTTTCTGTTAAATACCCAAATCACTTTTTCATATTTCTAAAATCAAAATTTTATGGAATTGGTTTTATTCAATCTTTACCATTGGGTCTATTAAATGCAGTTAAAGTTTATGCTAATGTAGGTTCTATAAAAATTGCTTGAGTTTTCATAAAATATACACAATAACAAAAATGAATAAATAAAAATAGAAAAATAAAAACAAAATGAATAAAATAAAATAAAGTATAAATGAATAAAATATAAATAAAAACTTTAGTCGGCTACACAAATACATTATATACATAAAGAGAGTTTATTTAATGGTATATCGACTCATCATAGTTTATTTATTGGGGAAATTTGATACACTTGTAAATGTTTGATTGTAATTATAACTATATTTTTCATCTTCAATTGTATCTTTTTTTTTTTTTTTGAATAGCACTATTTAAATTTATCTATAATCCTTTGTTTGCATACAGTTATATGATATCAAATAATCCTATCTAATACTGATAATTTATACACAATTATACGGGTCAAATTAACTATTACTATTTAGCAGTAATCATTTGTTTACTGTTAGATAAGAATACCTCAAAAAACACCAACAATTTGCAAGCAATTATATGGTTTCAAATAACTAATAGTTATAATACATAAGTATATAATAGTAAACAAGAACAAGTGACTTGAAGCTATAATTATTACAAATGATTTGCAGTTATATATAAGGTATTCTTATTCAATACAAATAATTTGCAAACAAATCTATTTGACCCAAAGATGGGACCCTAACAAGTATTACCACTCCGGATCAGAGTGGACCTGGGAATAAGGCAATGAAAGGATACTCCACCCTCCCAAGAGCCTCACATTGGATACAGTTTAATGACATACTCAGGACCCATTCCATTTTTTTTTGGGGGGGGAGGGGGGTCTTACCCCTCTGCAGGTGATACAACTGGTGCACTTTAAGCCCTGCCAACAGGTTGGTTGGTTGGCTGGTTGGATTTTATAGCATGTCAACCCTTGTTGGGTTATTTTATGCCAAAGACATTTTGTTTTATTTATTCTTGATTAGTATTCAACATCTTTTTTCAACTCATTTAAAAAAAAAAATTTCAATTCATTTTTTCTATTTGACCCATAGATGAGACCCTAACAGGTACTACCACTCCGGATCAGAGAGACCTGGGAGTAATGCAATGAAGGAGTACTCCATACTCTCCAGAGGTCCAAAATTGAAATTTTACCATTTGATCCACCAACACGATAGATAGAGATAGATAGATAGATAGATAGTGGTTTTCAAAGTGTTAATTACTAGGTTCCATTCGTTTCTGCAAAATATTCACCAAGTTAAATGTAGATAGATATTCAGACATTCTAGTGATTAGTATAACAGGACTATTGCAACACCAACTGTGATGATTGAGTCACACCATCCGCATACATACAGACTCCCCCGTAAAATACTTTATGGTGAACTTGCAAATGGCATGTGAAGGACGGAGTTCAAATCCTGGACAAGGCTGTTTACATTTCACATACTCTTGGGAAAGGTATGAATCCAACTATTCTCCTTCCAGCTATGGTTAAATAGTAGGATAGACTGGGCTCATTAACCTTGGTACTGCAGCTGGTTTAGGAGAAGGAAAACTCTAAATTCAAACCTATTAAACTCTGCTTAAAAATTAACCTTGTGTCACTTCCTACTGTGAGGAGGGGTTGGGTAAATACATATATAACTTCACAAAATGGATATGTTTTATAATTCCCTCTTATCATAATTACTACGACCTGTTGTTGGAGCTTAGAATACTCTGATCCCTTGCAGAAAGCTAAGACCCCTCCCTCAAAATATATCCTGGGTATGACACTACACAGTGTCTGATGGTTAGGCTCCAGTTTTGGAGATCTAGGAGAGTGTGGAGTACCCCTTCATTGCCATTACTCCTTGGTCCACTCTGCTCTTAAGAAACTACACACACACACACAAAAAATATGTAAATATGAGAATCATTCAATAAATAAGGTGAATTTTGCTTAAGGAATTGGCAATAGGAGGCACTGTTTACAGTTGCATCTTTTTTCAAGGAAATCAATATTGATGGGTCCTTTCATGTCCCATAAGACTGTCAGCATGACCTTCTTTACTGACTGCTGTATCCAAAACTTTTTCTTTACTGGAAAGATTTTTTTATCACTCCATGGACTGTCTTTTCGACTCGGGCTCATAGTGGAAACCCCATGTTTAGCCTATTTGTACATTTTTTTTTTTTTTTTTTTTACTAAAACACTTCTATGTAAACATCACACATTCTTCTATATATTTCACATGATTTGCACTTTTCAGCCATCAAAAATTTGATTACAGACCTCTTTTCAAGCCTGGATCACCATTTGATTTGCTGTCATTTTAAATAGCCTCAAAACATTAATACAAGATTAAAATAATTTGTGCTATAAACCAATTCCAAATAACGCAGAGTTTACATTTATGGGAAAAAAATCCCCTATTTATTGACCGACTCTTGTATAATGAATACAATTCCCTAATCTATAAGCATAAAATAACCCTAGATAAGTTGACATGCCATTAAAATCAATCAATCTATTAATTACTGAGTACAAGCCAATTTTGATAGCTAATGTTCTTCTAGAACAGGAGTCCCTAATCTGTAGCTCATGGGGCTCATCTGTGTAACCCTACACCTAACTTTCAAAATTTTCCCTTTGTCTTTTGATGTTGACTGTGAAGAGTACCATTACAACTGTAGATGGAACTCTTTGATCTTCAGTGATTATAATATTTAAAGCCCAAGTTTACCACATTCTTGATTTTTATAAGAACCATGTTCCTTAATCTGAACAATTTCCCAACCTTATGACTCACACCCAGCAGCAGGTAGTGAGCATGTTTGGCATTACATAATGTTGTGAACAGGTGTTCACCAAAATGAAGCGTGCCAAGTGTATGGCAAATCATGTACTCTTTCTGTCAACCTCTTCATTTAACCCTGATATTACATCTTTTTGTGATTGCAAACATCAGATATCTCATTGATAAATTAGGATTGTTAATGCGCAGAGATGCTGATAGGTACGCGTCCTGCGTCACTGACGCATAAAAATCATATCCATGCATCCCAGTTTTTTTCTTCCCCCACCATTTCCAACTAACTGTAAATACATTTTAATATTTTCTTACACTGTATGGGGTACAAGGTAGGTGTTAGATGGCTTTAGTTGTTCATAGATAAAAACTCTGCAATTCATTAAGAAACTTTAGTTTGGACCCATAAAATTTCCCGGGGACTCATTCAAATCAAATCTGTGTGTCCCAGGACGCACTAAATTAAAAAGCTATCAGTATCACTGAACGTGTGAATTTAGCTGACTTAAGCTTTGTGGCTCTCAGGCTGAAAAGGTTGGGAACCCCCTGTTCTAGTGTCTGATCTATATCTGCTAAAATAATTTGTTATTTAATGAAAAGATTGATATTAGTAAGAGGGGAATGTGATGCAAAACTATTGAATATTATTTTAATCTTTTTTTTTTCCCATTTCTTTTGATAAAATCCTGAATACACTGTGCTGAATCCTACCTTTAGTAAATAAAACTCTGGATGAGACTCTTTGTGTTTCACATTGCACAAATGCCCCTGTGAAAGGCATGTATGCATCTGTTCTCCCCCTCTAGATATGTGTAAAAAATTGGGCAGACTTGGTTCTTTAACCTTGGTTAGGTAACCAGTGTAGAAGAAAGAAAACTGAATTCAAACCAGCTGTACTCTGCTTAAAATTTGACCTTGAAATATTCCATGGTATTCAACCAAACCGGTTTAAATAATAACATCTTGGAGACATGTTTTATTAATAATGACAGACAAGGATTTTTTGTTTAGCTTTTTATTCAGATTTTCTTTTTGGTAAATGAAGACGTTGCAATTGTGGCTATAGGCATTTTAAAAACTGTCCAAAACTGTGAGTCTGCCCTCTGGGGGAGAATAGATGGATTAATACCTTTCCCAAAGGTATTAGCACTACATGAAATGCAAACAGCCTTGTTCAGGATTTGAATTTGGGTTGTTGATTTCATTCACTATGATAATAATAATTATGCTAAGGTTAAAGTATTTTACTAGGGACATGTACTATTTGAAGCTGTATTGTGATTATTATGTTGGGATCCGAAATGGGTCATGGCTATCTGTTCCTTTTTATAAAGCTGCATATATATATTTACCAACCCCTCTGCATGAGCAGGATGCGACACAAGGTCAATTTCTTAAGCTGCATATAAGAGTGCTTTAAATGTTTCAATATTCATAGAACCAACGAGTAGTGTAAAGTTTCAGACATCTTTAGGAAATGGGATTTGTTTTCCTCTCCCAAAAGGAAATACCACATAGAATACCAAAGTTTTCCCTTTGGCATAGAGAGAAAACCCAACAGACTTAAATACCTGTCTTGGGAAAAAGGAGTTGGAATCAAAGAGGAAATAAAGGAAAAGTAGGATCTACTCTTGTCACTGAACAGCTTTTAGCTAAAGTTATATTTATATTGTTATGGTTGGCTGGTTGGATTTTACAGCACGTCAACCCTTGTTGGGTTATTTTATGCTGAAGGCATTTTGTTTTATTCATTCATGATGGGTATTGAAAAAAAATTTTTTTTTAAATTCATTTTTTCTATTTAACCCACAGATGGGACCCTAACAGGTACTACCACTCTGGATCTGGGTGGACCTGGGAGTAATGTTGATGAAGGGGTACTTCACACTCCCCAGAGCTCCAGAACTGGAACTTTTGCCGTTTAATGTCATGCCCAGGACACATTTATATTGTTATTTACTAAGCTTTGCTTAGTTGTGGCAGGATGTATGGGGCATCCAGTGAAACTCACTCAGGAGTAATGGTTTCTAGCTTGCTAACCATTACACTATCCGGAGAACCCATATTTCATTTAGTTATTTATTTAACTTTGCTTAGCAGAAGGACAGATGTATGAGGCACCCAGTGAGACTTGAACTCACTAATAATAGTTTGCTTGTCTATTTGCCCATAGCTTGAAAGGAAGAATAGTTGGATGCATACCTTTCCAAGAGTATTAGCTCTGTGAAATTCAAACAGCTTTGTCCAGAATTTAAACTCAGTGTCGTAGTGTCTATTTTCTATGATGATAACCATTACACCACAAGTGCCTCCTTTTTATGAGAGTGAGGAACAGTGTATATTGGAGACAATAATAAAGGATATGTTCATGGCGAGACTAAAACTCATGTTCCCTTTTTATTTCAGAGAGGCCTGTTTATGGATCACTGCTTTTTATTGTAAGTCACTCCTGTCTTTATTTCTATGACAGTAACGAACAGAGCATATTGAAGACTAGAACTCATGTCCTCTTTTGGATTGGGGAACTCTCATATTGCATAATGGATGGGTAGAGCCTGTCATTTTTGTAAGGTAGTGTAGATCTTAAAATAATGATAAACCAAATGTAAAAACAACGGTCACAGAGTTTTATAGATTGTCATGTGGAAGCATGGCTCTCATTGGCCTAGAGAGTTGTGACTCTGGGAAAATAGATTAGAATTTAGTCAATTGGAGACTGAGTGCCTGAATCAGATAGACGCAGTTATGCTTCTCTGTTCCTTGCACGTATGAATTTAGCAAAGAATGTATTGAAGCGATTTCTGGTAATATACACAAAAAAATATACATCTGTGTTTTTTCCATGAGTAAAAACTAAGAAAATGGGATGCACAGAGAAGCAGACAACTCTGATGGAAGAAGAAACAGCATCCCGATATTAAGATATAGACATGCCCAACAGAAAGAACTCCAAAAGAACAACCCCATGATGGCCGATGAAAGATGTAGCAGAGAGAACTATATTAGAAGTAGTAAGAACTAAAGAAGCAGTATACAACACTGGTTATCTACATCAGCTGAGTTATCAATTATGTTACAAGTACAATTGGTATTGCAGAAATCTAAATCCCACCTCACTTAATACAAAGTATCCTGA
Organism: Doryteuthis pealeii; assembly: GCA_023376005.1. NCBI lineage: Eukaryota > Metazoa > Mollusca > Cephalopoda > Myopsida > Loliginidae > Doryteuthis > Doryteuthis pealeii. Next base: position 99,527,483 of record CM042141.1, read on the forward strand.
TCTTGTCAACACTCTGTTAGATTGGAGTGGTAATACCTGTTAAGGTCCCATCTAGGAGTTAAATAGAAAAAAAAGAATGAGTAAAAAAAATAAATAAATAAAAAAAAAAAAAAATAGCAAAAAAATTTTTTTTTAAAATAGCAAAAAAAAAAAAAAAAAAAAAATAGCAAAAAAAAAAAAAAAATAGCAAAAAAAAAAAAAAATTTAAAATAATAGCAAAAAAAAAATTGAATAACCATCAAAAATGAATAAAACAAAACGTCTTTGGCATAAAATAACCCAACAAAGTTTGACATGCTGTAAAATCTAACCAACCAATCATGTTAGCTATTGGTTTTACATATTAGTTGTGTTAATACCATATTTTTATCTAATTCAATTTTTTAGATGAAGACTTGTCAATCATTATTATTAATTTAGACTAGTATTTTATTTTATTGTTTAAATGTAGGTTTTGATGTGAATTATTTAAATATGGTAATTCATTTCAGTCTAATATTTTTTCCATAAACATCATCATCATTATCACTTACTTTCAAGTGGTGTCCTTAAACTTTTATATCCTATTTATTGATACTAATATAATACTGTATGGTGTCACCATAAAGTAGAGTAAAGATTATACAACTATATAAGCTGAAGTGGTTGCATATGGTAACAGGTTATGAAATTGGATGTTCATAAAGTGATGTTTATAATATCATAACACAAGTGGCTGGATCAAGTCCTAAATGGATTGATAAAGAAAAATGATTGCAGATAATATGACAAAATTATATAACCCAAAAAGATGGTTTCAAAGAAGGTTTTGTTTATATAAAATGATTTTATTTAGCATTAAACGACCTGAAAAGGGTTGATATACTGTAAAACAAAACAACCAACCAACTATAGATTGGAACTTGGAATGTTGGTCTAAGGCAAGGGGTCCTCAATCAGCAGTTCTAGAGTCCCATAAGTGTAGCCCTGTATCTAACTTTCAAAATTTTCTCTTTGCCTTTTGATATTGGCTATGAAGTACCATTATAACTACAGATGGAACTCATTGATCTTCAGCATTTAAAAGATTTGAAGTGAAAGTTCCTTGCTTGCCACATCCTTGATTTATATAAGAATAACAGGCTCCCATTTGGATGATTCCCCAACATTATTCCCAGCAAGTAGGTTTGGTTTAGTTTCTTTGTTTAACACCATTTCAACCTTCATGGGCTATTTAATGCTAAAGTCATCCTTGTAGAATAACAGTAGTGGTACTATCTAACCCATAGCTGGGAAGGATGGGGGTGTTCATACCATTCCCAAGAGTATTAGTCCGAAAGTGAACATGACTGGAGTTTGGTTTGGTTTGTTTTATGGCATATCAACATCAGTGGGTTATTTAATGCCAATAAAGTTTTGAAATAAATCAATTCTTAATGCATAATACAATTTTTTTATAAATACATTTTTCTATTCAACCCATAGATAGGACCCTAACAGGTACTACCACTCCGGGTCAGAGTAGACCAGGGAGCAATGGTGATGAAGGGGTGCTCCACATTCCCCAAACCTCCAAAACTGGAACCTCACCATCAAATAGAGTTTAACGTCATTCCCAGGACATGTAGACCCTCAGCCACCGCCTTCTAGCACCCATATGATAAAAAGGGGTTGGGGCTTGCCATAAGGGTAATAGGGTTGGGAAAATCATATAGGTGCTAGGGCTTGACATGACCAGTCTAGCCCTAGATAGGGCCAAAGTGGAGTATTGCAAGTCATTAACTGCTCATCCACCTGGGTTCTATCCTTAAGCATCACGGGTCGCCACCCACGGCCAACAGGTGGCCCCATTGGGGGAGTCTTACTCCTCTGCAGAGGTGCATTCTAACGCCCCAGCCGACAGGGCGGGTGTTATTTTGGTTGTTTTGTTTTACGGCATATCAACCCTTATGGGGCCATTTATTGCCGAGTCAAGTCATTTTGATAATTAAAGGACTCAGATTGCTTACAGTACCTGCTATTGCTTAAGTGGTCACCCAAGTAAGTATTGAACAGGCTCATCACTGCTTAACTTTGGTGATAAAGTGGGAACCTTTTTTTGTTTCTGTCTTTAAGATTGTGGTCCTAGGACCTACTGAGTTAAGCTTTGTGGCCCCTAGGCTGAAAAGGTTGGGGATCCGTGGCCTAATGTAGTATTGAATGACAAATTGAAAGTTAATATGTTAAGGTTTGATGGTTGTAGGTAAAGTAGAAGAAGACAAACAGTATCACTTATACTGTATTAGACCCAAATGATGCAAAGGTGTAAGTTTGAAATGATCTTTTTTGTATCAAATTAAAGGGAATTATGGAAAGTAAATCTTATCTAGAAATATTAGATAAAGTGTTCTGCTATCATATACCCCAAAATCATATGGATTGGTTACAAGTTTTTTTTCTTCTTTTTTCAGCCTGAAGACTTTTTACTGCCGACCTAATCAGTTAAGATAATAATCTTGGGGGTGGTTGGCTCAATTGCCAGATCTCAACTTTGGTGAGAATTTATGATAAAATGTTCCCAACATCTGACAAAGAATTTACAAATCTGAATGGTTTATATATTGTAGTAGAATGCTGAGAACAAATAATCTCACCAAAAACAATAAGGAATCTCAATACATTGCTATCTTGGAGATATGATAACATATTTATAAAAAAAAAAAAAAAAAAAAAAGAAGTTATTTTTAGAAGGTATCCGTGTTTTTTCTTTTAGTATTCCTTTTATTAGCTTGTAAGTACTTGTCTAATAAAAATGACATAACTGGAGTGTATCTATCTAACTAGGGCGAGTCAAAAGTTTTGCAATATTTTGGTACATGCTAATTTGCGGGGCGTATGTCACGTAAACAAAGCAGTTCAAACTATGTTAGGTACCTACTGCAGTTTATAGTAACGTGGTAGTTGGTAAGCTGACATGTGATTGGTTGTTTTGTTTTACGGCATATCAACCCTTTTCGGGCCATTTAATGCCGAATCAAGTAATTTTGATATATACTTGCTTATAGTATCTGTTGTTGCTTAAATGGTCACCCATCTAAGTACTGAACTGGCCCATTGCTGCTTAACTTTTGTAATTTAGCAGTAACTGGTGCTTTAAATGTGACTTGACCATTAAGCTGACATGTTGTGCATTGCTTTATTATGTTATGATCTGAATGTAGAACAGTCTAATTTTGGGAACTTATTCTTTATGAGTTTAAATTGGGCCATAATGTCACAGAAATAATCAAAAACATTTGTTGTGTGAAAGGCAAAGGCACAGTTGATCTCAGTAGGATAGGTTGATTTTAGAACTTTAATGTCTCTCATGTGGCGAAAGTTGAAAATTAACAAAGAATTACCACACAAAATATTTTTCTTCAAAACTTTACCTTTGTTTGAGGGAATAGATTTCAATCTTTTAAAGTGTTATCCCTGTTACAGCTTAATTATTAGGTAAAAACCAGCATATCGGAGGTGTCGGTGATGATGGGCGGCATATTTTCAATTTGAATCCTTGTTTTAATATTTTATTTGTTTCGTTTAAAATGACAACCTTTTCTGTTTTAGATATTGAAATTGCTAAATTTTCTAACCAATTTCTAGGCTAATGTGAAAACGAGGATTTTTGGTGCATTTTAGCAGACGATCTTTGATGCTATTTCCTCAAACAATGGTGCAAGTAAGAGATCTAGTTTTTGGTATCAGTATTCATTATACCAATACACAACTTTCGCCGTTTGAGAAAATTTGATATTTAAAAACAAGGGGAAAAAAATCAACCTCCCCTACAGTACAGTAACCAAATGGTTAAAGAAAATGTGCAATTATCTCAACAATCTGGTCAGGTTTGGCTTAAAAATGCGGATTCCGAGGCTGTGCTCCAAAATGATAGAGGCAAATCCAGTGAGTAGCATTTAGAGAGTGTGGTTTGTCACCTTCACATGTTTGGTTAAAGCATCTGGAGCTGCCAAATTGTGCCTCACTTTACCAAAATATTGGTCAAACTTTTGACTCCCCCTAGTATTCTTGAGGGGGAGGGATGGCGCAGTGTTGGACTAAGACATCGTAGTAAGCGTTTTCAAACTCCAGTCGTGCTATTCAGCAATGTAGCTTCTTCGTAAGCCCTCTTGTACATTTCTGTATATAAATTCCATCCTATTTGTTGATTCTATTATTGTTCCTTACCATTTCTTCCACCTCTGCTATTCAAGCAGATAATACAACATTCCTGGTCAGCAAGTTGCCCCTCTTCTATCCTCCCCTATGTTACCATACACAAATATAACACTATCCATCAACCAGCCTTAGATATTCTTGCTCAATTTACCCAAGCAGAAAGATTGTACCATACAAAGGATGACACTAATGGAAAACTGATCTTTATAATAAAATAAAGTGTAAATTCTTATAAGCAGTAGCCCTGTTGTTACATATTAATTGGATCCCTATTACTTTTTAAGGTAGTATAGAAATCCTTATGGCGATCAGTACAGCTGATGGCCTTGAGAGCGAGTGACAATGCTTGACCTCACTCTCACCTTGCGTTCTGGGATGATTGTGAGAATCGGAAGTGATAGAAAGCCCCTTCCAGTTTAAGGAGTAAGTCAGTTGCAGAAGTTAGTTGCAGTTAGTCAGTTGCAGAGTTAGAAGCTAGCAAGATGTGACTCTCAGCGCGCAGTTGTCTGGTCCTGGGGTTCCAGAATAAAATAACATCAAAGGTAAATCGAAGTCTTGTTGTTATTACTAAAAGCTAACAATGACACAAGGCTTCTGATAAGAAATGGTCCCAGCAGAACCAGACACGGGACCCAGATAAGAAGACCAGACGAGACCTGTAGAGGATATACCAGACCATTAGAAGATAGAAGACAGAAGACCAGAGTAAGATGTATAGATACTTAGTGCCGTCACAGAAAAGGCACTACGTAACACTGTTAGTACTACTGTATGATTACAACCAATTAGATTTTAATAAACCTTTAATAAACCTTATGGATAAAAAGTTAGAGAACTACACAAGAATGCTGTGTGCTATTTTGAACAAATCCTGGAAGCAGCACTCTACAAAATAGCATCTGTATGGTCATTTACCTCCCATCTCACAAACCATCCATGTAAGGCAAGCAAGACATACTGGTCACTGCTAGAGAGTATGGATGAACTTGTTACATAATCTATGCATAGATTATTGTCAACCCCCTGTATTTCTGAGGGGATGGCCCTTTTCATATCACGGGCGGGACTTTCCATGGAATATTACAGAAAGCCCGCGAAATATGTGAAGTCACGTGGGACCTGGTTAGGTCTTCAGTTTTCAGCTTGGACGTCAGGCAGATAAGATGTTACTGCTTTAACTGAGACTCACTGCATACGCGCGCTGTGATTAGTTAGAGAAATATGTTTAGTTAAGATATAAAAGGTTAAATGAATTATATGGTTTTGTGGTTGATGAATGTCTTGGCAACAAGACTGACCTAGAAGACCAGACATGAAGTCCCCAAGACTAGGTCCAGACGCTGGAAGAAGAACGTAAGATACCAAAGATGAACAGAAGAAAAATAGAAGTAAAAAGAAGAGTATACAACAAAGTCATAAGAGACGTTCTCCTGTGGACACCTACACATGGACACACCAGTATTGGTCAACCAGTAAAAATCTCATCAGTTCTGTGCAGACATAGAATGCTGTCTAGAGGACTTTCTATTGGTGATGACCGATAGGGATGGATGGAGAAATTGAGTCAAGGGAATCCATGCTGTCAGCATACCTTGATGATGGTGATCTGCTTATGATTATAACATGATACAAAGAGATTCAAAAATAAAGCCTGGTTTTAGCTTAGTGGTAGACTAGCTGCCTAAGAACCACAACTCAGTGCATGAGGTAAAATGGGGAGCTGGTGGTAGGTGTGGCATTTCATCTCAAGACACAAAAACAATCTCCCTGATTTAACACTACTCAAAAGGGATAGACTCCCTTGTTATCCAGCTGATATCGACAAGAGGCCACCCCCACAGACTTTAATCTACCCTTGTCCCAATAATAAAGTAAAGTTTAAAACCCTAAAGTTATGATCTATAAGTATCAACACAAGACATTTGGATAATATTCAAGTAAATAATTATGCAGTGATGCTGATAGCTTTTTTCATTTACTGCATCCTGGGATGCACATATTTGCTTTGAACAATGGAAGCGCGTGGTATGATGGTTAAAGTCATGGGAAATGGACTCGTTGCCCAAGTTCAAATCCTGGATGTGGTAATTGCATTTCACTTAGCGCTAATACCCTTGGGAAAGTATGAATCCTATTCTCCCACAACCATGGATAAATAGTAGGGCAGACTGGACTCTTTAACCTTGGTTAGGCAACCGGTCTAAGAGAAGGAAAACTCTGAATTCAAACCTGTTGAACTCCGCTTAAGAAATTGACCATGTGTCACATCCTGCTCGTGCGGCGGGGTTGGTAAATATAATATATTTGCTTTGAACAATTCCCGGGAAAATTTATGGGTCCTAACTAAAGCCGTTAGCTCCTTGTAACCTATCCTGTGTAATTCATTCTAAGAAACTATTGAAATGTATTTATAGTTAGCTCGAAATGGTAGGGGAAGAAAAAAGAAAGACTGGGATGCATGGATATGATTTTACTGCATCCTTTTAGATTTTTGTGCGTCAGGGATGCAGGACGCATACCTATCAGCATCTCTGATTATGATTATATTTTTTTGGAATTTTCACTAAGAAGAGCCACAGTGTATGCCATTTTAGAGCTTTCTCTTCGACAACACATAAGAAGAAGAAGAAGCTAGACTGCTTGTTGAAGTTACAAATTGTGATGAGAATGAAACTTGATATAGCCCAAGCATACCTGGTTTCTGGTCGACTTAAATAAACTTCTAAGAGATTAGGTTCATACACAGAGTAAATAATCAAAATTTCCAAAGATGACTGCTTGTTTAGTAAATGGATATTATGTCATCTGGGACATTAAAGTAGATTCATTTAGAAAGTTAGCATAAATCAGTAGAGAGAGATTTGCAGCTGTTCATAAAAAGGACAAATTCTTTTATGTTAGTCATACACATGTAAATGTACAGGAAATGCATTTTGTTAGAAGAAAATTTACTTAAATTTGACAGAAGTGTAGCAACACCAGCAGTTTTGTTGATTGGGTGGACATTGACAAATTCCGACCTTAATCGATTTAAATTGCAATTTCTCGCGTATTACGGTCCAAACTTAAAAATATTATATGACATTATTTTTTAACAAAATCATGTCCACTTTTGTACCCCCAATTTCGGGGCTTTAAATTCTCATAACTTTTGAACCACTGGGATATTTACATAATTCAAACATTTTTGAACTCCATTACACAGCTTTATTTAACTAATATAAATAAATAACAATAACTTAAAATAAAAAAAAAAATCAACTGGGAATGCTGCATAAGTGACAAGAGAAGATAATTATGAAAAGATGATTTGTTGGTTGGTTGGATTTTACAGTATGTTAAATCTTGGGTCATTTTATGCTGAAAAAATTTGTTTTATTCATTCTTGTTGGGTATCCAATTAAAAAAAAAAAAGTACATTGAAACTGGCTCTATTTAACAGGGCTAGTTTAGCTCAGTCGGTAGAGTGTCTGACAAGGAACCACAAGGTTCTGGGTTCAATAACGGCCCTTACCAGCGTATGAGTCGCAGAGAGATCTGTGCAGTAAAATGAGGAGCTGATGGTAGGTGTGGCGCTCCACCTCAGACACCAAAACAATCTAGTGCTAGTGAAAAGGGGATAGACTCCCTTGATGTCTGGGTGATACCGACTTTACTTACTTTATTGTGTTCCCTGTATCTCTTGGAGTTTTCATGGAAATAAATCAGTGGCATTAGTTTTGGAGGCATTCCTTGTAAAGTAGCTATGAGTTGTGCAGATGTGTTGGTTGGTTGGATTTTACAGCATGTCAACCCTTTTGGGGTTATTTCATGCTGAAGACATTTTTGTTTTATTCATTCTTGTTGGGTATCCAATTAAAAAAAAAAAAAATTCTTTTAAAAACACATTTTCTGATCTATTTAACCTATAGATGGGACCCTAACAGGTACTACCACTCTGGGTCAAAGTGGACCTGGGAGTAATGGCAATGAAGGGGTATTGATATTAAAAATGAAGTTTTTGTTTAATTCTATATTAATGATGTGATAGTTTCAGAAGAATTCCAAACATGTTAAGTCTTTTTTTTATTCAGTAGGATTGTCAAAGATCAATTTGATTAAAAAAATTAGAACAAAAAAAACTGAAAAGCTTATGGAGAAGAATAACACAAATATCTATATCTATATCTATATCTATATATTGCAATAGGGTATGGTTATCACTAGCTCACTTGGTGAGTTAGTTGGTGGGCCAAGTTTTTATGATATCATTAGAGGAGTGCTCAATATCAGCGATAGAGCTATTATATATATAAGAATAAATATATATATCTGTGACTCTGGGTTTCATAACTTTTCAGTATTCATCAGACAGAGTGACAAATTTCTTTAAAAATCTGATTAATATGGCCAAAATAAAGTATATATATATATGAATAATAGCTCTATCACTGATATTGAGCACTCCTCTAATGATACAGTAAAAACTTGGCCCACCAACTATTTAATTGTGTATCTGTGTGCATGCATAATTTTGTGTGTCTGTCCATTGGTTAGTTTATGTAGGTGTTGTCACTTGTGCATACATACATACATACATACATACATCTGTGTGCGCACACACAACACACACACACACACACACACACACATATATATATATATTTACCAATCCCTCTGCATGAGTAAGATGTGACAGAATGTCAATTTCTTAAGCGGAGTTTAACAGGTTTGAATTCATATTTTTCCTTCTCCTAGACTGGTTGCCTAATCAAGGTTAAAGAGACCAGTATGCTCTAGTATTTACTCATAGCTGGAGGGAAAATAGTTGGATTCATACCTTTCCCAAGGGTATTAGTGCTATGTGAAATGAAAACAGCCTTGTCCAAGATCTGAACTCACTGTGTCCATTTCTTACGGCGGTAACCATTACATCACACACTTCCATTAACATTAACATATATGTATTTACCTAACCGTTTCTTTGTTTAATGGTATATCAACCGTCATGGGTTATTTAATGCCAAAGCCATCCTTGTAGAAGAACAGTAGTGGTACCATTTAACCCATAGCTGGGGGGGATGAGAGGGGACTAATACCCTTTCTGAAGAGTATTTGTCTGAAAGTGAATGTAATAGTGCGATTGGAGTTCCAACTTGCTTACTATGATGTTGCAATCCACTACACCAAGGAGACTCCCTCCCCCCCCACACAAACATAATAGGAAGGAGTAGAAGCAATCCTATGCTTCAAAGTTTAATTTCATAATCTACGTAATAGTATGATTGAAGTTTGAATTTCCTTACTACAGGTGTCACAATCCAGCACATTAACCACTACACCCATAGGGACTCTCCCTTATTTCTATACTGTATTTTTAATTCAATTTATTTTGTATTGTGTATATAACTAAATACTGTATAATGCTTCTTGTATATATTAATTAAGTACACTTAGCGTAATGGTTATCGTCATAGGAAATAGAATCACTGACCTGAGTTCAAATCCTGGAGGAGGCTGAATACATTTCATTTCGTGCTAATGCCCTTGGGAAAGGCATGAATCCATATATTCCCTCCAGCTATGGGTAAATAGTAAGACAAACAGTGCTCTTTAGCCTTGGTATGGCAACCAGTCTAGAATCAAAATTAAATTCAAGCCAGCTGTATTTTGCTTAAAAATTGACCTAATGTCAGATCCTGCTCATAGTGGAGGGGTTGGGTAAATATAGATTAATCAAAGCTTGGAATTTCCATGGATTTATTTTGTAAACAATGAAATAAGAAAAGATTAATGGTAATTTATGAGGAAGTGCATCCCGGTCTCCTGCCTCAAAAATTGCTACCCGGTGACTATCAAAATAACAACCCCAGCTTGTCGTAATTCTTGTTTATCTATCATAATTTGTCGTAATTCTTGTTTAGATATGAAGATGGATATATAGTTTGGAATAGACTGAGATAGATAGATAGATAAGCAAACAAAATAATATAGATAGATATGAACAAATGGCGATAGATATTTTCGACAAGTAAATGTATTTGGGGGGGGGGGTAGCATCTTTTTTTGTCGTAATTCTTGTTTATTTAAACTAAAAACAAGACATTAAACAAACATGAATAAAAATAAATCTTAGTTTTTAAAGTAATATAGATAAATATGAACAAATTGAGATAGATAGATATGAAGTTGGATAGTTTTGAATAGACTGAGCTGGGTCGTTATTTTAATAGTCACCGGGTAGCAATTTTTGAGGCAGGAGACCGGGACGCACTTCCTCATGAATTACCGACTAATTTTGCGATGGAAATATTGCAGTGCAGTGAAAGATCATTTCTCAGTTTGATGTTTTTGTTTTGTACTTAAGATAAGAGACTAACATTTTCCTTTGAATTTATATTTACAACGCAATGAAATTTGTTTGGCATATTCAAGTGCAACATATTGTCTTTGGGGGTCTTTAAGTACAAGTAAAGATTTCAAAGTGATGATAAAACAATAGCAAAAACAAAAAAAAATCCTATTTACAAGTAGACTGTTTAAGATATATACAAGATAAATAAATTTGGAAGATAACTAGTTGATTAAAAAGAATTATCAGATCAAGGGTATTTTCTGGGTGATTACGCTAAGTATCAATTAAGTCCTGTTGATTTTCAGAACCAATAAAAAGAATTTAAGTTAAGTATTATCATTAAAAAATATTTCTTACTTGGTAATCTTTATGAAACTAAAAAGATATAATAATATACTTAATTGGAAAAAAAAAAAAAAAATCACTACATGCTTATTGATTGAATTTAACAACATGTCAACCTGTCTGGGGTTATTTTATGCCCAGAAGTTAATGTATTATGTACATTGTTCATATTTACATTTTCTGTGTATTATTTGTCTGAATTTTGAGATGAGACTTGATATGTATTATTTTAATTTTTTTGACTGTTGTCCTCATCTTTACTGTGATCAGTGATGCTGATAGCTTTTTGATTTAGTGCATCCTGGGATGCAAATATTTGCTTTGAATGAGTCCTTGGGAAAATCAATGGGTCCCTACTAAAGTCTCTTAATAGAATGGCCGAAACGGGTTTTTATATATCACGGTATGAGTACAATAATCCGAAAAATCAAAATTTTCTGTGTGGTTTAGTTTTTTTGCACATGGTTATATAATATATCAGGTATTCCTACCTATCAAATGCAATTAATTTGCAAACAAATCTATTGCATCCATAGATGGTACTCTTACAGGTACTACCATCTTGATTGGAGTGGATCTGGGAGTAATGGCATATGAAGGGGTACTCCACATTGCCCAGATTTCCAAAACTGAAGCCTCCCCATCAGATGCAGTTTAGTGTCATACCCGAGACCCCTGTTTATGGAGGGGGGTCTTACCCCTCCACAGGGAAAACAGTGTATTCTACCCCCCCCCCCATAAAGGAAGCACTCATTATGAATAGTAACATCCTTTCTTTTGCAAGATTTACATGTTATTGCATATGTATGTATTTACCAAACGCTTCCACAATAAGCAGGATGGGACACAAGGTCAATTCTTAAGCAGAGTACAACTGGCTTGAATTCAGAGTTTTCCTTCTCCTAGACCAGTTGCCATAACATGGTTAAAGAACCCAATCTGCCCTACTATTTACCCATAACTGGAGGGAAGAACTGGGGGAGGGGACAGATTTATACCTTTCCCAAGGGTATTAGTGCTATGTGAAATGTAAATGGCCTCATCCTATATTTGAACTCAAGTCACTCTGTCCATTTCCTATGATGATAACAATCACACATTGCATATGGATATTTTCAGCATACCTATTGCCTGTCTCATTTTTTTAAATCTTTGCCTACCAAATTTTCCCCATGGCTGTACCAAATTTTCTTTAAACAAGTGACACTGCCAGTGGTTTATGGTAGGATTGCAGTTGTAGGAGAGTCACTGTGTGCAGCTTAAAGTAGGCAAAGAGTTAAAGAGATTCACTGTTTTAAATTTCTTAATTTGTATGTAGTTACCCAACCCCTTCGCGTGAGCAGGATGTGACACAAGGTCAATTTTTAAGCGGTCTTTAACAGGTTTGAATTCAAAGTTTTTCCTTCTCCTAGACCGGTTAAAGAGCCCAGTCTACTGTGGTATTTACCTATAACTAGAGGAAGAACAGTTGGATAAATACCTTTCCCAAGACTATTAGCTTTATGTGAAATGCAAACAGCCTCATCCAGAATTTGAACTCAGGTTGTTGAGTCCATTTCTTATAATGATAACTGTTACACCAAATCATGGATTGCCTTTTTTTGAATTTTTTTTAACTCCAGAGCTTTTCTAATAAAAAATGAAATCAAATTTATTCTTCTCTAATAAATAAGAATGCCAGTGTGTTACATTTTTTCAACTTTACTCCTAGAGGCCTTAGCCCAACATATCATACCATTTTGGAATCAGGCCGACTCTGAGCAAATTAAAAACATTCTGGGCCAAATGTGGACCCACAATCTGGAAATTTGGGATTCGCAAGTTTTAACTACTGTAATTGTTTTCGGTAATTTTTTAATCTGATTTTTTTTGTGATAAATTTTTTTGCGAGTAAAGTAAGTAAATTTGACTGAGTGGCCTATTGTCGGTATCAGCTGGATAGCGAGGGAGTCTATCCCCTTTTCGCTAGCGCTAGAACAAGGTGATTGATTTTGTTGAGGTGGAGCGCCACACCTACCGTTATTTCACAGATCAAATTACCCAATCTGTGCTACTCATGTGCAGAGTTGTTGGGGACTGGTATTGAACCAGGAACCTTACGATTCCTAGGCAGGTGCTCTACTGACTGAGCTAAACTGGCCCCCTTTGTGGGATAAACTTGGAAATATTTGAGATAATCAAAATTAATCCCGCCCTGTCAGCTAGAGCGTTAGAATGCACTGACTACACCTCTGCAGAGGAGTAAGACTCCCCCAATGGGGCCACCTGTTGGCCATAGGTGGCGACCCGTGATGCTTAAGGATAAAGCCCAGGTGGATGAGCAGTTCATGACTTGCAATACTCCACTTTAGCCCTATCTTGGGCTAGACGGGCGGTCGGAGAGGCCCCCTCCGATCAATCGACTGGTCACGTCAAGCCCTAGCACCTATATGATTTTCCCAACCCTATTGCCCTTATGGCAAGTCCCAACCCCTTTTTATCATATGGGTGCTAGAAGGCGGTGACTGTGGGTCTACATGTCCTGGGAATGACGTTAAACTCTATCTGATGGTGAGGTTCCAGTTTTGGAGGTTTGGGGAATGTGGAGAACCCCTTCATCACCATTGCTCCCTGGTCCACTCTGACCCGGAGTGGTAGTACCTGTTAGGGTCCTATCTATGGGTTGAATAGAAAAATGTATTTATAAAAAAATTGTATTATCCATTAAGAATTGATTTATTTCAAAACTTTATCAGCATTAAATGACCCACTGAGGTTGATATGCTGTAAAACAAAAGCAAACCAAAATTAATCATGAAATCCAGCAAAGGTCACCCAAGAAATAGAAATAATTGTTTGTACAGAAAGTAAGGAGCTACATACTTAATTTACAAAAAAAAATTGATGTAACAGCAAAATAATTATTTTTAAACTTTTAAAAGGTAAGCTTAAATATTAAGTCAATGCTTAAAAGCAGAGGTCAATTTTTAGTTCTTTTGTAGTTTGTGGTCTATCACAGGCGCTAGTTTAATTGCCACCCTATAGGGCAGCTTTTAAGCTAGTATTCTATAAATGCTTTCTTAAATTTCTGTCAAAAAAAAAACAAACAATGATTTCTACAAAATAAAAGGAATGTTTTAGATAAGAACACAATTCTAATATTAATCTTATTGTTACAATAAAATCAAAACTCAGGAGAGAAAGTGAGAGAAAAAATGAACTTGAAACCCTGAAATTTTTTTTTTTTAGTAAACTTGGAAGATAAAGAAAAATAATTTTATTCATCATTTTTTATTATCAACTATGTGTGAATTATTGTAATGCATTCTTTGAATATATTGGTTACAATGGATTCAACATTTTTTTTTTTTTTGAGTGGGTGTTGAAAAGAAAAGGACTCTAGAGCCATAAAATTTACATGCTAAGATTGATTGATTGATTTTAACAACATGTTAACCCGTCTGGGGTTATTTTATGCCTACAAATTAGGGAATCCCATTTATTGTATAATATGGTTTCAAGTCTCTATTCCTAATTAATAATCACTTGTTTACACACATGGTCACAAGCATTTTCCTAGAAATGCACTCAACATTTCTTTCTTTTTTATAAGTGGGTGTTGAAAAGAAAGGAATGATTGAGAGACATGAAATTTACATGATAGGACTGATTGATTTTAATGGCATGCTAACCCAATTGATCAAAGGGGCCTCTCCGACCACCCATCTAACGCAAGTAAGGACCAAAGTTAAAGAACCCAGTCTGTCCTACTATTTACCTATAACAGGAAGGAAGAACTGGGTAGGGGGGGATAGATGGATTTCTACCTTTCCCAAGGGTATTAGTGCTATATGAAATGCAAATAGCTTCTACCCAAATTTGAACTTAGGTCACTATGTCCATTTCCTGTGACAATAACCATTATGCATTGCATATATATATATATATATATATATATATATATATATATATATATAGATATACATATTTTCAGCATTCCTATTGTCAGTCTCATTATTTTTTAAACTCTTTGCCAACCAAATTTCCCCTACGGCTGTACCAAATTTTTTTTAGTATTTTTTACCTGTATTCACCTCAGATCTCATTCTAATAAACTAAAGCCCTACTATTATTGCAATTTAAGTGATTTTAAATTGAAAGGAGCCTCTCCAACCACCCATCTAGCCCAAGTAAGGGCCAAAGTGGAGTGTTGCATGTTATAGACATGCTCAGTCACCAGGATTCTGTCCTTAAGCATCACGGGTCGCCACAAGAGGTGGGTCTCTGTAGATGTACAGTTGGCGTATTCTACAGCCCCAGTTGACACAACTACAACTGGATGGTTTCAAGTAACTATTCCTATTCTATAATCATTTGTTTACACACTTATATGGTTTCAAGCATTTTTCACAAAGTCTTTTTTTAGTGAACTTGGAAGATAAAGAAAAACAACTTTATTCATCCTTTTTTATTATCAACTCTACGTGTGAATTATTGTAATGCATTCTTTGAATATATTGGTTACAATGGATTCAACATTTCTTTTTTTATAAGTGGGTGTTGAAAAAAAAGAAAAAAAGGGAATGATGAAGAGATATGAAATTTACATGTTAGGATTAATTGTCAAACTGTTTCGGGTTATTTTATATCTAAAAGTTAGGGAATAGCATAAATTATACATTTATTTGTCTGAATTTTTTTTAGATGAGACTTGATAATTCATATTTTCAGGATCTTTTTGTACTGTTGTCTTCATCTTAATTGTTATATACACAAGGTTTTGGTTGATGTGCTCCCCAACCTTCTTCAGGTGTTTCTTGTTGAACTCTGTAACTTTGGACACATGGCGCAACAGATATAAGGGGTTGAGTTAATACAGTTCTAAGTAACAATCATCTACAGGTTGCAGGTTCACTCTTTTTAAGTATTCCTATCTAATCCAAATAATTTGTACACAGTTGGATTGTTTCAAGTATTCCGATCTAATACTAATAATTCATACACGGTTTCAAGTAACTAATAATAAAAATCCTGAGTAAACAATTATAACTTCAGGAAACGATTCTTAATACAAATAATTTTCATTAAATCTATTTAATCCAAAGATGGGGTCCTAACAGGTACTACCACTCCAGATCAGAGTGGGCCTGGGAGTAATGGCAATGGAAGCTTCAGTACTGGATCCTCACCATCAGATGCAGTATAATGTCATACCAAATTCACAAATGTACATGCTAGTTGACATATTCATCCCTAAGATCAACTCACTTGGCACATAATTTCTCAAGTTTCTTTAAGACATAATTCCCATATATATATAATATATATATATACACACACAACACGTCCACCCTTTCGGCTGGGGCGTTAGAATGCATCGACTGCACCTCTGTAGAGGGGTAAGACTCCCCCAATGGGGCCACCTGTTTGCCGTGGGTGGCAACCCGTGATGCTTAAGGATAGAGCCCTGGTGGATGAGCAGTTCATGACTTGCAATACTCCACTTTGGCCCAATATTGGGCTAGACGGGCGGTCGGAGAGGCCCCCTCCGATCAATCGGCTGGTCACGTCAAGCCCTAGCATCTATATGATTTTCCCAACATATTGCCCTTATGGCAAGCCCCAACCCCTTTTTATCATATGGGTGCTAGAAGGCGGTGACTGTGGGTCTACATGTTCTGGGAATGACGTTAAACTCTATCTGATGGTGAGGTTCCAGTTTTGGAGGTTTGGGGAATGTGGAGCACCCATTCATCACCATTGCTCCCTGGTCCACTCTGACCCGGAGTGGTAGTACCTGTTAGGGTCCCATCTATGGGTTAAATAGAAAAATGTATTTATAAAAAAATTGTATTATCCATTAAGAATTGATTTATTTCAAAACTTTATCAGCATTAAATGACCCACTGAGGCTGATATGCCGTAAAACAAAACAAGCAAACACACACACACATGTGGTGTAATGGTTGTCATTGTAGGAAATGAACACGGCGTTATGAGTTCAAATCCTCAATGAGGCCGGTTGCATTTCATATAGCACTAATACCCTTGTGAAAGGTATGAATCCAACTATTCTTCCTCTATGGGTAAATAGTAGGGCAGACTTAAAATGCGAAAGGGTTGATATGTGTGATATATATATATATATATATATATATATATATATATATATATACACACATACATACACACACCATTATATGTATGGATGGAGCACTTTCTAAAAACCTTAACTAAGTGGTAGTGTTCCATGAAATAAAAAATTATTAGATGAAAAATGATCCCTGATATTAGGTTGTCAACATTAAATTGGTGATTTCTTTAAAGAGAAAAGTTGTTTATTCAATTAAAATATTCCCCCTACAAGATGATTTGGCGCACTAGGCAAGACTTTAGATGCGTTCTCCCTTGAAAGTTTTGATAAGCTAATGTAAGTACAATAACCCATTACTACATTGTTTCTGACTCTCAAAACAAGATAACATAATTTCCATCTTGTGGCTTTATTACTTGATCCATGTAAATAACCAATTATTGTTATTACATTAAGTCAATAAATCCTTCATGTTAATGTTAGTGAAACTGTGTCCTCCACAGTTTTCTCTTTTAATTTTTAATTTTATCCAAATTTGCAATGAATTTGTGGTGCCCTAGGTAATCGCCTAAAAGGTAACACTAATCTTCTCCCTTAACATTTACACATGTTATAAATTTAAAAAAGAAAATTAAAATAAAAATGAAAATTAAAAAAAGTTTGGTAATCTAAAGGGGAAATAATTTATAAGGGAAACAACATACAATAAACTCCTTATCTTCAACATCTAAAAAAAAAAAAAAGTAAAGTTGTTGGGGTGGCCTAAGACAGACAGTGAGGGAGTCTATCCTCTTTTCACAAGTGCTAGACCAAGAAGATTATTTTAGCATCTGAGGTGGAGTGCCACACCTACCATCAGTTCCTCACTTTACTGCACAGATTCCTGTGCTACTCATACGCTGAGTTGGCGAGGGCCGGTATCGAACCTGGAACCTTGTGGTTCTGAGTTGGAAGCTCTAGCAACTGAGCTAAACAGCCTTAACAATTTCTAATAATATTGTTTTTTTTTTTTTTTACTACATGAGGATAGCCATTATGCTGCAGAATGGCATTCATTTACCAAAACAAGCTATCTTTGCATTTTGAATGTACTATTTCAAATTAGTCTTCATATCTATGCAGTGATGCCGATAGCTTTTTGATTTAGAGTGTCCTGGGACACACATATTTGCTTTGAATGAATCCCCAGGAAAATTTATGGGTCCCAACTAAAGCCGTCTAACTCCTAGCTTGTAACCTATCCTGTGTAATTCATTTCTAAGAAAATATTGAAATGTATTTACAGCTTGAAATAGTGAGGAAAAAAAAAGAAAAACACTGAGAACATGGATATGATTTTACTGCATCCTTTTAGATTTTTGTGCATCAGGGATGCAGGACGTATACCTATCAGCATCTGTCTATGTATATTTGTTTGGGAATGCACATGGTAACAAATTCAAATCCTGGACAAGGCTAGTAGCATTTCAGATAGTGCTAATACCCTTGGGAAAGGTATGAATCAAACTATCTCCCTCTAGCTATGCGTAAATAGTAGGACAGAATTGACTCTTTCACCATAATTAAGAAACCAGTATAGAAAAAGGAAAACTCTGGATTCAACCTGTTAAACTCTGCTAAAGAAATTACCCATGTGTCGAATCATACCCATGAGAAGGGGGTTTATATATATATATATATTTAACAGATAATAGCTCCATTTTGCAACATCTAAAATTACATTCATGCCCCCACTCTAATTACCGAAATATTCTAATGGAAAATACACACATTCTGCACAAAGAAAAAAAAATAAACAAAAACTCTAAATACTAGAAGCTCTATACATAAAACAATAAAAACATCCTTAAACAAAATTAATTTCCAATGCAGTACACCTATAACACCTTTCTCATCAATTCTTCTCCTTCCAGCCTCCACATTAATATAATTAAAAAAAAAAAACTGGAACACATCACCCTGATGATGACATTTCGAAGTGCTGAAAGTACTCGGGACCCGAACTTGGTGGACTTATCCACAAATTCCACCCAAATATTAAAAAGTTGTCCAGCCCCAAGGTCTATTCTGACTCGTAGTGATTGATAGATTGATTTTAACAGAATATCAACCTGCCTAAAGTTATTTTATACCTAGAGGTTAGAGAATTGCATTCATTATATGTTAATATTTACATTTGTGTAGTTGTTTCTCAAGGTTCTTTTTCCAAATGATCTTATCAAATACAAATAATTTTTAAACAGACCTATTTGACTCATAGATGAAACCCTAACAAGTACTATCACTCAGTACTTGAGCCTCACCATCAGATGCAGTTTAATGTCATACCCAAGACACCCCCTCTTTTTGGGAGGAGGTGGGTCTTACCCCTCTGCAGAGGATACAGTTAGTATATTCTAAGCTCTGCTAACAGGACAGTACTTGTTAGGTTCCGATCTATGGGTCAAATAAACATGTGAAAATTATTGATAAGATTACTTGAAGGCATATAACTGTGAGCAAACATGATTATTATCAAGTAGAAATAGTTAATTTAAACCAAATGATTGTAAAAACAGAGTGACCTTAGCACAAAATAAACCAACAAGGGTTGACATGCCGTAAAACCAACTAAGCAACTTTGAAGTAAACTATGACATAACAAAATACTAAATTACACTTGCCCTCAAAACTGACTTCATGGAAATTCCATTACTCAGAAATAATCACTTCATTGAAAAATTGTTTCCTTGAAAAATCAGCTATCCAAATTCAAAGAAAGATAAGTTTTTTATATGAATTAAACATTTAGATTTAAATGTATGTCAGCTTTTAAATTTTATGAGGAGAAAGTGAAATAAACCATTTCTTTGAAAAAAAAAACAAAAAAAAGGGATTATTTCCAGGATGTAATGTTTATTTCCCAAATCCTCCCAAATTGTTTCTATGTTTTTATTTGATAATTTTGTTCAGATTTTTTTTTTACTTGTTTTTAATTAAATCATCAAGCTAAAAATAATGAACTTTAACAAATTTAGCAATGGATTTATGGAAAAAAAAGGTATTTTATCTTTTAAATTCTTTTTAAATTAATTTTATTCTTTGATATTTTTTATCGTAATTAAACAAATACTATTTACAACACGGTGTAATTTTGAAATTATAAAGAATTTTTTAAAATCCGAATTGTATATAATAGGTATCTTTCTTTGAATTCAGCTTGCTGATCTTTTGAGGAACCAACCCTTTGATGAAACAATTATTTCTGCATAAAGATGGTCCATAAAGTCAGTTTTCAGGCAAGCGACATTTGGTATTAATATTGCCTCCCATCAAAATCATACCAGTTCCACTAAATGATCATTAGGGATGATAGCATAGTCTCAGTTGATGTTTCAGCTTCACAACCAGCTATTTTGGAAATCTTACCCACCTGTTTATTATGGAAATTCATTATTTCATGCAGAACTAGCAGAGCTACCTGGCATTGCCTGGGATTTAAAAAGTTAAAAATAAATCTTTTATTTATATATATTTAGATATAGATTAATAAAAATTCTTTTTTACATATTTGTTCTATTATCTTTTATTCTTTGTATTCTTGTTTGTATTTTTTCTTTTGTCTTTTATTTGTTTTTTATTAGGTTTTATCCTTTTTAATGATTTATATATATATATATATATATATATATATATATATATTTATATATTTGCAAACCCCCCTGCAAGAGCACGATGTGACACAAGGTCAAGTTCTTAAGTGGAGTTTAACAGGTTTGAATTCAAGAGTTTTCCTTCTCCTAGACTGGTTACCTAGCCAAGGTTAAAAAGCCCAGTCTGCCCTAATATTTACATATAGCTGGAAGGAGAGTTGGATGCATACCTTTCCCAAGGGTATTAGTGCTATGTGAAATGTAAACAGCCTAGTCTAGGATTTGAACTCGGGTCAATGAGTCCATTTCCTACGACTCTAACCATTACATCACGCACCTCCAACACAATTTTTTAATATATCATTGATTTATACTCTTATTATATTTTGTTATTTAGATTTTCTAATGGAAAATGAGGGATAAAAAGTTTAACCACCTCTCAGACAAAAATAGGGTGTGGATTTGATTAAACTTTGATCTTTGCTGGTCTCCAATTTTCCTTTATAAAAGGATGTGCACACAGTTGTTGTACAAGCAAACATACAGAATTTTTCTTTTATATATACCCCTCCAGCTATGGGCAAATAGTAGGGCAGACTGGGCTCTTTAATCTTGGCTAGGTAATCAGTTTAGGAGAAGGAAAACTGAATTCAAGCCTGTTAATCTCCACTTAAAAACTTGTGTCACATTCTGCCCATGCAGAGAGGTTGGTAAATATATATATAATATATATATGTATATATACACACATACATACAGTGATGCTGATAGCTTTTTGATTTAGTGCGTCCTGGGACGCACATATTTGCTTTGAATGAGTCCCCGGGAAAATTTATGGGTCCCAACTAAAGCTTTTTGATAGATTGTAGGGTTTTTATTTATGATCTGGGGAAACAACTAAAGTCGGCTAACTCCTACCTTGTAACCTATCCTGTGTAATCTATCTATACATATATAAAGGGCATTTGTGTGTATATGTATGTCCGGAGGAAACTTTGAAAATAAAACAATTAATGACAAAGTAAATATATATACACATTAAATATCACCAGGGCTTGGTATTGAACAAAAATAATGAAGGTTTGATTTATATTTGTGAAGATAATTAAAAAAATAAAATTTAAATGATAACAGCATGGATTTTATTTTCATTTAATATTTTAGATAGTAGACATTAACATTTCTTTTTAGAGTAGCTGGATCAATGCAAGGTCTATTTTTTTACATAGGGATTTAAATGGGGCATCCCACGAGGATTCAACTCAAGATTCAGTAATAATGGATCTAATTTTAAAAAATCCCCTCTACCCAGCGATGCCGGGTAGCCGCTACTAGTTTGTTTCTAAGAAGCTATTGAAAGTATTTACAGTTAGCTTGAAATGGTGGGGGAAGAAAAAAACAAAAACACTGGGATGTATGGATATGATTTTACTGTGTCCTTTTAAATTTTTGAAAGTCAGGGACACGTCAGCATCTCTCTCTCTCTCATATATATATATATATATATATATATACTATACACACACACACACACACACACAAAATTGGGTCAATTTTGGACTGATCCAAATAATTAATACAAATTACTATTTTCTGGTTCTCATTCAAATAGAATTTACTGATCAATCTTTGAATGAATTTAAAAATGGTTCTATTGAATTATGCTGTGAGATCACAGGTTTTTTTTTTTTTTTTGTTGTTGTAATGGATTCCTAGTCATTACACATTTCAATCCATTAAATCATTGGAGCTGATTTCTCTTGTAAAATTTAGAAGCCAAAATTTTAACAGTATTTTCTTGAAATTATTCATCAAATGTTCATCTCAATTATGATCCAGTAAATGAACTCATGTGAAAAATGTGAAAATCACAAGTTGAAAAGCTTGTTTATGTAAAATAATAACAAATACTTAGACCCTCCCAAAGAGCTGAAAATGTTGTGGAACTTGAAAGTGATGTGATACCAATTGTAGTTGGTGCACTTGGAATGGTCTTCAAGGGCTTGGAAAGGAGACTGGAGGAACTGGAGATCAGAGCAAAGAAAGAGTTGAAACCATCCAGACCACAACACGGTTTAGATCAGCTAAAATACTTAGAAGAGTCCTTGAGAGACTCCAGTGAGAATCTACTAGTTAAAACTAGTGTGAAAAACTCACAAGGAGTAAAATAATAATGGAATAAAATTCTTACTGATCAATTAAGAAATAATGTATTACTAGCAGGACCTATGGATATACCACAGTATGATAATTTAATTATTACAATGTTTGATATGTATACTTAAGAGCTATTGCGAAATACTTCAATATATAAAAGTATAATAATCTTGATTTAACTATCTCTCACTCTTTTTTCTATCTTTTCATTATGTTCGATTGAAACATTAGCGTTATCACCCCATCTCTCTCTATCTTTCCCGTACTCTCTTTCGTTCTGTGTAACATGTTCTTTTCTTCCCTTTCTAATAAAAACGGAATGGTCCATTATTTAGCTGAGGTGACGACTTGTAAGAAACAAGAATTCTGTAGATAAGCAACACCAGATACACACGATTTACATTTTCGCATTTCATCTTGGATGACCTGATTTTTAACCAGAGGATGTTGCAAGATAATGGTTGGAAGATTAAGGAACAAGCGTATTAATATATTGATTTAAAAATAAAATATGAAAAAGTGTTAAAAAATTAAAAAAAATTTTTTTTATTAAACTAGCTACACAAATAAAGCAACAGGTGATCATAAGGTGCATTAATTACATTTGCATGTTCAAGCCCAAGTAAGACTTTGAAGTCAGATTTTCAAGGCAGGTTGGCTTTAACACCCTTGTGCTTACAGGAACTAAACTATGAACATTTTTGTATACATTTAGAAAGAGATGAACTGCTATAGACAGATTATCAATCATATAGAAATCTGATCTCTCTGATAAGATAAAGTGAAAATTCTTTCAAGTTATAGCCGTGTCAGTGCTATTGTATGGCTGCACCACTTGGATTCTAATGAAACTCTTAGAGAAAAAGCTAAATGGAAACTATACAAGGATGCTGCATGCTGTCTTGAACAAATCTTGGAAGCAACATCCACAAAAAAGCAGCTGTAGAACCACTTGCCTCCTATCACACAAACCATCCAAGTGAGATGAACAAGACATGCTGGACACTTCTGGAGAAGTAAGGACAAACTAATAAGTGACATTCTCCTATGAGGTTATGTATTTAATAAGCAGAATGTTATGTATTCAGTAAACAGAATTTACAATCCTAAATTAGCTGTATGGCCACTTGCCTCCTATCACACAAACCATCCAAGTAAGATGAACAAGACATGCTGGACACTGGTGGAGAAGCAAGGAGGAATTCATCAGTGACATTCTTCTGTGGACACCTACACTTGGATACGCCACTGTAGGCCAACCATTAAGAACCTATATCAATCAGTTCTGAGTGGATTCATGATGCTGCGCAGAAGACCTACCAGAGGTAATGACTGATAATGCGACCTGATGATGGGCTTATGGTGTATAGTAAAATGACAATAAAGAATTTATAATGAAGAAATTTCTTTTGTTTGCCAAAAAGAAGGAAATGTCTATTCTTGAATTTATTCAGAAATCTCAGAAATATCAACAAGAACAGAAATTATCTAGACTTTTGATCCAGAAGGACTGACTAACTTGCTTCTTGATATCACTAAGGGTGTGCAATTTTGGGTGAGAAGTATGAAAATATATGAATAGAATATGTAATATCTTTTTTTTTATGTTTATGAAACAAATGTCATAAAACATTAAAAACAATAATGAAACTGATTCCTAATTTCACTTTCTTTCTAATATTTCTTCACCTCTAAAAACAGATAAACATATTCATTTAAAATTAGTCTGATGATATATAAATGAAATTTTCTAAATTTCATGTCATTTTTAAATATATATTTAAAGTTTTGATAAATTTAATTCAGATAGTTATCACAATTGAGATAACTTTCTGAAATGTTCTAAACTTAGATTTAAACAAAATTGAAAAAAAAAAAAAAAGAAAAGATATCTCTATTCAATTGACTATTAGAACAGAAATTTAATTAAGGATTTAAGTTAAAAATATTAAAACACAAATAGTTATTATTTTATCCCTTTTAGTGTTTCCCAACTTGAAACTTTTACAGAAATGTGAGCCTAACTTTAAGACAAAGTTAAGCCATGGTTAAATGAATTCAATGTACTTACTACAATAATTTAGTGTACTGTATTGTTATGAAATACTAAGTATTACTTAATGTTTTGTAATATTTATTTCTCCTATAACCAAAAAAAAAAAAAAAAAAAAAAGAAAAGAAGATATATAAAAATAATTGTCTTGCAAGTAGCTAAAACTTTTACAGAGCCTTCTTTTCCCGCAAAAAAAAGAAACATTATTTTTCTAAAAAAAAGGTTGAGGAATTGATTGATATTTTTATACACAGAAATAAATCTAATAATTTTCGTCCTTGTTATAAAAATATCTGAACCAAGACAAACACGTTAGACATTTTTTTTTACAGATTTCATGAGGAAAAGACTTAATCATATCGAATTTGATTAAAAAAAACTCATCATCTTTGATCATTTGCCGTTGTTATTACCATTTATTTTTAAAGGTTAGACAATGGGATTTATTTTTTAGTTTTAAGATTCAGTTTTTCTTTTTGTTTCTTTTAGTGCATTTTGCTAACTAAATTCATTTTACGTTAACTTGATTAAACTAGTAAAAGCTTAACTAACTAATCGATGTAGTAATCATACCATCTGGTACAAAACTTACTCATACGAACTCGTTACCATAAATAAAACTACCAAATTTTACACCAAAATAAAGTATTAAATTAATAATAATCCATGATTATTATCAAAATATACGTTTTTTTCTGGTTATAACATCAAATAAACATTTTTTATTGTTGTTGAAGGCTACAAAAAAGCTAAAATCTGAGCTCTCGTAAAAAAACAATAAGTATGATAGTCATGCCTGATTTCAACATAAAACTTAAACTAGGATAAATAAATTCGAAATAATTGTTAAAACGAAAACTAAATGATCAGAAATACACAGACTGAATATTTAGGGTAAAAAAAAAGTTTTCTAATTTAAAAAGAAAAGAAAAAAAAGTCTCATATGGTTATTATAAAAAAAATAAACGGTTGTTGTTGAATGTTCACAGAAAGATAATAATATCGACATAAGAACGAAGAACTTACCTGTGAACAAATTGTCTCTTTGCTGTTTATTTCGTCGCTCTTTCTTGGAGACTTTTGACATTTCCACATATTGATTAAAATCTTGCCTAACAACTGTTAAAAAAACCTTCTCACGTTTATTGAGTATTTTTCAACGTTCCCTGTTTTGTTACTAACAAAACAATGCATGATTATTAGCAGAGTCAAGCCCAAAAAGGCTATTAACACGGCACTGATTGTGTCTATTCAAACGATCACCCTGATAAAAAAAATGCATTCGGCTAATTGTTACTAGTAAGCATAACAAGATATCAAATCGGTTTGTTTGTCCGGAAATAAGAATTTTGTATTAAATTTGGGAGATATTGTGGCGGATATTGAAAAATGCAAGTTTTTATCTTGACGGGGGGCTTCGAAAATGCAGAGGGTGTTCTCGTTTATGTAGTAGGCTAGCAGCCGAATATACCGGTTAAATAGCTTTCAGCTGTGATAAATTTTTGTGTTGTTGAATGTGTCGGTCGAATAGCATCAAGTCGATAATCAGCATTAACAGCAGCAGCATCATCATCATCGTTGTCATAATGAGAATTGCAAGCAGCAGCAGCAGCAGCGTCGGGCGCTTGGCTCCTGCTACATTATGAATAACGCCATCAAGTGGCAAAGAATCACACTAGAGAGGCCATTTTGATGCATTATGGGAATGACACAATTTATGAGGAAGAAAAATGGCTTCCAAAATGGTCTCTGCGTGAGGGAGATACGTAACGACCCCGTTAGAAAAGAGACCCGAGAGCCCAACATGACTCTTATTTATTCCGATTGTGTAAATGTGTGATCGGGGAGATGTTTTTGCTAATGAACTTTAACAGGAAGACTGGGATTTTATGTAGCAGAAAGTATGGATAACCGTAGGCGGATCTCTGCGGAGTGTGTGGACTACCTTGGAATAATATAACAACACTACTCACTAGTGAATGATCTTAAAATAGAGGTGGCGGTGGTGGGGTTTTTACTTTTTTAAAAGAGCCGTTCGACTCCGATATTTTTTTTTTTTTTTAATAATATAGTAAATGAAGTTTCTCAAATTTTAAAGCAGCCAAGATGATGTGCGACGTGATGCCAACCATTTCGGAGGATGGGTCGAATGATAGGGAGTCTCAGGGCTCTCAAGATGACGCCAATTTCGAACAGCTTATGGTTAACATGTTGGATGAACGCGACAAGTTGATGGAAACCTTACGTGAGACTCAAGATGCTTATAGTCTTGCCCAGGCGAAATTAGCTGAAGTGGAAAGGGAAAGGGATGCATTTCAAAAACAATTACAGGCTACCACCCCTCAGGTAAGTGATCTTGCTACTGCTGCCATTTCTTTTTTTGCCTTAACCGCTGACGAAGTTGCATTCCGAAGTTGACAGTGACTACGAAACATAGTCGCCATTTTGTATAAATTAACGAAACGACAGTCGGAATAGCTAAAAATCGTTCAAGAAATTTATGTTTTTCGCTTTCATATCGGCGATTAAAGGTTTGATATTGGGTAACTTGTCATATCTGGTTGTACCGGAAGTTCTGTAAGAGAAGTAAGACGGTTGGGTTAGTAGGTAACCTACATCAGGGCGAAGAACATCTTCGCAAGCACATGTACGGGTACTGTGAGTAATGAGTCAGTCGGTACAGGCTGGTTACAAAATGAGGGATCGGTACTAAAGATTTCGCTATAAACCCCCTCGATTATAGATCGCTATTTATATATTAAATTACTTGATTAATAGTCTTTCTTTCATGTAGAAACGTCCTTAAAATTTACTCGGTGTCTTTTGTGTATTCAAAATAATTAAAAAAAGCCGTATAGTCGGTAATCTAGTCCCCCACTTTTTGATCAGTTGATTTTTTTTTTTTAAACGGAACAGTCGAATGATTTTTGCTTATTGACTTTTTAAAAAAAATTCTGATTAGCATTTTTAATGTTTTGTTATTCAGATTAAAATAAAAAGTAATATTTTGAGATTAGATCTCTTTGTAAATATTTTTATATATATATATATATATATATATATATATATATATTACTCATTCATTAGGAATAATCATTGATGTATATTGTTTCATTTTCAATTTTGTATTAATCTTCCTTTTTTTTTTTTTTTATTATTAAAAGCGTGTCATTTCTTGATCATTCCTATCTAGGATTTAAAAAAAAAATGCTATTTCTTACTTATTTTCTTTATTTTTGTTTAATGGATTAGAATAGTGATCTCATTTAACATGTATTAAAATTACTAGCCCCCCACACGCCCTCATTGAAAATAATTTTGTATAACAGCTTAGAAATTGAATATTTTAAGGTCATAATTGTTTTGTAATTCACTTGCATAATAATTTTAGTGTATTATGTTTTAGTTTTTATTAATGTTTTGAAAACTTTCAATCTTGGTTTAGGAAATTAAAAAAAAAAAATGATCCAAATGATATTTCTTCAGTAATTAACGTTTCTTTCGCAATCACATTATTCTACAGTCAAGAATTTGAAATTAACATTGTGATTCTTTCTTTAAAATCTAAAATTATACTCAATGTTAATTTCATAATTTTAATATGAAGATTAAGTCAAAATAACTTAAGCTAGGGGAATGGAGACGTTCGTTGTTTAAGTTGATCCTACCTGTTGCTTTTTTTCTTTATCAGTTTAAATTTAAAAAATAAAAATACTTCCATGAAAAGCATATATATATTAAAATTTATTAGAACCGGCATCCAATGAAGAAAGATGATAATTCCGTTGGCTCAGTAACAAAATAAAAGCTATATAATCAAATGCCGAAAAAGGCTACACTCTTCCTTCCATCGAGCGAGATATAGTCAAAGAATATAAAATTAGGTTATTTTTTGGGGGGTAATTGTTTTAAAAAGGAAAAAAAAATGTGACATTTGATTCTTTTCTTTTTTTTTCTTTTTTTAAAAAAACCAAACTTAATTAATACGTTATTAAACTAATTTGTCAATATTGTTCTCCCATTTAACGTACTTGGTTGATTTATTATTAGTGTGTTAAAATATCTTTAAGGAAAAATGATGTAACTATGTGACGTCTACTGTTGCATATTTCGAAACCCATTTAATTCCTAACTCTTTAAGTGAACGATTTTCTTAATCATATCGTCTAATTAATAACGTGATTATCTAATTACATTAAAGCAAGGCCCCTTTCTGGTTGTGTGCAGTACATTTAATTAATCTTAATTGTTCTCGTTATTTACCCATTAATCTTTGCAGTTGATTGTTTTAAAAGGAATTGCTCATTTATTTCCACAATCTCAACTTTTGTTTCAACTTATTCCCTATGTATGTCGATAATTTTGAAATAGGCTCTACAATATGTGTTGGATAATGTTAGTAAGTAAGTAGTAGTAGTAATCTCTTTTACTCCCCCCCCCCCGCCGGGATATCCTGTCTTTTAGTTTTGAGTTCACCCGCCCACTATATATCTTTTTCGGCGAATTTCTGGTACCATGTGTATGTTTAAACCAATCCTTCCAGAAGGTTTTACATTAATATATATATATATATATATATATATATATATATATATAATTATAGTCTGCTGGTCGATATTATCCAACAACGTTAATGTGAATCTTCATATCTTTTGGTAGCGCATCAGTCTTCCTGTTGTTTTCTTTTTAAATTCTGCATCTTTTTTCTTTTTTTAATAAATTTCATAAACGTTCTTTCCTCATCACCCCCCCCCTTTTTTTTTGTTTAAGATCAAATTCCGTAAAAGAATAAAAACATTTAAGATATTTAAAAAAAAAATTCCCTCTTTGTTACGTTCTTTTGAGTATCATCAGTATATTATAGTATTTAAAGCTCTGCCCTAAAAATCCCCAAAAAGGACAAAATTTAAGTGATTTAAGGTTTACTGTTATTATTAACTCAGTTTTACAGAATTAGGGGCCAAATTTCTTAGCATATGTTATTTATTGTGTAAAAAAGACAATTGCATTACCCATTTTCCCAAATCCATGATTATTCTTGGTGTTCTTGTTGGATAGCCTTTATTTCGCATTGATTAATTATTTTTCTTTAATCTTTAACACATTTAAACATAACATCTGTTCTGAATAAAATTAAATGGAAGTAATGCACTTGTATAATAATCCTGAATATCGCTCTCTTTTTTTTCTTTTCTTTTTTTCTTTTTTTTTTTTTTTAATTCACTTCTTTGCATCCTTTCTATTATGTGCAACATTAAGTCTTTTGATGATCTTATGATTTAGATTTGCTCACCATTCTTCCTTTTAAGGTTCCGTGTAGCAGTCAACTTAAGCTACTCATCGTGCACGACAACTACGACGAGAGCGTCAACTTGAGACATTCAATCTTTTTTTCTCTCTCCTTTTTTCTTTCTTTTTTTCTTCTTCTTTCCTCTTCTGGTTTTTATCGGGGATTTTTGTTTTAATTTTATGCTGTTTAAGATAGTGTGTGTGCAATTTTTAAAGCTATGTTTCTGCCAATCGCTATTTCCTTACGTTTTGGTATTTACAAAAAAAGTGTCACTTTAAAAATAAAAAAAATGAAAAATAAAAAAAAAATGAAAAATAAAAAAAATGACTTACCTACCCATTTTGATGTATCTGATGATATTCCCATATCACCCACCCACCCATTCATTGATTCATTTATTTTTTATTTATTCTTGGCTTCAACTGCTTTTTAAAATTCTTAATCTTTATATTTCCTTTTCAAAACTGATACTACTTAATTATTCATTCACCCATATTATCAGTTTTTGAGTTGCTTATAGTAGTATTTTTTCTAATTTTTTTGTTGGTCAGTTGTGCATTTTTCAAGAAATATTTTCCGGCTTGTATTTGGCATTGTAAAATGAACTCTGCTAGTATTTTCTATTAATTATTGTCTCTGGATTGTTTTATTGTTTTGTTGGTATATGTCTGTATGAAGAAGCCCCCCTCCCCTATTGAAAAAAAAATTCACATTTCGAAAAAATAATGAAGTTTATTATATATTGATTACTCTTGTATTTGAATAATTTACACGTGCCGAGAAATTGAAAATTAAAACTATATATATATATATATATATATATATATATATATATATAATATTAAAAAAAAATCATTGTCATTTGAGCACGTGATTACTCCCTCCCTCCTATTTTTTTTCCTCGTCAGTGATCGTTTTGAAAAGGCTTATCATTTTTAGACTTCTTCGGAAACTAAAAATTCAAAATAATTCTTTTATATGAACAATTTTTTTTTCTAATTACTCGCACTTGCGCACTTTGAATGAAAACGAATAATATTTCAAAGAATAAGTCATTGAAAAAAAGATATTCAGTTCTTTATCGACTGAGAGAGTTTAATAAAACAATATTTGGGATTTAATTAATTTTCTTCTATTGTTTTTGATAATGTTTGTATTAAACGTAAAATTCTAGTGGTTAATTTATAATTACACTTACAGTAAATCTTCATTACGTTTCTCACTTAGTGACTTTTAAGGTATTTATAACATACACAAAATTCATTGACATTGCATATAAAATAATAGTGATCATCATAAGCCTAGCTTACTAACCATTACAACCACTCGAGATGCCCAAGATAGGTTCAAGTATTGTTAAAATGATTAATTATATGCATAAATTGTATTTTTATATATTCTGAATATAGAGGTTATGCTATTTATAATGTGAAAACAAATAATTATAAAATAATGATATGTGTTTGCAAAATATTTGGGGTACTCTTGAATTTAATATTTAAGAGTTTGAATGTGAAAGATTGATGAAAAAAAAAATTCAGGACAAGACTTTATTATTATTATTATTATTATTATTATTATTATTATTATTAAACTATGTTTATCAAAAAGATTAAAATTGAAAAGATGGTTTAATACATTTTATGAGGTATCTAACTGGAAACTAAGATTTATGCATATAATTAATATTTTCGTTAATCGAGGGAAAAAAAAATGAGTGAAAATGTTAAAAAAGGAAACTAGTTGATTTATGATAAATAATGTAATTCCACGAATATTCAGATTACGCCCGGAAAAATTGGATATTTATCATTGTTTGGAAGTTTATCCCATTTACAAGATAAGGTTACAGTCTCATTTTTGTGACCCATTTTGATGGTTTATCAGCGATGAAAATATTTTGGCTCCATTAATAATAATAATAATAAAAAACCAAAAAAAAAACCAACCTTTGAGCATATTTGTAATATTTTGGTATTTTTAAAAAATTTAAAAAATTTTTCCATTAATAAATAAAATATTTTATTTTACAATTGTGAGAAGGTCTATTTTTGTATCTAAAATGTTTCTCATTAAAATCATCCAGAATTGTTGACAATGTTGATCTAAATGTGATAAATCACCCTGATTCTTGCTTTGAACCGTATATTTTTTCTATTCATTAGAGTTGAATAGTGCCTGCTTTTTAAACAATGTTCTAATTAAAAATTCGTGAATTAAAGTTTTTGAACAAATTATATATTGTGCATCCTAATTGATTATTAAAAAAAATATATTTGTATCTTATAACATGTATTGAGTATTGTTTTTTTTGTTTTTTTTTTGTTTGTTTTTTTAAAACTAATTTTAAATTCGATTCTGGTACTTGTAAAGCATTAGGTTTTAAAACTTTAAAATTTAATGACTCATCAATTTTAGAATAAAAATGGAAACATTTGAAAAGCAATTTTAGGCATTGAGGAAAATGTAACCAACTGAATTAGGAAACAGGTTCAATCATTTTCCAACAAAAAAAAATATTGCTTCATCTACTTAATTACTCTTAGACATCTTTCTTCTATTTTTCAAAACATACCAGTTTGAAATTATCTATAATATAAAGTGGTATATTTAATTAATTCTGGTTTGTCTTTAGACCTTACTATATTGGCATCATACCAATGACAAGTGGGTTTAATATACTGATGAAAAAAATGCTTATTCTTGTGAGTTTATTCCATACTGGGTATTTTATATATATATATATATATATATATATATATATATATATACACACACTTTCAATAAGAAAGAAAAACTCAAATTGTCATTTGGCTATTATAAATTTATTTCGACCAGAACTCAATAAATGAGGTTAGTCTCATCAGACAAACAGCTACATAATGACCAAGAAAACAACTAGAATAGAGAAAATGTTTTTTCTAATAATAAACAACCCCCAATATATATATATATATATATATATATATATATATATATATAGGGGGTTGTTGTAAAGTTTGTCATCAGGATTTAGTTGTATCCTTTATTTTTGTATCCTTTCCTCTAATTAGCCATAATTTTTTGTGGATAACATTATCACCTGCAGATGCAGGGAATAAGCTGATATACATATACTATTCAGTAGAACAATAATGTAAAATTGGATCACATTTTAAACTTATATTAAGTAGAATATGACTTGAAAATATTGGTTTATTGTAGGTTACCAAAAGACAAGTCAAAGTAGTTTTTTTCTTGTGCTGCTAGTCTAACTCACTAACCATTAAATCACTCAGGATGTTCAAGTATTGTTAAAAGGATCAATTATATGCATTTGTATTTTTTATACTCAGAATGTAGAAATTATGATGTATAAAATAGGGGGGGGGGGAAGAAAATGTTGCCATGGTGGCCTAAAGTTGGTATCAGCCAGACAGTGTGGGAGTCTATCCCCTGTTCACTAGTGCTAGACCAAGGAGATTGTTGTTAACATCTGAGGTGGAGCGTCACCTCACTTTACCGCACAGATCCCTGTGCTACTCATAAGCTGAGTTGACGAGGGCCGGTATCGAACCAGGAACCTTGTGGTTCCCAGGCAGACACTCTACTGACTGAGCTAAACCGGCCCTGTATAAAATGTAAAGACAATCATAAACAGATTGGAATTTGAGGAGAAATAAAATAAATAAATAAATAAATATATATATATATATATATATATAAAGTAGTGCTAATTGCTGATTTTTAGACAATTTTGCTTGGATAGGCGATGTAGAAGCGTGAAAAATAGCTGATAGTAGCTCGACAAAAGAATTGCTTGTATTTACTATAATCTATATTTTCAAAACATTGTACCCATCTGATGACCAGAAAGATGATCCAGATAAATAATTGGATATTAATAAACATATTTAAGCAAAGGTTATGCTAATTTTAAGGGCAGTTGAGAAAGAAAGAACTATTAAATGAGAGTATTTTATTGAGTTATTATAGATTTTATAGAAATTGATAGTTCTTAATTTCTTGGATTTGAGACAATAAAGCGAACTTTATGTGTAGTGAGCAAAAGTAA
>CM042141.1:99567211-99569711 GCA_023376005.1 Doryteuthis pealeii
ATATAATAATAAATCGTTCACAGGTAAGTATTAGAGGTTAAAATTAATCAATATATTAATATTATATACACTTAATATATGGGTAAGAATTTCAAATTATTAAAAAGTAAAGTATTAACATATGAGGAGTTAAGTATACTATTTTAGTCAGTATATATTATATAGCCAGTAATCTGATGAAAGATGAGTCTATATTTCCCCCATTTTGTTCTACTAGCGCTAGAAATGAGAATGATTTGTTTTTTATAGAGCATCAAATAGCTAGATATGGAGTCAGTACTGTTACTAACATACTATTATATGGAGATCATTACTTTAGTTATATACTGCATACTCATAGAAATAATATGGTGCTACTCATTAACGCTTGGTTTGGGGCACTAAGTATCGAGAATATGAAAATCTAAATGGATGTGAGTTATTATTCATATATCAGTATAATATATATATTACTAATAGAATGCTATCTATATGATATATAATATAAAAACGATAATTTGTGAGAATAAAAACTGACCTCTAATAATATTCAATATAAGATATATTATTAGATGGAGAATTTTGCTTAATAATGTTGAGCTAACTGTTTATTATTCTCAATTTATAGAATATGTATTTTCATTTATGCAATTAATTTAGCTAATGATATGTTAATATCTAATTAATTGAAATAATTAATTATGATGCATTATTATTACTATATATATATATATGTTATAATTGATAATTTAGATAAATTTATGTAAGCTATATTAATTTAATTAATTAGATATGATTTAATTATTGAATTATTGAGAAATAATTGACTATTAGTTACATATATAGTGAGATTAATGATGAATGATTGATAAGATTTAAGTATATTTAACTATATGATATATTAATAATTCTTATGAATAAGTTAGATTTATTAGATATGATTGCTAATAATAGCTATATATATTTATGATATAATTATAAATTGATTATGATGAATTAATATACTTATATTATAATTATTTATAAATTGTTATAATATTTATTACTCGATATATTATGGCACATTGATATTATGTTAGGTACTATTATTTTAACTATTATATATATGATTTATCAAGGCGGTTAATGATAACAATTATTATTGTAGTACTCTATTATTTTCAATCTCAGCAAATCTTGAAATTGATAATATATATATAAGTAATATATATACTGTGTCTATAATTGACACTATTACTATATAATATTTGTTTATAATAATAATTATTATGATATATAGAATATGATTCACTAGGAGATCGAAATGTAGCTATAAGTATATGTTAAAATAAGGTTTAGTTATTTGGCAAAATAATTAATTATATATAATGAAGTGAATTTTTATGTATTTATACACTCCCACTCACTGTAATGATATATATATATTATATCATATTCACTATTGTATAATATATAAGCAAATTGAAATTTATCATACATATTTTGCTGAATTCAAATTTAGGTTATTTGATTTATTTGTTGATTTTGTTTTTAAATTAAATTTAATTAATAGATTGATTATATATAAATTTGATTTGTTTAGGACATAACCTCTATATTTATTCATAAATTTTTATAAAATAATTACCCACTCTACAAGGATTTTAAAAAAATTATTGTCTGTGAAAGAGTTAATTTATGTTTTATATAATATATATTTAAATGGAATATGTACTTATACTATAGTATTAGGTATGCTTAGCATATGAATAGATATTTTTCACAAATCTTGAATTAATAGGCTCAATATATTATGATAATTTAACTAGTGAAAATATAATCTCAATATAACATGATTTTAATTACCTTAACTGTGAGATCACTAACCTTATAAGAAATATAATTATGTATATTAATAAGTATTGTCAAACAGTTTTAAGGTACAATATGTATTTATTATATATTTATGGTATACTATTAAAATATGATTTAACTCATATAGATATTTTAGTATATATATGCAAATCATAATATATATATATATACTATTATAATTTATTATGAATAATTATAAAATTATTATGATATATATATAGTATATTAATAATTAATCTCATCGTATTAAATTCAAATATGGATTCTCATGATGAAGTTTATGTAATATATATATATCTCTATGGAGAATAAAGGGAAAAAAAATAATGATTTTTAAAGAATGATATTGGGAAAGTATGGATTCTATAAATTTATTTAATTATTAAGCACTTATATTTCTTTTTTATCAAAATATAATGATATCATTAATATTCTACATGGATATATAAATAGAATTTAATAAATTGAATATAATTATCCAAATTTATTTTTTTAGGACAAATAGCTTTTAAATCAGTGATTATTTATATTAATATAGTATATTAATTATTATATATATTATATATATGATATTATAATAATTATTATATGTATTATAATATATATAATATTAATATATTAATATATGTATATTAATATATATTATAAGTATATATGTATTATTAAT
>CM042141.1:99574711-99644711 GCA_023376005.1 Doryteuthis pealeii
TTCTTTTAAGAAGGAAAATAATCTTCCTTTTGTCTTTAAAATTTTTTTTTTTTTATACAAATCAACTTGAATCTCCAATAAAAATACAAAGCTGTGGAGTCTGAACCAAATAATGGCTCACTGAAGTCTTAGTTGGTAAAACCCTACCAACTCTTACTCCAGTTGAATTTACACTTTATATGGCACTAGTTTATTTTGTAAAGTTATACAGTGCACATTCCTTATGAATAGAATATAGAAAATTGTTGTTTTATATTTATGAATTTGTGATCACTTAATTACATAAAGAGAAGTTGGAGTCAGAGGTGTCAAAAATAGTGGGGTCCGAGTCAAAGATTTTGTGTTCTGACACCGCAGCCCTGTAAGAATGTTAGATATACATAAATGCATTGAAATTCTAATATCTTAAAACCTGGTTCTATGCATGAGGCACAGTTATGCAAATATTTAGCAATTGTGATATCACCAAAGTAAATATGCAAATTTTACACAAAAAGATGCTGCTGCCTTGCAAAACAAGTTATCTTATCAATGGTAACAAACAGGTTTTGTTCACTTTGTTGGCAGGGCATAGAATATACTGACTATATTCCTTGCAAAGTGGTAAGACGGGGAGTGTCCTGAGTATGACACTAAACTGCATTTGATGGTGAGGTTCCAGTTCTGGGGAGTATGGAGTACCACTACATTGCCATTACTCCCAGGTTCACTCTGATTTGAAATGCTAGTATCTGTTAGGGTCCCATTTATGTATATATTTACCCAATACCTCAACATGAGCAGGATGTGACACAGTCAATATTTGAGTTTTTCATCTCCTAGACTGGTTACTATAACAAAGTTAAAGAATCCAGTCTGATGTCTCGTAATTGTTAATTATTTGTATTAAGAATAGTTACTTGAAGCTATAATTGTTTACTAAGTGTTATTATTAATTGCTTGAAATCCTATAACTGCAAATAAATGATTGTCATTAACAATCTGTGACACCATTGAGGCCTATTCTTTTTATTTTACTCAATAAATTTTTGTTGCTAGTTTAAACCCATTATATCATTAGAGCTTGTTGAATTCTTTCTTTTGCACATAAAATATTTTTTATTTATAAATTATCATTTTATTTATAAATTTATATAAATTTATTTATAATTAGTTGAAACCATATAATTATTAACATTAGATAGGAATACTTGAAATTCTACAAATGTGTACAAATTATTTGTATTAAATGAGAATACTTGATATATAACTGCAAAAAAATCCCTTAAGAAACAACTACACAAAAAATGTAAATATAAACATACAATGAACGCAATTACTCTAGACAGGTTAACATGATATTAAAATCTATCCTTCAATTATAAAACAGTTTTTCCATGGTCACCATCATTGGCTCTACATTTTCAACAGTGATGAACAAAATCTGCATGTTCTGATTGTAAGAGGGTTGCTCCAAAAATAATGTAGGAATACTTGAAATTGTATAACTGTGTGCAACCCCCCTAAAAAAAAAAACAAAAAAACAAAAAAAACCTTAAATAACTACACAAAAAAATGTAAATATAAACATACAATGAACACAATTTCCTAACCTCTAAGCATAAAATAACTCTGATGGGCTGACATGCCTTTAAAATCAGTCATTTTTACAATAACTTGAAACATAAGATCCTAGAACAAGAGAAAAGAATCACTACTACTGATGCTAGGGCATCCCGTAATGGTTAGTAAGTTAGTCTCACAGATCCATTATTACTGAATAGTTTAATCCACATTGAATGCCCCATATTTGCAACCTCGTGTCACATCCTATTCATGGCAAATGGGTTGGGTAAAAACCTACTAGTTCAGTCTCCCATCAAAGGTAATGTTGTGTATCTAGCCTTATTGGAAGAGAGACCTCTATTATAAGCTCCTTCCAGATAAGTAATCAAACTAACAATGGAGGGAAAGCAACCAAAATTTAGTTAAGAGAAAATGTCTTATTCCATCTGGATAATGCTGGAACACTTGTTTCTTTGGTGATTGGGCAGAATTTATTACAGCTTGGCTGGGAATTTTTCACTCATCCAACATATTCACCAGATATTGCATATTTGGATCACCATTTATTCTACTCTCTACAGAATTGTTTCTCTTTATGAAAAAGAATTATTAAAAAGGGCACCTAGAGCAGTTTTCTCTCAAGAAAGATTTAAAAAAAAAAAGGGTGGAATTATGAAGTTGATTAAAAGATTATAGAAAGAATGAAGCAATCTTATTTTAATAAGACCCCGTCCTATTAGGACCACTTGCTAACTTTAAATAATTGCTTTGTTTTTGTTTTTTTTTTTGTTGTTTTTTTTTCTTCTTTTACTTGATAAATCAATGGGTAAATAGTAGGGCAGACTGGGCTCTTTAACCTTGGTATTGAAAGCAGTCTAGGGAAAGGAAAACTCTGAATTCAAACCTGTCAAACTCCACTTAACTCCACAATTGACTTTGTGTCACATCCTGCTTTTGTTGAGGAGTTGATAGATATTTGATAAACCAAACAAATATTTTTGTCTCCCAAAGCTTATGTTATATTGATTATAATGTGCTAAGAACTTGCAAGAATTGAAATTATTCCAATCATGCCTAATGTACAAAGGTCATTCAATAAATAAGGAATTTTCAGGCTTGAATGGAGGTCTGTCATCAAATTTTTATCATGCTAATAGTCTTCTGGGAATTAAAAAGACCCAACACTATTGATTTCCTGGAAAAAGGCGCAATTTCTAAATGGTGCTTCCGATTACCAACTCCTTAGGCAAAATTTACCTTATTCATTAAATGACTCTCATAAATATGTTTATTTTTTAAATTAATTTTATCAGACATCTGCTGTGTACTTGGCTTAAACTTTCAGATTATCTGTTTTTTGGCATTGGTTGCTTAGAATTTGTCTGTTGGTATTCTTCAACTGTGTATCCAATGTCTTATTTTTAAAAGTGTATAATGGGAACATTTGTGCACATCTGATATAAAGACTCTTTGACATTATGAATTTTTTTTGAAAACAATTATTTGATGTTACTAGGATAATCACAGATTGGAAAGGGGGATTTCTCTCTTTTTCTGGAGAATCAAGATATGATACTCACCTTTGTAAGTCCAACTTTGTTCAGTTGGCAAAGGAAAGCGAACTGTAACTCAAATACAGACCCCATAATCATGCACACAACAGTTAAGTGATATATATATATATATATATAATGTCAAAGTAAAAAGACAAGGCTGTTTGCATTTTGCATACCACTAATAGCATTGGGAAAAGTATGAATCCAACTCTGCATGAATATTAGGGCAGACTGGGCTCTTGAACCTTAGTTAGACAACCAGTCTTGGAAAAGGAAAACTCTGAATTCAAACCTGTTAAACTCCACTTTAGAAATTGACCTTGTTCATACAAAGGGCTTAGTATATATATATATATATATATATATATATATATATATATATATATATATATATATATATATATATTAAAGTATCCACATCAAAGCTAACAGCCAATCAGAACCCAGAGAATAATAAAAATACAATTGGACTTTTAAACATCGAATGCCTATGGAGGTCTGCCAGTGTAAAATCGGTATCAAAGGGGTCCATAATTGTAAAAAAAAAAGGTGGGGGGGTTGAGAACCACTGATCTAGAATATATTCAAAAGGAATGTTTTAAGTCTTCATTCTCAATGTGTGCTGTCTGCATGCCTTGGTGAGAATTGTTAGTTCAGGTGGTTCATCCATACAGTAGTACTGACATGGCTACAGCCTTAAAGTCTCAAAATCCATTTTGAAATATTTTTAAGGGTTGCCTGCAGATGCCAATTTGCTCATAAATCTCTTCATAATTTTTTATCTTAACATAAAATATCTTTTTAATATAGTATTTTAAAGAGGGGTTAAGAATGAATTTATAATGTTTGATTTAGAAATATCTTTGCTATTTTAATCACAGGTAAAAGCACAGGTGTGTAAGAGGTATTTTCACATAAACACAGTTTACTCTTTCATCATATTTTTCAATAATTCACATCATTTTGATGATTAGTCACTACACTAAATGAAGACCAGTAAAATTACAATTCATTTTTTACACATTGAAGATATCAGAACAACAGACTAGTTAAATAATGCAGCTATCATTTTTGTTTGAGTGAAAATAGAATTAAAAATAAGTTTGTAGTTATTATTTAACCTTTTACCTACTAATCCTGAGTATATTTACTTTCAGGCATTAGAACAAAAGAGATCTGTTATACATGTCTTCAATAAAAGTACCATTGTATTATAATTTGATGAAGGGTAATTCCATGTCAAATCATCCAGAAAAAAAGTAAAATTGTCACCCACCCCTTCATTTATTTTTTTTTTCCCCACCTGTGGACTATGTTAAAGTTAGACATTTCATAAAATTTGAGCTTCCAATTCCAAAATTGGTGGAGCTATGTTGATTTTTAGCTCTCTAAATTTGGTGGGGTTCGTGAAAAATGGCGACTTTTTGTAATCTAGTTTTGTCTGTAAAGGAGTTCTAGAGCTTCCCTACTCCTAAAAATTGGTTTATAAAAGCATTTTTGTCCAAGGAATCCAAAAATGTAATAAAAAAAAATCTTAGTCAACCAATTTTAAGTTATTGATGATTTCAGATTTTTAGAAAAATTGTATTCTTTTATAGAAAGTTTTTGAAATTATTGAAATATTTGTTTTTCAGGAATTTGCTACAATTACGAAAGAATTGAGTGCTGCACGAGAACAGTTATTAGAACGAGAAGAGGAAATATCAGAGTTGAAGGCAGAACGAAATAACACTAGAGTAAGTATCAAACCTTTCAATTTCTTTTTACTCCTCTATTTTTTATATTTTCAAATAAGTAAAAGTTATAAAACATAAAAAAAAAAAAAAAAAAAAAGATATCAAGTTTTCACAAGATGAATTTATTGTAATTGTAACAATTGGACCCTGTTGAGATTTGACTCTGGTTTAAATAACAAGTTTTTCTACTTCTACCTGGACAGGTAAGTTTATGAGAATGGTTTGTTCAGCAACTTGCTCATTTATTATTGTGGCATGCTAGTGTCAGCATTTGGTGATTGGATAGTTCAGGAATAAGATTCATATCTTTCCTAAGTGCAACATATATAACCTGTTGGCCTGGTGAGCTAAAGGGTTCACTGAATACCCCGAAAATGGCTGTCAAGATCAGATTCTCTCCATCAACCATGGGTTGCAGTGTTTTCTACACTTGCTAAAAGTCTGGCCGAATGTCCACGTTGTGCTGTGATCTCAAACAACCAGAAATCTGCTGCAGATGCTGATACACCACGGTTAACGTCGGCTTAGTGGTTATATAACGAAATAACGACTTTTTCTTTCAAATTTTACAAAAGCATTTATATACAAGAAGAAAATACAAAAGTCAATCTTACTCAAAGCTGTGGGATTGATAGACTTCTAATCAATATGTTCTGGTCAGAATATAATCATGGGTTCTGAAAAATATTGCTCAGGCAGTTCTTAAAGTATTTTGTTGGCTAAGTTCTTCCCTCTAATCAAATTCAAGGGAGGAATCTTTTTCTCTAAGTTCTTTGATAGTATTGGCTGAAGTCAGTTTGTCTGTCGGCTCCTCATTCACGGACGGCATTTGTCTTTGCTGCTCGCTTAGCCCATGTCTGTCTTAGTGTCAAAAAAGACTCAGTTTAATAATTTCTCAACCTGGAAACTTTTGATTTCCGGCTGGCATAAAGATATTAGCAATTCTTTTTGGACATCCCACTTTGGGCAAAAGTCCAGCCCTCCTAGTGCTAATCCGCCAATGGAATATAACTTCCGTTTGTCCATATCACTAATCTCCATCACCTAAGTACCATCCCCTTTTTTCTATTAGCTCTTGAATCAATCGTTTACCACTTCCAGTCACCCAAGTGGTTTTCAACAAAGAGTCAGGTCTCAAAAACAAACATCTGGTTTGATTTTTATCTAAGTTTCCTTTTTATTTGTTAAAATTTTATCTGAATTCCGTTTAAGTGGAAAAAATGATTTATTTTCTAAGCCCAAGATAAATTCCGACCAAAACGATACAAAATATTTCTAAGCACTTTCCAAGAGTTGACCAAGTGGAATCACCATGGGGGTTTTCCTAATCCACTTGAGGTCCAGACTCAGCGTCTAATTCCGCTTTCTCAATAACCGGGTCACATGTAAACAGATTAACCCTTTTAGTGTGTTGACCGTAAAATAAGAAAGTTTACAAATAAAAAATTTATTGGAGTTTCACAATTACTCCATAGGGGTCTTTTGGGGTACATCACACCAGTGTGTTTATAAGAGAATTTTTTATTCAGTGATAATTTTAAAAACCACTTTACTAAAGTTTTAGAAGTAATAAAGAACTGGACTATATCGAACAAGAGGCACTTTTGCGGGTGAGGTATATTGATCCCAAATTATTAAGTAATGTGGACTAAAGTTGCATCTTGCCCTCATGCATTAAGTATATTTGTGTGAATTGAGTTACTCTTCTCGCATGATTCAAATTTTGAAACTGAAGATGACTCGGCTCAGCATCATTTGAATGATTTGGCACAAGTTTTGGGACTATAAAAAGTTTTGGATAAAAAAATTTATTTACATACATAAAGAAGCACAAGTTTTGGGACTATCAAAAAAGGCTTCAGAATTCCTAGCATCAAGACTGAATAAGAAAAACTTGTTTGAAATAGGAGAAAATGTATCCTACTTTTGATTGAAAGTGGATTTCTGCAATACTTTTTAAGTGACAGTAGGTTTACGCATTGCCATAACATAAAGAATTTACTGGAGGAATTGAGAACTCCAATCTACAACTCAACTGAATAGCGCTTATTCATTGATAGCTCAAAGCAGAGCTTAAAGTGTGTCCTCTTCCACAATGATAATTTATATGGTGCAGTCTCAAATAGACATTCAGTTTGTCTTCATGAAAAATATGAAGACATGGATCATCTGTGTTGACCCCTAAGTGGTATGCTT
This sequence comes from Doryteuthis pealeii, assembly GCA_023376005.1. Taxonomy (NCBI): domain Eukaryota; kingdom Metazoa; phylum Mollusca; class Cephalopoda; order Myopsida; family Loliginidae; genus Doryteuthis; species Doryteuthis pealeii. The sequence goes on from CM042141.1 coordinate 99,581,745, forward strand.
CCTTCTTGGTCAGCAACGCAGATACACCTGCTTTCTGTGCATGTAGGGTAGTAGAGCTTAAGAGAAGCATTGGGGGGAAGAGAAATTGGCCTCCAAGATATGACCTCAAACCTGTTGATCCCAACATTCTAGATGAGACATTTGTTGACATAAAGAAAATTATATTCTCATCTCGCACATGAAACTAGGTCTTGTGAAGCAATTTATTAAAGCATTACGAACTGGCTATTGTTGGAGCATAAAGTGAAATTGTTCACAGATCAAATACACTAGAAAAAACTGTAAAGTTTTACAATGATCAAAATGAATTTGTACAAACATTAAACAAGCAATTTTTAAAATTATTTTCCATTGTAAATTTTGAAAACCTTCTATAAAAAAGCACAAATTTGTTACATGCAGTATTTTAATGGTTTTTGAGATCTAGCAAGGGTATCCTGTTACTCAAAAAGTTGATGTAATAGACAAAAACTAGGGTAATTTTTGGATTTAGAGTCCAAATGTTAGTAAAAAAACGAGTGTCAGATCTAACCTGACACAAATTGTGTAGCCCAGTGTAATGTTTTATTTTCCATTTAAAATATTCCATAAAAAAGCACAAAAATATCTCCTGAAGTATGAAAACAAGGTAATTTGATGACATACTTCTTTGATTATGTAATGCAGTGTATAAACAAAACACTAGAGAAAATGGATGAAAGGTTGCATCCTCCCCTTTCCAAAGAAAAGTGACCTTGGAATCACTTAGAACTACAGAGGTATACTCCTAGGATATAGCCTCTCCAGAGAAATTGTTACAGCTATAATTATACTCTACAAAGACCTGAAAGCAATGGTTTGCTCACCTAATGATGACACAGATTTCTTTGACATTGTTACTGGAGTCCTGCAAGGATATACATTATCACCATTTCTACTTATAATTTGCCTAAACTACAAATGTGATTAGAATTGATGAAGGAAAAAGGTTTCACGCTAAAAAAAATACACAAAGCAGATGATATCCTGCAGAAACTATTATAAATGCAGATTACAATTTAAAAGTCTACTAATTAAAATTAGTAGACAGGTTCTTATACCTAGGTAGCAATATCTCCTCTACTGAAAGCGATATCAATATACGCATAGGAAAGGCATTATTGATCATGTGGAAATCTGATCTCTCTGATAAAGTAAAACAGGAATTCTAAGCAGTTGATGTATTATTCTACCGTATACTACTTGGACTTTAACTCTTAACATCCTGTTGAGAATTTTCTAAGTCCTGAGCATTCCTATAAGTATTTATAAAAAAAATGGCTAAAAATGACCTTTGTATCTAAAGTTACCTGTTATTTCCCTTAAATCAAAGACTTCTAAATATGTTTAATATTACATTTAAACAAAGGCTATTGTTTGGGGTGGATTAGGAAAATGAATGAGACTTCCGGCGGGGTGAAATGAGGTGGTATAGGACTTTAAGAGTTAACATAACTCTTGGAGAAAAAGCTAGATGGAAACTGCGCAACAATGCTACATGCTGTCTTGAACAAATCCTGGAAGCAGCACCCTTTAAAAGAAAAAGCAGCTATACAGTCACTTACCTCCTATCACACAAGCCATCCAAGTGAGATGAACAAGACAAGCTGGACACTGTCATGATTTTGTCCTTACTTCTCCAGCATTCTCCAGTGGGTACTTAGATATGGAAACACCAGTGTTGATCAACCAGCAAAGACTTATATACAACAGCTATGTGCAGACAATAGATGCCATGCTGAGAACTTTCTGAGAGTGATGACATTTATTTATCCATTTTTATCATTGATATCTGTAAGTTTGTAAGTAGGCAGCCACAACTTTTGGGGTGTCTTGGTTATGACATTAAACTTCATCTAATGGTGAGGTTCCAATTCTGGAGCTCTAGGGAGTGTGGAGTACTTTTTCATTGCTATCATTCCCAGGTCTAATCTGACTTAGAGTGGTAGTACCTGTTAGGGTCCCATCTATGGGTTAAATAGATGAAAAATGAGTTTTAGAAAATGTGTTTTAAAAAAACTTTGAATACTCAACAAGAATGAATAAATGAAAATGTCTTTGGTTAAAAATAACTCCCAGCTTGACATGCCGTAAAATCCAACCAACAACTTTTGGAGGGGAGTATTATTATGAAAGTCTCTTGTTAGTATTAAAAGAAAAACAAGATTTTTTTATTTTTTTTTTTTTAAATAAGCAAACTAAGAAACCTTGGTAATTGCAGGTCTTGTTAGTATCAGAAGAAATCAAGGTCTATCTTTTGGCTAATCATTTCAAGTCATGCAGCTTTCTTACTGCTTTTCCCGTGTTAGGTTTTAAGTTTGTATTTTATACTTAATCACTAATCCTTATCTTAGTGAACGAAGATTAAGAAGAGGGTGGTCCACGTTGATTGTAGGCATGTTCATAGCTGATAAGGCCAATGTGGCACAGGCAGGGAGGCACTGTTGCGGCAGCTGAAGGTCTGGTCAGGGTTTGTTGGCATGTTGTTGTAATTCTTCCTCTTGTGTCTTTTGTCCTTGAGAATGGCCCTGCGGGTGTTTTCAAAGGAGGAAAGAACATAGTAAGTGGTGAGACACCAGGCATGATGATTTTCAACTAATGTGTGTGCCAAGGGATCTTTTGAAGCAGTCCTTGTTTTGCTTCTTTGGTGCTCCTTTGTCACATGTGTGTATACACACATATATATGTGTGTGTGTGTATATTTGGGCAGCATTCTTTCATTTATACATGTAGAATTAAACATGACACATCTGTTTAACAATTTTATTTTTGATCTTTTCGAGTTTTCTGGCCAACTTTTTAATATTTGGGTGGAATTCGTGGATAAGTCCACCAAAGTTCAGGTCCCGAGTACTGATGATGGCACTTCGAAGTGCCGAAAGTACTCGGGACCTGAAATTTGGACTTATCTATGAATTCCACCCCAATATTAAAAAGTTGGCCCAAAAACTCAAAGATCAAAAATAAAATTGTTAAATATTTGTTAATTGTTAATTATATATATATATATATATATATATATATATATATATAATGGCGAGAGAGTGTTCATTTCTGTTAAGATTATGAGAGCATCGAGCATCTGTGGGTTATATCCTCATAGATCTTTCTTACTTATTTGAGTAACTGGCTTCATAACTGGATTTCTTATCTTCTGTTTCTGCTATAAGTCTGCAGCTGAGGCATTTCTTCTTACTGTATTTTGTTGACTGTCTAGTTCTGCTTTTGCCAAGGCCGCCATCAGTTCTCATAGAGCCAATGCATGGCTTGTATTCTATGATCACATTTTTATTCAGAACTAGAACTTATCCATAATCGCATGCACGAGTGAAGTGGAGCCCATCTTTAGATTAGGAAGTCTTCAGCTTAACTAACTAACTAAACTTCTGTTTCCACAGTGGAAGCTGGGGGTCAACTTGGTGTCATTAAATATCAATTATCTAACCCTTTTCCGATTTTAAATTTCAACAACCTTGAATTCAAAATCTTAGACTAACCATCTAAAAATCGACTGTACTTATCAATATATAACAAATGGTCAATAGAGAGTTTGTCATACAATGTGATCTTGGTCAGGCGATGATTCCTCATCCTGCCTTGCATAGTTGAAATTCAGTAGAATGGCTTTGATGCTAGTGATCTTTGCCTATTCAAGGACTTCAATATTGGTCATAAAGTTACTTCAGTGGATGAAACTGCTTATGTACATGGAATTTTACGAGGTAGTAATTGAATTTTCACATTTAACAAAATGTTTGGAAAAAAAGATAGATGGGAATTACACAATGATGCTGTGTGTTGTTATGAACAAATCCTAGAAGCAGCACCTTTCAAAAGAGCAATTGTATGGCCATTTACCTCCTGTCTCACAAACCCTTTAAAAAAGGAGAGCAAGAGATGCTGGTCACTGCTGGAAAAGTAATGACAAACTTATAAGTGATGTTCTCGGAAGTGTGTGGTGTAATTGTTAAAGTCATGGGAAAGGTATGAATCCTACTCTCCCTCCAGCTATGGATAAATAATAGGGTAGACTGGGCTCTTTAACCTTGGTTAGGCAACCGGTCTAGGAGAAGGAAAACTCTGAATTCAAACCTGTTGAACTCTGCTTAAGAAATTGACCTTGTGTCACATCCTGCTTGTGCGGAGGGGTTGGTAAATATATATAAGTGATGTCCTCCTAGAGCCTCCCACACATGGACTCACTAGTGCTGCCTGGCCAACAAAAACTTGGATTCATCAGCTCTATGCAGTCACTGGTTGCCGTCTAGAGGACTTACCAAATGAAATGATGATCGGGACAGATGGGGAGAGAACGTCAAAGGAAACCATGCTGTCAGCACACCTTGATGATGAAACCTCAACTTTTTTTTTTTCCCCGATATCATTTTGACACACCTGCAATATATTGTACTTTAGGTTTTAAGCTGCAGAATGGAATTTTGGAAAGGTATGAACCCCCAGCTTTAGGTTAAATAGTACCACTATCTATCTTCTATAATGATGGCTTTGGCATGAAGATTGATATGTCATTAAACAAAGAAACCAAACCAGCTCTTGAAGTCTTTCACCTTTGGATGGAATTGAGCAAAGATCAGCAATTTAATCTTTTGGATTATTCTTGGGTATAAATCAAACAACTTTCTGTCTGAAATAAATAACCATCGATGTTGCATTCTGGGGAAAAATGAATCTTCTAATTACTATTTAAAAAAAAAAACCCTAACTAATGTATGTATTTAACTTCCCCATCCTCATGAACAGGATGTGATGCAAGGTTAATTTTTAAGCAGTCTAACAAGTTTGAATTCAGTTTTTCTTCTGGACTGGTTGCCATACTAAGGCTAAAGAGGCCAGTCTATCTTACTGTTACCCATTGTTGGAGGGAGAATAATTGGATTCATACCTTTTCCAGAGGTATTAGTGCTATGTGAAATACAAACAGGCATTCCAGGATTTGAACTCTGATCGCCATTTCGTACGATGATAACCATTACACCATGAGTACACCTAACTAATGTAAGCCATTGGATGTGATAACTTTGCAAGGAAAAGGCCATCATGTTGATATTGGATTTGCATATTTAGAACTTAGGCCTTTCTAGATTTAATGCTGAACTGGATTGTGTCAATATTGACTCTGGACTTGATACCAATCATTTGTGAGTTAACTGGAACTCAAATCTTTTTCACAAGTTTATTCTCTGTACAACAGGTTTGCCAAAAATATGTTAGGATTAGTTCAGATTTTTAATTTTAAGAAATATATTTTTAAACAAAAGAAAATAATAATTTTTTTGGTAATATATTTCTAAATAATTCTAAACTTTAAGGCAATAATAACTTTTTTTTGTCACTGGCTTTACTGAGATTCTGAAATTCTTATGAATTTGGATATTTTATATTATATATATATATATATATATATATATATATATTTTTAATCTCTTTTTCTTTCAAGTTACTGCTGGAGCACCTGGAGTGCCTTGTTGCTCGACATGAACGCTCACTCAGGATGACGGTTGTGAAAAGACAGGCCTCGTCCCCAGGTGGAGTTTCTAGTGAGGTAGAAGTTTTGAAGGCGCTTAAGTCCCTTTTTGAACATCATAAAGCACTTGATGAGAAGGTAAGTTTTTATTCAATGTATTTTTGTACATTATAGCCACACTTAATACTGTATTTTTTTAAAAGAGAAAATTATTTAAATATAAAAATATTCTTTTAATATTTTCGTCATTTTTCTTAATGTTATAAAACAAAATTAATCATGCATTAACTTTTTCTTCTTTCTTGGTTTTTCTCTTTTCTCTTTTCTAATAATGAAGTGATTCTCTCTTCTTCTTCATTCTTCTCTCTTTCTTCTTCTTCTCTCTCTTCTTCTTCATTCTTCTCTCTTTCTTCTTCATTCTTCTCTCTTTCTTCTTCATCTTCTTCTCTCTTTCTTCTTCATTCTTCTTCACTCTCTTCTTCTTCTTCACTCTTTCTTTCTTCTTCACTCTCTTTCTTCTTCACTCTCTTTCTTCTTCACTCTTCTTCTTCACTCTTTTCTTCTTCACTCTCTTTCTTCTTCACTCTCTTTCTTCTCATCATTCTCTTTCTTCATCATTCTCTTTCTTCATCATTCTCTTTCTTTCATCATTCTTCTTCTCATCATTCTCTTTCTTCATCATTCTCTTTCTTCATCATTCTCTTTCTTCATCATTCATCATTCTCTTTCTTCATCATCATTCTCTTTCTTCATCATCATCTCTCTTCTTCATCATTCTCTTTCTTCACCATTCTCTTTCTTCACCATTCTCTTTCTTCACCATTCTCTTTCTTCACCATTCTCTTTCTCACCATTCTCTTTCTTCACCATTCTCTTTCTTCACCATTCTCTTTCTTCACCATTCTCTTTCTTCACCATTCTCTTTCTTCACCATTCTCTTTCTTCTTCATCATTCTCTTTCTTCTTTTCTTCTTTCTTCTTCTTCTCTCTTTCTTCTTCTTCTTCTTTCTTCTTCTTCTCTCTTCTTCTTCTTCTCTCTTTCTTCTTCTTCTCTCTTTCTTCTTCTTCTTCTTCTTCTTCTCTCTTTCTCTTCTTCACTCTCTTTCTTCTTCACTCTCTTTCTTCATCACTCTCTTTCTTCATCACTCTCTTTCTTCATCACTCTCTTTCTTCATCACTCTCTTTCTTCATCATTCTTTTTCTTCATCATTCTTTCACTCTCTTTATTCTCTCCACTCTCTCTCTTTCTTTCACTCTCTTCTCTTTTAAATAATGATGTAACTATTTCCCCTTTTTTCTTATAGGTTCGGGAACGACTACGGGTATCATTGGAACGCGTTGCAGTATTAGAAGAAGAGCTATCAAATGCAAATCAAGAGGTACACTTTTACTTTGAAGTCATTTTTATATTTAAAAAAAAAACAAAACAATTTCAAATGTTTTTATTTTTCAGCTTTTCGGAGATTAAAATCATTTACCAAGTCTCTCGGTTGCCTGTTTAGTTTTATCTTAATTGACATAATTCAACAGGATATTTGTTTGTCACAATTTTCTACTATTGATGATTTTTTTCATTTTACTTATGTTTCATATAAGTAAAATACTTTCCTTTTTATTTCCTCCTTCTCCTCTTAATCAAATCTTGCCTTATTGAAATAACATTTTTATTTGTTTCTTACATCAATAAAAATGTTTCCTATCCAGAAAAGCTAACAACCATAGAATTCTTGGAAATTTTATAGGTGAAGTTTTATTTATTTGTATATTTTGATTACCATACATACTGAAGATTTTGCGGTTTGATGCTAAATTCTAAACATAATTGTAGCTCCTTTTTAGTTGAGCACTCTTAACTACTGATACATCTCTATTAATATTACCAACTATGCAGAAAATCACGTACAAATATTCATTGAAAATATCTGAATTCCAGCTAAGTACAAGTATAAAATAGAATTCATTAAAAAAATTGGAAAGAAAAAAAGGATGATGTGGAAAGCTTAATTTTTCATTTAAAAAAATGAGAAGAGAAAAAGAATCAGAAGATTTGGATTTGCAACCAGGAAATGTCCACAAACAATTGAGACATCGTGATTTTGAAAAAGATATAGTGCACCTGATAAATGAAATAAGCAGAGATGCTGATAGGTACGTGTCCTGCATCCCTGATGCACAAAAATCTAAAAGGATGCAGTAAAATCATATCCGTGCGTCTCCGTGTTTGTTTGTTTTTTCTTCCCTCACCATTTCAAGCTAACTGTAAATACATTTTAATATTTTCTTAGAAATGAATTACACAGGATAGGTTACAAAGCTAGAAGTTAGACAGCTTTAGTTATTTCCCCAGATCATAAATAAAAACCCTACAATTTATTGAGAAACTTTAGTTGGGACCCATCAAATTTTCCCAGGTACGCATTCAAAGCAGATATGTGCATCTCAGGACGCATTAAGTCAAAAAGCTATCAGAATCACTGAATAAGATTTAGAAAGTTTAGAAATGAATTTCAGAAGAAACTAGATAAAGATAAAAGAAGAATAAATTGTTCACCAATAATTCTTATAATGGCTTACAAATCAAGGAATATTTATGAATAATAATTGATAAATATGATTACAAAAAGAAAAAAATGATGTGTCATAAATTTTACAAGAAAGAATCAGCAGAGATAGAAAAGGGAATGAATATCAAAGCTAAGTGGATAAATTGGAAAAATGCTTTTATAATCCTAAGACCACAAAGATTTTCTGATTTGGAGGCACTTGTGACATTAAATTTTAAACATATAAATCCATGTATGCTTCTTTATAGATATGTGATGGATGTTGGGAAATTTTTGGGGTTGTATTGGAAGCATGTAAAATATCATAAGATTAAAAACAACTCAATATTTATCACTTTGAATTTTATTTTTTATTCCTTATTTTATATTTTTCCATGCTTCCAAGTATAATTTTTAAAAAATCTGTCACACACACACACACACACACACATATATATATATACATATACATAATATATATATATATATATATATATATATATATATATATATATATATATATATATATATAATCGGTTACAAGCATTGTCTAAAAAAATTTTGAATTAAAATTTTTACTTTCTTTATAGAGAATTAGATATTTTGAAAAGAAGTGCTATAATTAAAATTGAATCCATTTCCATATCTCTTTAAAAATCATATTTTTCTCTTTATCTCATAAGATTTACATAACTCATTGGATCCATTGATTGTACATGTGTGTTACTTAATGTAACAATTTAGCCAAATTATAGCATTGTTCCTAAGAGTTTGCAACTAATTATTTTCTTGGTGGTCTCACAGTTAAGGTAATTAAAATTATGTTATATGAATTATTGTCAGTTGATTCATAAAGATAGCCTTATCAAGTTTGAAAATATCTTCATGCATAGCAATCATTGCAGTGAGACTTCCATTATGATATTATAAACATAATTAACTCTTTCACAGTCAGATAATTTTTTTAAAATCCTTGTAGAGTGGGTGAATTATTTTTATAAAATTTATGAAATAGAGGGTATGTCCAAACAAATCAATTAATCATATATAAAAACAAAAACAAACAAAACCTAATTTGATCAGCAATTGTTGAAATTTCAATTGTACAATAGGATGAAAACATAAAGCACTCTGTTTTAATTATATTTTGCAAAACAACCTTTTCACAATCTTAGGCCACATTTCGATCTCCTAGTGATTTTTCTATATATTAACATTGAATTGGTCAATAAGCAGCCTTACATTGAGTTGCTGTTAAAAAATGACAAAAATGTCACTCCGCCTGTAAACGGGTTAAATATAGCTAAAATAATTCTATGCATAATGGTAAGACATTTAACTAGATATAGCTATTTCAATCACATAGTAATATAGCTATTTCAATCATTCATAACACTTATAGTAATATAGCTATTTCAATCATTCATAACACTTATAGTAATATAGCTATTTCAATCATTCATAACACTTATAGTAATATAGCTATTTCAATCATTCATAACACTTATAGTAATATAGCTATTTCAATCATTCATAACACTTATAGTAATATAGCTATTTCAATCATTCATAACACTTATATATAGCTATTTCAATCATTCATAATATAGCTATTTCAATCATTCATAACACTTATAGTAATATAGCAATCATTCATAACACTTATAGTAATATAGCTATTTCAATCATTCATAACACTTATAGTAATATAGCTATTTCAATCATTCATAACACTTATAGTAATATAGCTATTTCAATCATTCATAACACTTATAGTAATATAGCTATTTCAATAATTAGTATTTAAATACATAGCAATCATTGCAAAAATGAAATAATATTCTAAATTGAAAAACAGTTAGTCTCAACAATTAAGCAAATTCTCATCTTATATTTGAATAGGGTCAGTTTATCTCAATCGGTAGAGCGTCTGAGTAGGAACCACAAGGTTCTGGGTTTGATACTGGCCCAACTCAGCGTATGAGTAGCACAGGAATCTGTGCAGTAAACTAAGGAGCTCATGGTAGGTGTGGCGCTCCGCCTTAGATGCCAAAAATAATCTCCTTGGTCTAGCGCTAGTGAAAAGGAGATAGATTCCTTCACTGTCTGGCTTATACTGACAATAGGCTACCCTGATGACTTTACTTTTATATTTGAATCTACTAAATGTAGTGATGAATATATATGTTAATTTTAACTCTAACTTACCTGTGAATCATTCAACCAATTGGAATCATATTAGAAAAGAGTAAAACATTTAACATCGATGGAAATAATGATGTGACTATTTTGTGTTCAAGGTTTTTAAGAATAGTCAAATTTTCACTTAAAAAACTTTTAATTTGGTAAATTTGGACAGTGTAATTTGGTTTGTGAGTTTTAAAAGAAACCAAAAGTACCAGTCCTGTCATTATATAAGGAAAATGGAAGCACCGATTCCGCCATTTATTATTTGTCGATAAAAGGTAGTAGAACTAACTCTCTCTCTCTCTCTCTCTCTCTCTCTCTCTCTCTCTCTCTCTCTCTCTCTCTCTCTCTCTCTCGATTTTATTACAGTTACCATCCTGATCAATTGTGACAGACAGCATCATCCAGATTTGGAAACATTGTGCATGTGATAGGTCAATAACTTACTGAGTCAGCAAATGCATTCCATTGAAACATTAGAATTTTGTAGATTGCCTTGAATTTCTTCTTTTTTTCATTGTTGATAGATACTTCACTATGTTATATTTTGTCCATTTTATAGCTTTTGTCCATTTCAATTCCTCTACCTTTATTGTGATCTTTTACAATATTAGTTTGTAAATTGTAAATTTCAGGTTATCATGTCCACTATTTTAGAGGGGGGGGTCCATGGTGTAATGGCTAATGTGCTGGACAGCGACATCATAATAAGCTCAGTTCAAACTCCAGTTGCGCTATTATGTTTACTTTCGGACTAATACCCTTGGGAAAGGTATGAACCCTTTCTCATCCCACTCCAGCTATACGTTAAATAGTACCACTAGTTCTTCTACAAAGATGGCTTTAGCATTGAATAACCCATGAAGATTGATATGCCATTAAAAAAAAAAAACCTCAAAAGAAAACAAACCACTTTTCCAAGAGGGCCCATATGATATGCAGAATATATTTTACTGACAACATGATAGGTCTTCTTCTTCTTCCATAGAGAAGGTGATATTTATCCACTTTACAGATTAGGGCCAGTTTAACTCAGTCGGTAGAGTGTCCCAATAGGAACCACAAGGTTCCTGGTTCGATACCGGCCCTCACCAACTTAGCATATGAGTAGCACAAGGATCTGTGTGGTAAAGTAAGTGTAGCGCTCCACCTCAGATGCTAAAACGATCTCCTTGGTCTAGCTGGCTGATACTGACTTTAGGCCACCCTGACAACTTTATTTTTACTTTACTTACAAATACAGATTATAGCATCTGGCTGAGCGTTTATTGTAGGCTTTTAATTTAGTTCACCCAATGATGATTGAACTCACTACTCAGTAGTAATGACTTGAGAGACTGACTTGTTAACTAGTATTGTCTAATTTTAAATAAAAATAAATTAGATCTGGCAAATCTGATTGCTTAAGCTGTGACTCATTTTAAATTGTCATTGTTCATAATGATCTCTAGATTCCCAAAAGATTCAGTAAACACTATAAGCACTTTTCAAAAGTCTCTCACTCTCAGAAAGAATGTTTGATCCAGAAGGCTAAAATTTCTCCTTTGCCTCTGCTAGTGGACATCATAGATTATTTTTCTTTTTATTTAAAAAACAATGTTGGGATTTTAATCATTAAAACTCATCAAGTGTCAAATAATGTTATGGACATTTTGTTGTGTAAATACTTAGCCACAAAGTGGTTGTGGTACAAAAGAAACAGCGAATGGAAAATTAAAAGTATACCAAAACAACACTAAGATCCATCTGTCACAGGACACAGTCAGTGTTAGAATAAAATATTCGCCTTTGCAAAATAGACCAAAACTGATACACTAACGGTCAACATATTTATAGGCGAAGTTGTCGGCTTAGAAGCCATTTTTAGCTGGACGCAAGAAGTGCTGACCACCTATGTTGAATGCAGGCTGAAACATGATCAATCTCTGACAGGTCACTCTCAGAGGGCGCATGTTGTTACTCTATTTTAATGGCACAGATATGTTCAGAAATATAGAACCTTTTTTGTGAATTTCTAATCTACTTAAAAGATGTTAAACATTTGAACTGATAGAAAATTGCATTCAGCAAAAAAAGGGTAAACATTGAAGATTTTGAAATGTTTGCCGGAGGATTGCTACCGGGCGACCTGTGGGTGGAGCGGAGGATTGCTACCGGGCGACCTGTGGGTGGAGCGGAGGATTGCTACCGGGCGACCTGTGGGTGGAGCGGAGGATTGGATGTAATCTGAGAGAGAAGCAGAGGAATTTAAAATTGTAATGAGCAAAATGTGGATAGACATTGAGGATCTTGAAAATATATGTTATCAGGGGAGAAGACGAATGCCAGGTTGCAATCAGCAAATAATGGTTCATATTTTCAATCTCCCAACCAGTGCAGTGTATTATTTCATTTTTTTTTTTTCTCCACTTATTCTGATAATTTTCAGTAAGTGTTTTTTGTTTTAAGGAGTCTCAATTTTATTTTAAATGATGCCCATTGGATTTTTTTTAATTTCTTTTTTTTAAAGGTTTGTGTTGATTTTGAGGATAACTATTTTAAATCTTGTTTTTATTTCAGATAAACTTCTAACAATTTTATCATTTGAAAATGAATGAATGACATTTTTAGTTTCATTCATTGGTTTTTCTTAAGCAGAATTTTCAATTATTTCACTAGTAAAATTTTATATTCAGATACTTTAGAGATATACTCTAAAAACAAGTACAGTCTGGTTGTATGCCAAAAATGAACACTATAAGCTGCAAGTTTCAAACTTTTAATCATTTATAATTTAAAAAATGAACATAAGTTTTTTTTACTTTTATTTTAAAACCCAATTCGATGATAAAACATAAGTTATCAGAATTGAGATAATTCAAATCTTTAACATAGACAAATCAATGTCATTACCTTTGACATTGCCAACAAATCTGATTGTTATCTAAAATAGATATATATAAAAAAAGAGAATAGATTGTTACTACAATTTATTTCATAAAGACATTTATAGTCAATTTTAATGCTCTATTTAGATAGAACACTTGTCTGTGCTGTTAAAACATTTAACGCTAGACTTTAAACTATGAAAAAATATTAAGTTTACTTGCTCCAAATTACTTTCATGGTTCAGCTGTTTTAGATAATTTAAATTTTAATCTATCTATTGTAGGACTTGGTTTTTATTACAAAATATTCTACGAATTTGAATCTGATAGCCACAGCTCAGTTAGGGTTGGGCTTAACTATTTTAAAGTATATTTATTGAAACAAGAAACAATCTTTTTTATTTTTTTATCATAAACAGAAATCAAATAAAAACATGATTAATCTAAAAGTTGAATATATTATCTGATTTTTATAAATTATAAGAATTTAACTATTTGATTTAAACTATTAGATTTTATAAACTATAAGAATTGCTGACATCATCACACACACACCAAACCAACAATGATATAACTTATACTGTTTCTTGATGATTTTAATAACAAAATAAGAGTGGAGATGATATCTTCATATTGTAATTGATAAAGGTAATTTTTACAAATCACTCTGTTTTTACATTTTATATAGAATTTCTTTTTTCTTTCCTAAAATGTATGTAATTCCTTATCAGTCTTATTATTTTCATTATTATTAAACAATTATAAATTGTTTTGTCTGAGACAAAAACCCAGGGACAGGTTTTGCTTAATCTATAAAGCATCTGTGTAGGAACCACAAGGTGTCTGTGTTCTGATACTGGCCCTTGCCAACTCAGCATGAGTAGCACTTGGATCTGTGTGGTAAAGTGGAGAGCTGATGGTAGGTGTGGCGCTCCACATCAGATGTAAAAAGTTATTCAACTATGTCTATTATTGAGTTATATCTCGGTTTTATTCAATAATGGCCCATAATTTCACTGTTTGGACTCCAGTCGCGCTATTATGTTCACTTTTGGGCTAATACCCTTGGGAAAGGTATGAAACGCAATCTCTCCAGCTATGGATTAAATAGTACAAGTACAGTTATACAATGATGCTATTAAACAAATTTTGCCTTTTCATTTGTTCTTTTAATGAAAACTTTAATTGGTGATATTCTCTTTAAATTCAATATATAAAAGTTGTTTGCTCTTAAATTATATTGCTTAGATATATATTTTCAATTTCTAGATTCTTTGTAAACAGCACTATAAATGGTATCACCATTTACTACTGAAGACTACTCTAATTTTCATTGAATTAAATAATCACATGACTATTAATAGTTTCATTTGATAATCACATGACCATTAATTTAATTTCTCCTCATAAGCCATGTAACAAATGCACTTTTCTGTGCATTTAAGTAAAATCTCAATAGTAATTCTCAATAAAGCAAAATTTTCTAATAGATAATTAAACAAAATAATAATGTAGAGCATAATAGAATTAAATATATATTTTTGATTTATCAAATTAGAACCTTTTAAATTTAGGTTTTATTATTCAGACTTGCAAAGTAAGATTTATTTTAAACGAGTTATTGTTTTATTGATAGTAATAAATAAATGAATACAAAATAATGCTTCATTAAGAGTGCATCAGTTCACCATTCTTGTAAAAATTGTATATTTTATTGTTTATTTAAACCAAAATTGAAACCCTGTTCATGTTCAAGCAGTCCAGTTAATTTGGGAATTTTGGGTGTTAGTAATTTTTTTTTTTTTTAGTTTTTTTTTTTTCTTTTTCTTTTTTTTTTCTTTTCAATTGTGTATATTTTTTTAAAGTATTGTTTTATTAAAGTATTGTTTTTTTTTTTTTTAATTTTTTTTTTTTTAGTTTTTTTATAGAAGAAATGTTTATTTTTTATTATTTTATGATAGAAATTAACAGCCCTCTATTAGAATTAGTTGTTTGATAATTTTTAGTACTATTTGTTGATCAATCTAAGATTTCACTGGCCTTCACAGAACATAGCACAGTTATCTTTTTTCATTTTTTTTTTTTTTTTTTTTTTTCTTTTAAAATTTTTTTATGTAACTGTAAATTTAATTTACTGTTTGTATAGTTATAGGCTTTTTTTTTCTTTCTATCTCCTTTAGAATATTTTTCTAATATGAGTTTTTGGGATTTGGGACATTTAAAAAAAATTTTTTTCACTTTTTATTGTTGTTAACTAAGTTTAGTTTAGCAAAAGGCCAGAAGTATACAGCACCCAGTGAGAATCATACTCACTAGCAATGGTCTGCTAGCCCAACTCTCTAACCATTACACCACACAATATTTACATCTTATAATTCTACATTCAAGAAAGTGTAGATGAGTATCAGTTTGAAAGAGCTATTGATTCTTCAAGATTTAATTCAAAGATGAGGTTTTAAATAGAACTGAAATTGGGCATGGAATTAGGATGAAATCTGACTGTTTTGGAAGAGCATTTTCTTAGAAAAGATTTTACATAACTTTTTTTTTTTTTTTTTTTTTTTTTTTTTTTTAACACACATTTATGTGAAGTTCAGTATGCCAACTAAGGAAGATAAATGCCTTTTTTTTTTTCTTTTTCTTTTTTTCCCCCTCATTTTTTGTGCATCATAGAGTTTGGATTTATAACTTGATTTTTTGCTCTTTCTTTTTTGTCCAATTTTAGATATTTTAAGTATTATAAACTGCAATTATGGCTTGATCTGGTTGAGGCAATTTCATTTGTTGAGCTCATTGAATTAGACAAGTGATTTTACTTGTTAGTCTTTTCTGCTCAATGTTCACAATGAGTTTGCTGTGTTAAACTGCTGCTATTAAGAGCCATTTATATATATATATATATATATTATTTTTTTAAATTTTATTTTTTTCAAGCAGGTTTTGTTAAAACCAGAGAATATTTCTTCTTAATAATTTTCAGGTGTAAATGTTCAAGTCTTCTTGTTTTCCGTGTGTCAGGATTCAGATGGTATAAAATGTCCCATATTTTTTACCCAGACACAAAATTTCACTGCTCGTTTTCAGGGGGATTATTGATTTTAATGATTGTTTGGTGCAAGTTTTATTTGTTTGAAAGTTTGTTTAAAAAAAAAAAAAAAAAAAAAAAAAAAAAAAAATCAGTCACTACAACCAATAATCCCCCTGTGGACAATTAGTGAAATGATTAAAAGTACTTGGGTAAAAAATATGGGACATTTTCTCTATCATCTAGATCCCATGTACAGAAAACAAGACTTGACCGTCTAAACTTGAAAATTACAGAAGAAATATTATTCCGTAGTTTTTAATAAAAACCTGCTGCCAAAATGCACACACTATATATATATAGGGTAGCATATGTGCAGTCAACAGCACTTGGTGACTGTCATTTTCTCACCTATGCAGTCATATATAAGTTATATATATATATATATATATATATATATATATATATATATATATATGGTGTTTCAAAATATAATTTTGTAATCTAATTATTTGACCAATTTTCTTTCAAATGATCTCAAATTTTAACAGCATGTGTAGAAGCCACTCCAAATTCTGTTTAAACACTTTTTTCTTTTTGATGATACTTCTTTATCTGAAAAGAAAAACAAAAAACATTGAATATGGAATTTTGAGTTGTTTCTACATATGCTGTTAGAATTTTAGATCATTTAATGGCACTTGTTCGTTGTTAGTTTCTTGCCTATGCAATAATCAAACCAAGTTATTTTAAACAATTAAGTAATAAGGTAAAATATATATACTTTGGTATGAATATATATTTTTCCTTATTTAGCTGGTATTCTCTTGATTCTTTCAAGAATGTTAAAATAGTAAGGTAACATTAGTATGATAGGATTTAATTAGTAGATAAGTATAGGTTTGTTTATATATCCTTCTACTTTTAAATATTTTGTCAATCCTTATATTTGCTTAAGATTCCCACGGGCAGATTTAAGTAGCTTTAACATTTTATATACTTCTTTAATCGTCTTTTTTAGAAGTCAATTTCTTTCAGGAATTCTTTTGTAAATGCCATTTTATTGTCAAATGTTATACTTCCAGTCACAAACAGTATTTAACTATTTTATAATGCTAAGTTTTATTGGGTGGCCCTAAACTTTGTTCAGTTTATTAAGCGAAAAAATAGGGCAATTTTTCATGTTAGCTTTATTAAGCAATATATCTACTCTTCTATTGGAGGCACTTGTGCTGTAATGGTTATTGTCATAGGAAATGTACTTGGCGACCCGAGTTCAAATCCTGGACAAGGCCATTTGCATTTAAGTGATAATACCCTTTGGAAAGGTATGCATCCAACTATTCTAGGGCAGACTGGGCTATTTACTCTTGGTTAAGCAACCAGTCTCGGAGAAGGAAAACTCTGAATTCAAACCTCCTAAACTCTGCTCAAGAAATTGACCATGTATCGCATCCTGCTTATGCAGAGGGGCTGGTAAAATGTTCCATACATACACACACATATATATATATATATATTCTTCGATTCCATCTTCATAATCCTATCTTTCTGAGCCTAAAAAAATACTCTGTGCTTTTTGTTGTCCTCTAGGGAATCAACTTTAAAAAAAAAAAAAAAAAAAAAAATCTATGAAGAGAATTCTGTAAAATTTAAAATAATAGATTACCATTTATCTAGCTAACGTTTCCTATTAAAGCTGTTACAATTTTTTTCTTCTTTCCTTTGCCTTATCACCATAGAAACATATGTGGCCTAGCATAATCCCATTGAATAATAAACTCATTCTCTTGACTAATTTTGGGTGATTTTTGTTTATTGATTGCTGCCTTTAGTTGAATCTAATTGGGAGCAGTACTTGTTTGAATTGATCATTTAATCGTTCATTAGGATCTCATAGAGGACTGCCACTCAAACCCACCATGTACACAGCATCCCCTTCTTTGGATGAAGATCAGTCTTTGGTCTGTTTACTGGTGGTTCATCTTGCTTGACCCATGATCTCTTTGCTTTTCACGATGTTATAAAATATCCACATCACAATTTGCAACATTTTAAAAATTATATTTAGATATCAAATCACACATGGAAATGTGGTCCAGTAACTTTTTGTAGAAGCTATATAACAAAGCGATTTAACATAACCAAGCTGTTACAAATGATTATCAGCATTTGATTTGGATATTTTGATTACATTGGCTACATCTTCCTGTGTCCTATAATGTTGCTTATTCTCATTTAATGTCTTGATTTGATTGCTATCGACCTCGACTGGTTTACCCAAATTTAGCGTATTAATCAGCGAGAAATCTCCAGCATGAAACTTTGCTAACCTCATTTGATGCATTTGATCCTTCATAGAACTTTCTCTATAAACTGCATAAATCATTTTTTGCATTTGAGCATCATCTTCACCTTTCATAAAAATACTAGGGTGAGTCAAAAGTTTTACAATAATTTGGTAACGTGAGGCATAATTCAGCAGTTCCGGATGCTTTTGCCAAGGTTGTGAAGGTGACTAACCATACTGGACTATGAGATGCTGAGCTCACCTAGCACTTTCAAAGTGCTACTCGCTGGATTTGCCTCTTATGGTTTGGAGCATGGCTTTGAAATCCACACTTTAAGGTCGACCAGACATCAAGGTTCTTAGCAACCCGAGTAAAATTTCTTGAACCATTTGGTTACTGTACTGTGCCATCACCTTTTGCACAACAAATTATTTTGGTTGCTTTTGCCGTGATGTTATGGCCCAATTTGAACATGTGGATGAATTAACTCCTGAATTAGACTATATTGCATGTTCATCTGTACAGGTTTTAAATTCACACATGGTGAAGCAATACACAACATGTTAGCACACCAACTACCTTGATGCTACCTCAGCAGATACCTTGAACAGCTTTGGTCACATGATATACATGCCGCAAACTAGTATGTACCAAAATATTGCAAAGATTTTGACTCTGCTCTAGTATAATATATGCAGAAAATGTTGCATTTTTCTTCCTCTTGACCATTTAAAAAAAAAAAGAAAAAAAGATGCACACTGGTCTGACAATTGGTGCAGTTCAATTAAAAGCCATCTTTCAGAGTGAAATTAGTTTAAACTAAACTCTTCTAATGCCATCTCACTACAAACACAATGAAAAAAATTAGACTCTGGTAAACAAGTTCAATATTTTCTTTATGAACAATACCAGGAAAACGTTGGATAGGCATGGCAATAACATATGGCATTTATGAAATTATATTAGTTTTATAAAACAAAATTTACCCAAAGAAGCATTTTTTCGTGTACTGAGTTATAATTAGTCAATTTAGAGTGTTGCTCAAATATAGCGGGTGAAGAAAAATTGACTGCATTTACTAGAATTTTTATGTTCGATTCCATAATTTAAAAAAATTTTCAGTAATGTTATATAAAAGATATTTATAGTTGGAAAAACTTTTTACAGTATAATCAATTATTTGTGGAATTCTTCATCTTTGGTAGGTAGAAGTTTCAGAATTTCTCTAAGCTTTATTAAGGGAATACATTTTCAATTATATGCATATAGAAGTCTGAGGTTAAATTTTGTATAGGATCCTAGTCTGGTCTGTTGGTTTTGATACAAGGTGAAGTATCTTAGCGCAAGGTTCCTCAGTGGAGTCCATTATCTTCCAGAGAGATAAGAAACTGAAGAAAAATTAATTTTCTTTCCATGTAGCTGTTCACACTGCGGGAGCAGCAAGCAAAGTCAAGACATTCAAGTGGCAGCACTGAAGATGGCAAACTCCTTAAGGGAACCTCCTCGGAGGGTACACAAGATGGTGATGGTAAAGACCTTCATCCTAAGGTATGTTATTGACATTGAAGCTTGCTTTTCTTATAACCTGGAACTATAAGGCTGATATTACTAGCTGAGGCTGTTAGATAAGGATGTAAAGCAATATTAACAAAATTCTTAACATTTTGAGGGTTAGTTATTGGTGAAGGAAAAAAATGATGGTAAGGAAAAGGTGTTAAGGTTCTATTTGATTTCTTTCTGGTTTCGGTTAGTGAAATCCTCTTTTTTCTAGGAAAGTTCTGACATTATTTTCTATGTTTAAATATTTTTTTTAAATTCTCATATTTGGTTATTTTAAAAAAAATATATATTTTTTAATTTTTTTAATTATTTTTAATTTTTTAATCTTTTATTTAAAAAAACAAACATTTTTTTATTCCATTTTTGTTGAAATGATTTTAGTGGGAAATATGGAGATGTTAAGTTCTCAGTGGCTTAAATATTTAAAACGGAAACTGTCAGAGCTTTGGTAGAAATTTTTTTTTTTCATTTGCTCTTTCATTAGGTATGTTCATTATTTTATATTTTTCCATTTAAAAAAAAAAAAAAAAAATTTTTTTTTTTTTTTTTAACCCTTTTTATTTTTAATAATACTGTGCTTGTGTGTTCTGTTGGCTTTTCTGCATTGGTTGCTTTCTCTGAACTCTAATCAAGTTTTGTCAAGTGTACAGAAGTGGTAGTGAAGTGTAAGTGTATCTATGTAACCCATTAACAAAGAATGCCTCCATCTTGTTACTAAACCTGCTAACATGTTATAATGCTGCTGTGAAAGGGATATACTTTAACCCAAGTGGAATTTTTTTTATTTTTTTATTTTCTTTTATTTATTTTTTAAATTTATAACCTGTGCTTTTTACATTGTTAAAAGGTTTTTCAAATTTTCAAAAAAAAAAAAAAAAATGGTATCCTTACTAATCAATTAACTTTGCTTCTAGCTTGAAACCTCCACGATTTTGTTGGCTTCTGGAGTCCAAATAATTTCTGAATGGAATGTCAATTGTGTCCTGCTTGTTTACTGCTTTTTTTTTTTTTTTTTTTTTTTTGCCTGCTCACGAAATGTTTGTTTGCTACAAATATTTTTCTTTAGAAAAAAAAAGAAAAATCTTTGATCCTTATATATTATTCCTTTTATTGGAAAGACACTATTTTTCTGAACAATCATTCAAAAAATATTATGAATGACTTTTTTTTACTCTAACATGACAACTGCATTTAACAGATCATTTTTGTACCTGCTAATTTTGTTACTAATGTTTTTATTTATCTACTCAAATTTTCGTTTTTTTTTTTGTTTTGCTTTTAGATTGTTTAAAAAAAATTCTTTACTCACTGTCTTTTTGAATAACCTTGCTTTTTCACTCCTTATCATTTTTTTAAAGATATATTATTTGAAAAGATTGTAGAAAAAATCTTTCTTTCCAACAAAAATGTATTTAATTTTGTCATTTTTTTTTTATATAATTTTTTTTCTTTTTTACAATGTTCAGTAAACAAAAAAATGGTTATACAATAAATAAGATTTAAAAAAAAAAGGTACTTAAATTATCCATTATTAACAGTTTAATCATATATTACCTAGAAGCTGTTTGCTATAAAAGTAAAGCTGTTATTAAAAGTTTCATGAGTTTGCAATACTCAGATAGCACAATGACTCTGATCACACTGTTTAAAGATTGGAAACACATAGGTCCATATTGCATAAATATGTCCTAACCTCCTGTTCTAAAAAAAAAACCAAAAACACTAAGCATTGCCTGCTGAAAATACAACCTGTGCTACTTACAAACTCCCTAGCTCTTTGAAGGTGTTTTTCCCGAAAACTTAATGCGATATGAAAGCGATAATCTTGCCCTTTTTTTTTTTTTTTTTTTTTTTTTTTTGTTGGTATTTTGTATTTTCAATTTATTTTAATTCAGAACAACTGTCACAAATTTTTGAATAAATACGACAGTTTCGAAAATAAAAACAATACATTATTCATAAGTAGCACGGGTCAGATTTTCAGCAGGCACCGCTTAGCATTTTTAGGGCAGGAAGCCAGGACACATTTATGCTATATGCACCAACACATGAAACTTAGTAACAACTTTACTTTTATTATGAACACTTTTAACAATTTTTAGGTTTTAAATGATTTCAAAATCTAGAGAATTATTTTGAAATACTGTTATAGCTGATCATCATATTTTTTAGAAAATATATTTTGTGCATGTATTTATGAGATATTATGTAGGTTTTTCCATCTTGTTAATAACATCATTTGTTTTTTGTATTTAAGTATTTATAATTTCAAAATGATGTGGGGATTTGTTTATTTTTGGTTATTTTCTCAAATCAGTGGTTGATGAAATACTAGAAAATAATCAAATAATTCTATTTCTTTTATCCCTTCTATTATCATCTAACTTTTTGTTAGATGATAATAGAAGGGAAAAAAGAAATAGAAATATTTGATAGATAATAGTTTGGAAAACAATTATAAATGTTGACTTCTATTATTATTAATATAAACTCTATATTTAAATAATATATCTTTTAATTTAAATATTACATTTCCAAGAACAAGTTGGAAAAATGTAAAAATATTGATTCTAGTATTAGTCTCTTATTTCAAACTTTAACTAGTTCATTATTTTAATATTATTTACAACCAAATTCAATTATTTTTAATGGTTTTAAAAAAAAAATTTAATTAAAAAAATTTTTTAATTTTTTAAATTTATTTTTTAATTTTTTATTTTTTTAGAACTATGAAAGATTTCATAGATTGTTTTTGAAACTAGTTTTGTTTTTTTTTTGTTTTTTTTTTTTGTAGATCATGTATGTGTTTTGTATTCTTCAAATGTTTTAAATAACTTTTTCTTTTTTCTTTTTCTTTTTTTTTTTTACTTTTAAAATTTTCCAGAGGTTATCCAATGGATCCATAGACCCTGACTCTGATATCAATCGTGTGATAGAACTCCAAGAAACAGTTGAGAAGCAAAATTCAGAATTAACTTCTACTAGAACAAATATATTAGAACTCACAAACAAATGTACAGAATTTGAAGAATCATTAACATCTACTCAAAAAGATTTAATTAAATCTCAAGAACAATTAGTTAAACTACAAAGAGATCTGAGAGAGGTAAGTTTGTAACATTTATTTGCATGCAGAAATGATTTATTCTTTTATTAATAGTGAATTGCTATCTTTCTTCAAGGTCATGAAAATATTCCTGGGAAGTAATTTTTAGTTTAGTGTGTATGACTTTTTGAAAATAATAGCTTAGTGATTCCTAAGTACTTACTGCAGATTTGTTGAATTCAACTATATAACATTCACATTTTTATGCTATATTATATGTCCTGAACACTGCAGTTCTTGTATTCAAATAAACTGTTGTTGATGAATAGATGAAGTAGAGCTTTAAAAAAATCCTGTGTGGTTCTGCATTTTGGCATTACTTATTCTGTGGACATTATAATTGATTATAGTCAAGATAGCAGAATTTTTACATATTCTTTGAACTTTTAGATTGAATAATGTAGAACAATATGTAGGGAAAGTAAATAACAACACAAACAATTCTATTAATATTTCATCTTTGTTAGTTCAGAAATTATTTATTCTGAAAAAGAATAGATGAAGTATTAATTGAATTGATTGTGTTGTTATTCACTTCCCTTACATATTGTTCCACATTTTGTTGGATTTTTCTGAATCTGTTATTTTCTTCAGATTAAATAATTCAAAAGATTGTTAATGTCAGAAGAAACTGTAATTTCCCCCTTACTTTTGTATGAGGATTTTACAAGAAATATTTTGTTTAACAAAACAAAAACAAAAACAAAAAAACAATTAAAAAAACCCTGATTATTCAAGGTGAGCAAGTCTTTTACATTGTAAAACTTTATTCTCTAGTATTTACTCTTTTATTTATTGAATCTTCTATTTTGTGAAAGATCCATTTTCCAGATGTGTCAAATTATAATTGTTTTGTCTTTTGAATATTATAAAGTTGATTTTTAAATCTTTTATTAGGTAAATTTAACCATAAAAGATTCTTAAGATTTAACTATAAACATTTTGTTTTAAATTTTCTCAATAGCATGGAATTTTAAAAAAAAAGCAAAAACTTGAAGAAAAAAATGTTTTGGCCGATGTGTTCGGATCTTTTTCGATTGGATTGGGAGCCTTTAGGGGACTTGGAACCAAACCCTTTATTTAATCCATTGGGGTAGATTGCTCTCATTCTGTTAACCATGACCGGGTACAAGTGTTAAGCTATGTTAAGTATTATGTTATTTTTGTCTGTAGTGAAGATTGTACCTGCAACCTCCAGATGATCATAACTTAGAACTGTATTAACTCAACACCACATGTCCTACTGGACAACAGTCTGAAAAATATAAATAATACAAATTATCAAGCCTCATCTTTAAAATTCAGACAAATGATCTACCCCCCCCCCAAAAAAAAAAAACAACTTTTATTTAGCATGTAGCTTTTACTTATAGATGGTTTAATTTTTATTCACATTTGTGTGTAAGAACCTATAGAGACATCTAATCATTTAAGATAAAATATTTAAACAGTGGTTAATACTACATTTGCTAAAAGTTTATTAGATATAATCTTTGGATTTTGTTAATGTCTTAAGTATAACCTTATCTTGCAAAGAATCTTCTGGCCTTAATTTTTTTGTTTTTGTTTAGAATTTTAAGTACAAGACAGTTTATTTATAAACTTTCTTTTTAATCTAAAGTAAACAAATAATGACTATCAAATACTCAAAGGAATTTCTTTATTCTTATTAAATATCTAATTCCTAAGAAACTCCAAAAGACATTTACATAGATGTTAAATTTATTATATTTTAAATATATTGCTGAATATTCTTCCGCCTTTTTTTTTTTTTTTTTTTTTTTAATAAATAAATTAAAGTAACATTTTGTTTTAAATTTTTCTTTTCAGTCCGTGGCGCAAAAAGAAGACCAAGAAGAAAGAATTGCTACATTAGAAAAACGATATATAAATGCTCAAAGAGAGTCTACATCTTTACATGATTTGAATGATAAATTGGAAACAGAACTTGCCTCGAAAGAATCTCAATTAAAGGCTGTGAGTAGATAGATTTACAATACTCATTAATTTTGTATAAAAACTTATTGCTTAAAATAGATTAAAATAAAGTTGGTTAACATATATCTGAAGGACCAACTATTTTTAGAAATATTTTGTAAACTCATCTCCCTATATAAAAAATAACATTACACAAAAGTAACTTGTTTTTAACCTTTTTATATTCAAGAGTTACTTTATCATGAAAATATTGTATGCTATTTAATTCATTTTTATTAATTATTTGGACTATTATCCTCATCTTTATTATTCTTATAACTTTCAGTTGAAACAAATAATAACTTCATATGTATTAACATGAAATTAATGAAAATTATTTCTACAAGCTGAAAAGATTTAAAAAAATATTTACCTATAAACAACCAATAATCTACAAAGGTTGATATGCCATTAAATACAAAGAAACCAAACCACAATATTTACTGTCGTTTATTGATATTAATGTATTTTGAAATAAATGTCTTCTTCTTCAAAGGTTTTAAAATAATCAATTGATATAATTTTTGTATGGAATTGTTCTTTCATGAAATTCATTGATCATTTTTCATTTTTCAGAGTGAAGAAAAAATACGAGTCATTCAAGAAAAATTGGAATTAGCTGAACAAAAACTTCAGCAGTCACTACGCAAAGCAGAAGCTCTTCCAAGTGTAGAGGCTGAGTTAGCGCAACGTATGGAAGCTCTAAGTCAGGTAAATTTATACAAATTCTTTCTTCCTTTCATCTATTAATAATGGAGATTCACTTCTGGTTTTTGTCTGTAACAAAAATTACGTCACATTACCCAAAATCGTCATAAATAGAATACACTCAAAATTTGAGCATGCAATGTTAGACAGTCCTCATTGTTTTTTTTTTTTTTTTTTAAACAAGTTTTGATAAATACATACCTGGTATTATCTATCTTTTATTTTAATATATATTTAAAGTTATCAGAACTAAGTTTCCATTTCAAATTTTTTATTTTTTACTCCTTTAATAAATTTGATTTTACTATGATACAAACTCTCTGATATTAAATTTTCAACTCCCATCCCCTCAGGCAATATTTATTTTATGTTGCCCAGAGGGCGTTTTTTATTTTGCTAGTTCATTTAATTCCATTTAATGTCTAATCATTATTTTTGCAAAATAATCTCCTTGGTCTAGTGCTAGTGAAAAGGGGATAGATTCCCTTGCTGTCTGGCTGATACCGACGTTAGGTCACCCCAACAACTTTTTATTAGTGTTTAGTTTCGAAATTTCATGAGTGAAATAGTGTGAGGGAGAATCAAAAATTATCTGCACTCTTGTTTTATGGAAGCCAAGATCATCGTGGATGATTTGATTTAAGATGATATATAAATGCTCAAAGAGGCACTCCTTCCGACCAATCTGGTCATTTCCTTAGTGCATACTGCTAGTGGAGTAACCATGTTTACACTGTAAAGACAGCAAGCAAAATGGTGTGATCAGGACGTCTTGAAATATCTACTAGCGTCCTTAAGTAATGTTGTGACTAATCTGTAGAGAATAAGCTACCTCATTGATGATAACTCGCTGGTATGCCATTACTATCTCTTGAGTTTGCTGAATCTTCTCCCCAGTGGTGGTGCTTGACTTGCATCTCTACCTTCTTTGTGTATCATGCTTGTCTGGCCACTTTTAAACATCTCTATCCATTCATACACACTTCTACATGGCAGTGCACTCTCCCCATATTATGCTAAAAGCCTCTGATGAATTTCATCTGACACTCCTTCCAACCAGAGAAATCTGGTCATTTCCTTAGTGCATACTGCTAGTGGAGCAGCCAGATGAACTAACCATCAGCGACTTACAATAGGATTGCAGTGATGGGAGACCTGCTGTGAGTGGATTAAAGTAGGCAAAGAGTTAAACTCTGCTTTAAAAAATGACCCTGTGTCACATCCTACTTGTTCACAGGGTTTGGTTTGGTAAATACATATAGACAAATATGTAACCAAAGGGAATTAAATGGATTTTTCACATTGGGATAACTATTTCTTATTTAAGCTCAAGAAAGTCAGAAAAAAAAAAGAAAGATTTTTAGAATTGCCTGTCACAATACTGATTGGAAATGCCATGTATTTCTCATGAGTATTTCTGTTTTACTTTATGTCAGAATTTATATAACCAGTTGATTTCTTTGTTGCAATCACGACTCACTTTGTTAAACTTTCTAAGACTACAGATTTTGTTAAAAAAATTCAGTTTGAAGGTTTTTATTTGACTTCAAAATATGAATTTTTCTTCAGTTAAATATCTTATTATAATGGAGATTATGTCTATTTGTAACCAAAGCTACATCACCACCATCATCACATTCCCTTGGTTATTTACATCACATTTTCCATTATTCTATAATTTAAATCATAATTATTAGAAAATTGTTTTATATTATTAATAGTGTTGGTCCTATCTACATTCAAAAAAACATGCAATTGTATTTATATATACAACCAAATAGCGGTTTACAGTGTGAACAAAAATGTTAATTTGCATATTGATCTTAAAATTTGATTTTAATAAAATTTTCTTGCTATTATTGATTTCTAATTGTTTGGTTTTGTTTAGATAAATATGAGGAAAAATCCCATCGATAAATCTTAAAAGAAATTCATTGACAACAAAAATAATTATAATTTTATTCTTTACTGTCTAATTTAGTAATGAAAGCCAAGAATGATGGGAAGAGCTAGCATCCAAACTATTTTATTCTTTGATTATACCACCTCAGTTTCAAATAAGTTTAATATGATTTAATTTTAAATATTAAATGTTATTTGTAAAATTTTATTTAATTTTTGGAAGGGAGGGTCAGTTGAATGTTTATACAAGTAAAATCTTTCATCTTGCTAAGACATTTTCATTTTGCTAGATATTGCTAAGAAATTTGTTTATACATAAAGTTTATACATTGACTATTTTTAATGTATTAAAGCATTTTAAGCTATAAATAGGTCTGTTGTAAAAGAAAACTGTTTGTATATTTTACTCAATTATTTGTATTTAATTTAATTTTTCAGGCTGAACAACAGCATGGAAATGCACAAGAGAAGTTGCTGACTTTAGAGCAAAGCCTGACAGATCAAACAAATGAATTACAAAGGGTAAGTTTTTATAGTGTCATTTTTAACTTAACTCATATTGGTACATTTTAGCAGTGGGATATTCATTCAACAATTTTCATAATTTTTTACAGAATAAATATATATTGTGGTACCTTCACTTAGAAGTGCCCAAACTTACAAGTTTTTAAAGTTACAAACTGTCACTCGGTTAATTTTTTTTGTTTTTGTTTTAAGAGCTAAAATTTGAGGTATGAGTGTATTTCAGATACGCTTATGTTAATAAGTTTACTAAAAACATCTAAGTTTCCAAATTTATTACGCCAAAGAAAAAAAAATTTATGGAAAAAAAAAAAACAACATATTACAGCACATAATTCCTTACATTCTATTTTGATTTTAGACAATACACTGCTATTTTTCTTATTTAAAAAAAAAAATTATGGTTGGGGGCTGGAATGGATTAATGGTTATTTCTTTTTTTTTTTTTTTTCTTTAATGGGGAAAATTGGTTTGATATATGAGAAAATGGTTATGAGTGGAATGAATTAAACTCTGTATATTGATATTTAATTTTTTTTTATACAAAAAAAAAAATTTGGTTAAAATGAATATTTTCTTTTCCTCTCTCTCTCTCTTGCTTTTATTTTATTTTATTTTATTTAATAAGTTCTGATTGATGTATGTATACCTGTTTTTAAAATAGATTTGCTTTTTTTTCTCTCTTTCAAGTCACGCCAACGTGAAAAGATGAATGAAGACCACAATGCGCGTCTTTCTGCCACTGTGGATAAATTATTAACTGAATCGAGTGAACGTTTGCAGCTTCATCTTAAAGAACGAATGCAAGCACTCGAAGAGAAAAATCAGCTAACTCAAGAGCTTGAGCGTACCAGAAAATCGCTCGATGAAACACAGGGCGAAAAAGTATGCATTATAATTTTCTTTATTTATTGTTGATAAATAACTTTATTATTGCAGGAGTATTGTATTCTTTTTTAATTTATAAATTAATTAACTTATATTGTAATAAATTATTTAATTTGTTAGAATTATGGTGGGGGGGGGGGAGAAGTGAATATATATATATATATCTCCCTCCATGTATATCAATATTTTTTTTTTTTTTTTTTTTTTTTTTTTTTTCACCAATCCAATCCTGCTTTTATATATATATATATGTCATCCACAGACATGTTTCGAAGTTTACTTCTCATCAGTGTGGCTCAACTTTTAACAGCTACCTCTAGCCGGGATCAAAATCCGACAAAATTTTTGTCTGCCAAGTTCCTTACCCTTGAGGTGATCAGCGGCTGTCAGTAATGGAGTGATATATATATATATATATATATATATATATATATATATATATATATATATATATATATATATATAATCTCAATATTGATTAAAATGAAATATATGGCATCATTACATTTTAAAGAATAAGATTGGGGCTTTTATGTATACATATATAAAGAAAAAAATTGTCACATAATACATAAGTATATTAAAAGGAAGTAAAGAAAAAAAAACCATGAATGATTAACATTGATTATAGTTTTTTTTTTTCCTAACAAAATTATAAAACTAGAAAGTCAAATTTGATAAGAGAAAGTTGAAAAAATACAAACCTCCAAATTTTATTTATGCCATTTGAAAAATGTACTTAAAAAAAAATAAATACAATGAATTAATATCAAAACGGCTTATATATATATATATAGCAAGATTTGAATATGATATTTATAGACTCCTAGATGATTAAAAAATGATTGCCTATCCTCATGATTTAAATTACATGTATTTTCTGTGCCTCCCACAAAGCCTGATTAACATAATGACAATGATTGAAGTAATAATTTTTACTCTGGTTTGATTATAATTTCATTTGAATTTTAGGGACTCAATTTTCTGTATTCTACTCATTAAACTCTTGTCTTAATTTTTGATAATTTTTAAAAAGGATTTAATTATTTACACTTATTAAATGTTTATTATTATTTGTTATAAATGTAAATCTTAATCTCTTTTCAGGAAAGAATTTATGAAGATCTGTCCAGAGCTAAAAAAGAGCTAGAAGTCATGAGAGTTCAACTTGATCAACTCTCAAGGTAAATATAAGAATTTTTTTTCATTTTATTTTTTATTCTATAAACAGTTTTTTGTGGGTACAAAATTTGAGAATTACAACCGTAAGCGGATTCATCCTCAATAAGAATTCTTTGTTTTCACCGGAGTCTCATCAGAGGATTACCACAGGAAGAAGAACTGCTTTTTTATTTAATTTATTTTTTCAAGGAATATTTGTAATTTGGCTATGACTTGGGATAGGTTTTATTTAGAAAAAAAAATCTTAATGTTCTAATGACAACAAAATTATCACAATAAGTCTCTATTTTAAACCTGTTAATTTTTTTGTACAATGAATACTATTTTCATAAAGTATTACATTTTGATATTATTTGTCTGAACTTTTGAGATGAGGCTTAAAGTTCTCGAGTACAACAAGACCTGAGGGCACACCAGCTAAAACAATATGTATATAACAATAAAAATGAGGACAACAGTCTGAAAAATGTAGATAATACAAATTACATTTTGAGAAACAATTTCTGGAGTTGTACAGTTTTTAAATATATTTATTAATTACTGTCATAATGACATTTATTATCAAGGTGATATATAAAAATTGATATTTGTCGTGTATTAATTTGTTTTGACTAAAATTAAAGTAAAAAGATTAATAATTAGATATACATTATGTGATAAATAAAAGACTTTTTCTTTCATATCTACTGAATTGTTAAGTTTGTTTTGTGAATGATTTTATTAGGTGTTTGATTTTTTTTTTTTTTTTTTTTTTTTTTCAATTTTTAAATGAAAATAAAATGTGGAAAAAAAAAAGGTCAGTTTTGAAATACCAAGTAGACAATTCATTAATTTTGTTTTTTCTTTAAATTTTCCAGGGCAGCCATTGGCAGTCAGTATACTCCAATGCCCCCAAATGTTGTGATTCAGGGAACTGGTGAAGACACTGTCTCTCGGAGACCCCAACGTGGTAGAGAACAGGCTCTTGTTGATGATCCCTCAAAGGTAAATACAAACACAGTTTTTAAATTGTTTTGGAATCATTTGCTTTTTTTTTTTACTTAAAGAACAAGTACAAATAAGTACAAATAACTTAACATAAAATTTCTACTTTTTCATTAAACTTGATTCTTTTATAAAATAATTCATTCTTGAGCTTTTATATATATATATATATATATATATATATATATATAAAGCACTTGTGCAATCTTAAACAAAACAAGGAAACAACACCTCACAAGAAAACCACTGTACAGTCACTTACCCCATGTTACCCAAACAATCCGAGTAAGACGAACAATACATGCTGGAGAAGCAAGGATGAACTCATAAGTGATGTTCTCCTTTGGAAGCCATTGTGGGCTGTTCAGCAAAGATGTACGTTGACCAGCTCTGCGCCGATACTGAATGCTGTGCAGAGGACCTCCCGAGAACAATGAGTGATAGGGATGGTTGGCGATTGATTGTCACGGATATCCATGCTATTAGCGTGACATGATGATGATATATATATATATATATATATATATATATATATATATGTCTTTAGATTGGGGGTACAAGATAACATTTCCTGTAGGGATGATAATTTATTTTTGCAGGGTTATGCAACTTTTAGTTTATTATATTTTTTCTTTTCCATATGTTTCATTTTTGTTAACATATTAAGAATTGATTATACAAACTTGTTTTGTTCACCTTCACCTTTTATTATATAAACTATTACTTTAAAGGATGAGAGGCATAAAAAGGTTGGGAACCACTACTTTAGGTATTAAAATTTATTTTGCTTAAAACTATTTTTAAAAATTTAAAGCAGTTAGTAATAAAGTTTCTAGTTTTTATTTCACTTATTCAAAGTTTAAAACCCGTCTTGTCAGCTGGGGCTGTCGAATACAGACTGCACCTTTGCAGAGGAGTAAGACCCCCACACACACATATACACACAATAGGACCATCTCTTGGCTGTCTGTGACCTAGGGACTAAGTGGTCCGGTGTAACGCAACACTCCACTTTAGCCCAAGTATGGGCTAGTTGTACTGTTGGGGAGGCCGCATCCAATCAATTGGATGGTCATGTCTAGTAACTATAATTTTCCTGGCCGTATTCTTCAAATTGCTCTAATGGCAAAACGCAATCCATTTTATCATATAGGTGATAGAAGGCTATGACTGAGGGACAACCACCAGTATTTAATGATATGCATGAAGTTAATGAAATTTATTTCTACCAATTTATTAATACAAATGAAGTTTGTGAAAATTATTTCTTAAACATATATATATATATATATATATATATATATATATACTAGCAAAAGTACCCGGTCCATGACCGGACTATAAAAAAAAAAAAATTAGGTACACCAGAAAATTTTTTTATTTTAGCAGCAGCAGCCATGCCACGATTATCACAAATCATTTGATTTTTGTTTAATTAATTATATCCCTTAATCAGTAAAAATCAATAAGCAAATTTGGTATGTTTCTTAGTTATAAGCATATCAAGGTGTATGCAAGATTTAGAATCTGAATAACATCTCTTTTCTGAGTTATAAGTCGATACGTACATACCAAACTTTGTTTATATATATATATATATATATAAACAAGATTTGACAAGTGTTAATATCATTAAACCCAACAAAGAAACCAGACCATATAAATTTTTGTTTGCTATAAATCTGAAGCTTATATGAATTAACTCTTTAATGGTTTATCTTTTGACAAGTAACCTAAATTCTGGTTAATATCGCTCAATTATATGAATTGAATCTTTTATTTTCTTATTTTCAGGTCAATACACTGAATGAACAGGAATGGGAGAAAATACAGCAAGCTCACGTGTTGGCTAATGTACAACAAGCATTCGATACGAGTGATACAGAAGGAGCTGACGAAACAGAATCTATATTTGGTGCTGTGGATTTGCTTTCACCTTCAGGTCATACAGATGCACAGACGTTGGCACTCATGATACAGGAACAGTTAGATGCAATCAACAATGAAATTAGGTACTTTTATTTTTCTTATTTATTTATCCATTTTAAAGATCCTAATTTGGTCATTATTTAATGATTAAAATTTATACATTTTTATATCATTCTAAAAAGTTAACTATTTTGTTAACTTAGAAACTTTATATATACTAGCAAATGTATGCACCCTCTGGGTGCAAGTATTTAAGTTTTAATGTAATAAGATATTGTATTAAATTAGAAAGGCTAATGAAACTAAATAAGAATGCAGATAAAAAGATTTGAAACAGAGGGAGTATAATAAAGAAAATAGAACAACTGAAACTTACTCTTCCATCACTCTCGTCTTTCATTGTTATTTTTTCTAATTTAAATATTTAGTTAAAAGAGGAAGTAAAGAATAAAATGACAGTTATTTTTTATTGTTAATGGATTTCATTTAAGATTCATTGAAGAGATTTTTGCTTATATTCATTAAAATAAAACCAAACAGTTAGAAATCAATAACACTGAGCACATATTTATTAAATTCGATTTTTTTATATCAATATGCAAATAAACCTTCCCATTCACACTTTAAACCGCTATTTTGTTGTATATATAAATACAATTGCATATTGTTAGTATGTAAATATGGTTAACAGTATTAATAATGTAAAACAATTTTATTAATAACTGAGGATTAAATAAAATAAAATCATTGAGAATGTGATGTAAATAACTAAGGGAATTGTGACTTGAGTTATAATATAGTTTCGGTTACAGAATGAAAAACACACAATCTCCATTATGATAAGATATATATATATATATATATATATATATATATATATATATATAAATGAGAAGAAAATATTTTTTAAATTAACGGTTAATAACATCATATTCACTATACACTTAATATCTTTCATTTTCTCCCTCACATAAACATTACTTAACAGTGTCCTGAAGATGGTACAATATACTGAAATGCTTAAGTATTGACACAAAAAAATTGTTTCCCTGATCATAACATCCTGTGTTTGTTATATTTAAAAAATATTTTCTTCTCATATTGTCGGATTAATTTCCTCACCGTATTTCCATATATATATATACATATATGGAAATACGGTGAGGAAATTAATCCGACAATATGAGAAGAAAATATTTTTTAAATATAACAAATATATATTTATATATAACAAATATATATTTATGCTTAATTGAAGTCGTACCTAATTCAATTAAGCACATATTCTCCCAAAAAATGGATCTTTACTCATCCCTCTGCCAGAAAAAAGTAGGTGTTTGAATATGATGCTAAACTGCATCTGATGGGGAGTCTCCATTTCTATGGATCTTGGGAGTGTGGAGTACCTCTTCATTCCCAGGTCTACTCTAGCCTTGGGGTGGTAGTATCTCTTAGGGTCCCATCTATGGATCAAATAAATCTATTTAAAACTTATTTCTATGCAATTACTCTTAAGAAACCAAGACACAAAATATGTAATTCTAAATGTATAATGAATGTGATTCCCTAACATTTAAGCATAAAATAACCATAGATGGGTTGATATGATCATATGAATTAATAAATTCTAATAAAAAAACTTTTTTTTTTTTTAAATTTGTACATTATCAGTGATATAGCTTTTTGGTATAGTGTGTCCTTGGACTCTCATATTTCCGTTGAATGAGTCCCCAGGAAATTTGATGAGTCCCAACTAATGTTTCTTAATAAATTGTAGGGTTTTTATTTATGATCTGGGGAAACAACTAAAGCCGTCTAACTTCTACTTTATAACCTATCCTGTGTAATTCATTTGTAAGAAACTGTTGAAATGTATTTATAGTTAGCTTGTAATGGCGAGGGAAGAAAAAAGAAAAACACTGGGATACGTAGATATGATTTTACTGCGTCCTTTTAGATTTTTATGCGACAGGGATGCGGGATGCGTACCTATCAGCATCTCTGGTATATTTATAAATAGAATAGTGTTGATTTTATTCTTCTGCACTTTCCAACTTTGTGGTGTGTGTATGTTATATAATTGATTTATTCTTCTGTCCAGTTTTCTCGTTCATTTTCTCTTAAATACCATTTTCCTTTTTTCAGATTAATACAAGAAGAAAAGGAGAGCACTGAACAGCGAGCTGAAGAATTGGAGAGCAGGGTAGGGAGTGGAAGTCTTGATGCAATAGCCAACAGATGGCGCTCAGGTTATGAGCGATCGTCTCCACCATTAAGTGGGCGATCCACGCCAACTCCAAGATCATATCAGTCCAGAGATTATCTCCAAAAATATCATACAGTAAGTCTGGATAGGCCAGACCTAGAGAGAAACCACATTGCCACGTTTTTTTTGTCTTGTCTTTCAATGTCACAAATATTTCTTTATAAGCTTATTTTCGTATATCTTCTTCCCTAGTTCAGTGCAGACATGTTCTTGATGCTAGATTATTGGATAGATGCATAAAAGGAGTTTAAGTTGAATATAACTGGCTTGTCAAAAGAAAATTTTACAATTTATTTTTTTGCTAAGAATCGAAATAAGACAGTAAAAACACTAGTAACATATAGCTTGCTCTTTCTTTTTTTT
Source organism: Doryteuthis pealeii (assembly GCA_023376005.1). NCBI lineage: Eukaryota > Metazoa > Mollusca > Cephalopoda > Myopsida > Loliginidae > Doryteuthis > Doryteuthis pealeii. The sequence continues at coordinate 99,617,548 of CM042141.1, forward strand.
TTTTTTTTTTTTTTTTTTCAGACATTTATATTGACAACTTTTTTTTTTCACTCTGATCTGAGAAATAATAGTATGAAGAAATTTGCAGCTTTCTTGATTGATTTCTTGAAATATAAATAAAAGCAAATTTAACATTATAGCAAAGAAATACATTTTGATTGATAAAAAAAAATGTTCCTATTCTATTTATTTCATTAATTTGATTGGAATTGCATTTATATAGCTGCAAAAAATAATTGAAAATCAATTATAAAGAAGAAGAAAAAGTTCCTACTCTGAGGTTTGTTTTGATTGAAATTGCTTATATATATATATATATATATATATATATATATATATATATATATATATAAACCTACTTAGTTTCACTTAGTGCTCTTCAGGGCTAAGATCTGACTATATATATATATATATACACACATATTTTTACCAACTCCTCCGCACAAGCACAATGTGACACAGTCAATTTCTTAACATGTATGAATTCAGTTTTCCTTTTAGACTGGTTGCCTAACCATGGTTAAAGAGCCCAGTCTGCCCTACTATTTATCCATAGCTGGAGAGAGAATAGTTGGATACATACCTCTCACAAGGGTATTAGCGCTATGTGAAAAATGCAAACAGACTTGTCCAGGCATGTCCATTTCCTACAACGGTAACCATTACACAACGTGCCTCCAATTGCTTCTATTTAGCTATTATGGTCAAGTCACGCTGAAAGAACCAGTCCATGCTAGATCACTGAAATTAAGCAGCAATGAGATAGTTCAATACTTTATTGGGTGATCACTTAAGCAATAGCAGGTACTGTAATCAACCTGAGTCCGTTGTTTATCAAAAATGACCTGAAAGATGGTTGATATGCCGTAATACAAAACAAACAACCATCTATATAGCTGTAATGAAAAATCAATTAAAACAAAACAAAAAAAGAAATCTCCCTAAAATTCCTTATGTTGAGATGATTAAAATATACACAATATATTTCCAATAAAAAAAAAATTGCTCTGACATCCTCATATCATTTGACTAGGGCTGGTTTAGCTCAGTCAGTAGAGCATCCAACTAGGAACCAGAAGGTTCCGGGTTCAATACTAACCCTCGCCAACTCGGCGTATTAGTAGCATAGAGAATTAGGAGCTGATGGTAGGTGTGGCGCTCCACCTCACACACCAAAACAATCTCCTTGGTCTAGCGCTAGTGAAAAGGGGATAGACTCCCTTGCTGTCTTGCTGATACCAACATTAGGCCACCCCGACGACTTTACTTACTTACATGAGAATTTATATCCTCAAAATTTATAAAGGATATATTGCAGAAAAACAAATCGGTCGTCAATTTTAATCCCTGTAGAATTGGCTATTTATTATTGAATTGGTCAATAAGCAGCCAATAAGAAGATACCTTATATTGCGCTACTGCAAAAAATGTTGCTCTGTCTGTGTACATTTTTGTCACCCTGTCTGCAAAAGGGTTAAAGGTCCTCATAATCTTTTAAAATTCATGAATTTAGATTTTCATTTTGTTTAGTAATCCATAAATAGTATCACTAAATATCTTTATATCTTCTCTGCAGTCTGTGGCAGCAGAAGTGAATACAAATAAGAAAAAAAACTTGAAATCATTCTAATGAACCAAGACAGTATTTTTGTTAATTACTAATTATAAAACGGTGAACTACAGCTGTTAGAACCATGTCTGCCTGTGCAGCTGTGGCCTTATCAGCTATGAACATGCCTGCAGTTAACATGGACTACACCCTTTATCTTTGTTCATGAAGCCAAGCCACGATGATATCAACCCCTTATGAGTTGTTTAACTTTTTTCCTACCAATGTTCCTTATATGGAATATGATTTTCTGAAGCTATAAATTTTCTTCATTCATAGCGTTATCTTTAATTATATTAAGTATTTACTAATTAAATTTTTATTCAGTTCTAGAAACAAAAGATAATATTTGTTAATATTGAGAATTTAAAACTTTAAGTTTAAATTGTTAAAAAAGATGAAAAGGAAAAAAAAGAAGCCTTTTTAGTTTCTGTATATAATCTGTCTATTTTTGATACAAAGTAAAGAAAATATTAAAAAAATGTATTTAATAATATAATTAATAATACTTTAATAACTAGAAATACTGAAAAATGAGTTTTTGATCTACATATTTAATTTCACTTTATCAATTCTTTTTCCTTGATTTAAAAAAACAAAAGAACAAAAAAAAAATCAAATTCTACAGATTATTTATTCTTAAAATAAGTGTAATGTATATAATAGATATTATATAAGATAAACAGCGATAATTAATTAATTTTTGGTTAAAATAGGTGTACAAAACAGGTGAAGCATCAAGATCCTGTTGCTTGCTGAGTGCACATAATCCTTTCTTGTACAGGGTGTGACAGATATACCTCTTACATTTTAGACTATCACCTGTGTGGTACAAGTGAATGTAGGGAAGTGTCAATAGTAGATCCATCTAGTTAATGTCTTACCATTTTCTTTTATTTAAAAAAAAAAAAAAAAAAGTTATTTTCAGATATTATCAGTTATAATAATGGCTTGGACCAGTGCACACTGTGTTTGCTGTTGAAATGTTTTTTTAAGACTGGTGAATTTATAATTGCTACACAGAGCCTTTTTTGTGCTCATTTCATTTAATTTCAGAATGATGCTGTTCCAGATAGAAAATTGATACAGCTATGGGTGGAAAATTCTATCTGAAACAGCATCATTCTTAAATTAAATGAAATGAGCACAAAAATCTCCCTGTGTAACAATCACAGATTCACCAGTCTTTAAAATAAACACCATTTCAACAGCAAATGCATTTTGTGCACTGGTCCAAGCTATGATCGTAACTGATCATATCCGCGGTGAGGTAGGGTATTAGCTAGATGGAACTACCATTACCACTTGCCTAAGTCCACTTGCACCACACAGGCGACAGTTTAAAATGTGGGAGGTATTTCTGCTACACACTGTATAATCAACTGTCATCGTTTGTGATTTGTTAGTCTATTTTTAATTTTTAATTTTTAATTTTTTTTTTTTTTTTTTTTTTTTTTTTTTTGTGGTACATGTGGTATGCTCTCTTCATTTTCAGTTTAGCTTGATATATTCTGAAATTGGTTCAGTTTGATTATCTTTCCCACCTCCCCCATCCCATTTACCTGTTGTTGTTGGCACTGCTAAAGTTTTCTTTCTTTTTTTTTTTTTTTTTTTTTTTCCAATCAGCTTCACAATGATTCATTCAATTCCTTCTCAAAACTGGATTCATTTTCAGTATGAATATTTTTTCAATTTTGAATTATTAAAAAAAAATATTGAAATCTATGAACATTAATATATTTAAAGATAAAGATTTTAAAAAAATGTTAAACTCTGATATACATTTACAAAATTAGGTTCTTTGGAAAATAATAGTTGGTTTAAAATTCAAATGTGTAATAAAAAAATCTGCCATTATTACCCAAACAACCTAATATCTATATTATAATTCACTTGTTTTTTTTTTCACATGTTATACTAAACTACATACCCTCCCTGTAGCCAATTGGGATATTCTTAAATATTGAAGCTAACCTTGATGATAAAAACACCTTTTTTGTGACTAAAAATTAAAGAGTGCTTATTACACAGTTGTTCATTACTACTAATAGGACTGTGACATATTTAAGCTAGAAAGGATGATTTGAAATTTTATTACATATAAATTCTGTTGTTGCCTTTGTAATAGATAATACAAAAATATACAATAATAATCTACATAATACACATAATCATTTGTTAGTATTCAATTCTACTGAAACTACAAGATGAATATATATTCTACAAAAGATTAGTCTTAGAATAATATATTTAATTTTAAATAATTTAAGCATTAAATTTTTTTCGTATTTTTTCTTTGTATACCTTTTTTTTCTTTTTTTTTTTTTAATTTACATATCTTCTTTTCCCAAAAATCTTAATTTTTTTCAAGATTTGACAAATTTTCATAAATTTCAATATTAGGAAAATTATAAGAGAATTAATTGAAAAATCATGTGTGGCTTGTGAAATATATTTTGTTCTAATGCATGTTCATTGTATATAATTCTGTATCTTTGATTTTTGGTTTAATTTGATTTGGAATGTATATATGCTGGAAATCTGACTTAACACTTAACTTTTCAGTTCTTATTCATTGATAAACTACAAACTTTTTTTTTTTTTTTTTTCATAAACTTTATGAATATTTGTTTGCCTTTTTACAGCATGAATTTTCTATCATTACCTGCATGCCTTGCACTCTAGCACTAAGCAACTATTGCTTTGTTGCTTTAAATGTGTATCTCATTTGTGTGTGGAAAAAAAAAATAATTGTCGCTTCAGTGTATTAATGTCTGTAAAAGAAAAAAAAAAAAACGTAAAATCAATCCTCCCTGTTTTAAAAAAAAAAAAAAAAAAAAAAAAAAAAAAAAAAAATTTTTTAATTAAAATTTTTTTTTATAAGTTGATATTAATTTTAAGCTCTTTGAGGAGTCCTATTCAATTAAGAGAGAAAAAAACCTGCATATAAAGAAACTTTGAAAAAAAAATGACTATTAAGTAAGGTAATTACTATTAAATTAAAATTATTTTACTATCTTTACTGATGTATTTTTATGGTTATTTGCCATGTACTTAATTAAATATTCTAAAATGTTTTATTTTAAAATCTTAACTGACTTGGTCGCCTCATGCCCCCAGGTATGGGTTAAATAGTACCACTACTGTTCTTCTACAAGGATGGCTTTGGCATTTTAATGTAATAGATAAAAATTAATCTGGTATTTAGTCTGATGAAATAATGTAGGGGACCAGTTAATTCAAAGTTAGATTTGGGCAATATAGCCATTAATGAAATGGCACACTTTTTCTGTGACTTTTTTTTCCTAAAAGTAAGGCTTAATTGTTTTGCATGCAGCTGCACTTAAAACAAAGCGGCACAATATTCTTTTTTACTTTTCTTTGCTCTTCAGAAAGCAATCTCACTATATTCATTTCAAACCCCTAGAAGACCGATACAATGTGGAGGGGGGCATCACTCTTAAAATAACTTTTTTTTCTTTCTTTTTTTTTTTAGTGGAATAAAAATGGAGTCACTTTTCACCGTTTTATTTGGTTGAAAGTGATAATCACTCTCGTCATTAGTTAAATTAAGAAATATCACAGAATAATATAAAGAAATAATATCATAATATAAAGAAACAAAAAACACTGCTAAGACACAAACTTAGCTTGTTAGAATATACTGTACCTTTTTAATAGATTATAAATGGCTTCTACTAAGAGGAAATATTTGTATTTACCAACCCCTCTGCATGAGCAGGATGTGCCACAAGTTCAATTTCTAAGTGGGTTTAACAGGTTTGAATTCAGTTTTCCTTCTCTTAGACTGGTTGCCATACCAAAGTTAAAGAACCCAGTCTACCTTAGTATTTACTCATAAGTAGAGGGAGAATAGTTGGATTCATACTTTTCCCAAGGGTTATTAATGTTATGTGAAATGCAACCAGCTTCGCCGCAGATTTGAACTCCTATCACCACGTACACTTCCTATTAACTATTCCACCATGGGCGTCTAAGAGGAAATAGAAGACAATCAGTTTTTTTTTAACTTTCTTGCTCAAATCTTTCTAGAAATACCAAATTCTTTGAGAGATCTGATAGTAGAGATATCTGGAGATACTTTTAACATTTTTTTTTTTTTTTTTTTTTTTTTTTTTTTTGACAATAAAGTGATTGTCTGGTTCCTAAATACAGTAGAAGCCATTTTAGCCTATTCAAAAAAAAACTCTTAGTCAGTGGAAAATATAAATTTCTTTATTTCTTCTTGAAGGTCTCGAAAATTGTGACCTTCTTGAAAGAATGTTTCCTTTCTTTATGAAAGGCTGATAACTGCTTACTTCCTTTTTTGTGATGGATACAGTTATTTATGTTGATATTTTAGTAGCCATTGTTGCAGTCGTTAATCTCAAGTCTGTCGTAAACCTCCCATAGAAATCGGCAGTCTTTCGTTGGTTAGCCCTGTCAAAATAGTGAGTGATCTTAAATGCCCTTGTCCTGCTTCCTTATTGGCTATGTTCACCAGAAGTCATCACTGCTGTTCCAGTCTATATATAGAAGTGGCAATTCTGTGTGTGCCTTATACCAAATATATTCCAACAATTTACTAAGTGTACCGTAAATGTAGCACAACACTGGAAGTAAGGGATACTCAGTGATAATCATACCCTCTCACAATGGTCAGCTCATCCCGTTTGCCCAGCATTACAACATATGAGGCACTGATAGTCATGAATATTAAGCCTAGAATAGATAGATATGCTCTACTTAAAAGAGAAAATGTACTAGCTGGAAAAAAGTTGTTTGTCATTTTTTGGGGGTGGGTGGGTATTTACTTGCTCAAAATTTAAAAAGAAATAAAGGCATCTGAAGAATTTTGTTGTTAAAATAAGTGTCAGAAATGAATTCTCTAATTTCCTCACAAATTAAAACTAAAAACTAATAATAATAATTGATTAATAATACTAATATTGATTATTAATTAATAATAATTTTAAAAATCTAAAAAAATTATATATATATATATATATATATATATATATATATATATATATATATATATAAAAAGCTGTAATAAATTTTTTAAATTAGCAAATAAATTTTGATAAAAATGGAAAAATTTGGATGTTAGTGAAATAATTTACCAGTCTATATTTTGTAATGGACTTTATTTTTTTTAAAGTCTAAAAAAATAAGATAAAAATTAATCTTGTTATAAATTAGTAATTGGTTATAAAGCTATAATTGCTTTCCAATTTCTAGTTGTTGCAATCAGTCATTTGCTTCTGATTAACGGTATTTCCAAGAAGAGCAGGTTACACCATTAACAATTGTCTGGCTGCATGCGATGTGCTTTTACTGAAGCACATCTTGTGAAATTTGATTGCCTTTGCATTTTGTTCTTTTATTTCAGGCGCCTGCAGGTATGTCTGCAGCACATATGCACACCTACTCATCCTCTAGTCCACAGTTAGCTACTGGCACTGATTCTTCAGCAGCGCAGGTAATTACTCTCCACTCACAAATATAATATATATATATATATATATATATATATATATATATATATATATATATATATATATATATATTCAAGCTTTCTCCTTCCTTTCCTACAATACAGCTCTCACCACTAAGCTTATAGACAACTCTTGTCATTTTTCTTGGGATAATTTTCTCAGGATTTTTGCACCATAGTATTTTATTTATTTATTTATTTTAATTTTGTTTTGTTTTGTTTTATTAGAATCCAACTGAAAACTACAGAAACTTTTTTTATTCTTTAAAAAATTTTTAAATTAAATTTTTTTTTTTTTTTTTTTTAAAGGTTTTCGTGTGTACGGTTTCATAATAAATTGTTCATTAGTAGAATTTGTATCTTACTAGTGACTGTTTTTCAAATGTGTAACCGTTATTTGAGGTCACTGATATTTAGATTGAAGGCTTGTCTAGATTAACCTGTTAGGGTTCCACCTATGTGCCAAAGAACTGTTTAAAAAGTATTTGTTTATGATAGTACTGTGTGCAACCCCCCCTCCCCAAGAAAAAAAAACAAAAAAACTTTAAACAACTACACAAAAAATATAAATATGAGTGTACAATGAATGTGATTCCTTAACTTCTGAGCATAAAATAACCCTAGACCGGTTGACATGCTGTTAAATTATATCAAACATTGTCTAGATTAAAGAACAGATTTTTACCTTGATGTGAAGTGGGTTGCTGCTTCTTCTTCTTATGAGAGGAAAGGATGCGTGAGCTTCATGGCAATTAAGAATTCTAATCAAAAATGTTTTCCCAGCTGCAAAAGGGATTTAAAAATGAAGGTGATTAGCTGCTTTTGACTTTTTACATCCATTCCCAACAAAATGTTTAAAGTTAATTATAATAAGCCATTATAAGAAACCTATTGGGGTAAATTTTTAAAAAAGAATTTGTCAAATTCCAATTCTTTGCTGTATATATATATATATATATATATATATATATATATATATATATATATATATGAATATATATGAATAGTTAATCTTAAAGGCTGTTTTCAGCATTATATTTATTTTTAATATTGTAGTTTAAAGAATATGTAAATTAAATAGCGTTTTTAATGAGATTGAAATTTGATTTTTTTTTTTTTTTTTGAAAACTGAAGCAATATATAAACTAATTAAAAAAAGATAGTTAATATGCTGAGTTAAATAGAATTCACAATTAACATAGCTTGTACTGAATTTCAAGTTATGTTTTCATTCTTAAACATTTTTGATATATAAACAGTTTTAGTCTCGGTTAAAAATGTGGTAAGGGTAACCTGAAGCTAAACTTTTTCGTTCCCCAATGATACATTCATCAGAAAAATAAAGATAAGTTCTAAATAATGATTGGCTTTAATCTGGACTATTTACTTTGCTTCAAAATTTTTAAAAAATTTATATTTATTTATTTTTTTCTATTTTATTCTTACTAGGTAGATTGTTTCGGTTGTGTATATAATTATTTAGCCCTGGTAAACGACAGATAACTAAAAGTTTTCTGGTACTAATCTATATTTTCATCACTTTTATATTTATTCCAAATTTGATTTAAATTAATCTTTATTACATTTAACATTTCACATTGAGAAAAATAAGCACCTATTCTCAATAAAAAAAAAACCCATTTCACAGTTAATAAGGAGAACTTACACTGTCACTTTAACGCTGCTAATGGAAATGGGTACTAACTCTATAGGTTGCATGATTATCAATTTGCTGTGGATTCTTTTTCTTTTTTTTAAGCATTTTTTTCTAACAGTTTTTTATTTTTTATTTTATGATTGACACATTTTGTTTGATGCTTGTTTCAGCTTTTTTTCTTTTCTTATTTTCCTTTTTTCTTTTCTTTCTCTTTTCATTTTTTTCTTTTTTCTTTTTTCATTTATTCTTTTTTTTAACAACACGTGTGTGCACATTAACTTATTTAAACTGGTTCTTTGAAGCCTCAAAGTCAATGAGCTAAAAATTTTCAAATTACTTTTATAAGATAGATTATTATAAGTTCAAATTTATAATGACAATTTACTTTCTGATATACAATTCCAAATGAATTGATATTTTTAAAAATGTCTAAAGATTTTAATATGAAGAAAAAAAAATTTTTTTAATTAACATAAAACGGGACATTTTTAATTTTATATATATTATGGCTTTGAACAATTTTGTTAACCATTTCAGTTCTGGAGCTCTGGGGTCCCTTCATTGTCATTACTCCCAGGTCCATTCTGATTTGGAGTGGTAGTACCTATTAGGGTCCTATCTATAGGTCAAATAGATCTGCTTAAAAAATTATTCATATTCAATAGGACCATGTGCAAAAAGAAAAATGAAAGAAAAATTTTTTTTAAAGAAACAACTACTCAAAAATTTAAATATAAACATGCAATGAATGCGCTTCTCTAACATCTAGGCATAAAATAACCCTAGATGGGTTGACATGCCATTAAAATCAATCAATCAATTTAAATAATCTGAAAAGCAAAATCTTTTGAAGCCAACAAATATAATTTTGAGATTCTCTTATACCACCAACACTTGTATTATCTCTTAAAAAAAAAAAAGACCTTTCAGTCTGGAAATTTAAATATCTGAATATTTACAGCTTTTACTTCTTTTTCTCCTTCCCCCAAAATTTGAAGCTCCATTTGTTAATTTACATAACATCCATTTTATTTTGGAGGAAAAGATATAAGAATGACTTCTTTGTATAAAAACAAATGTACTACGGTAAATATAAGAATGTGCTGGCCACAAACTAATTCTTAAAGATTGAGGATAGGGTGGGGGGTGAGAGGTATGTAGGTAGTACTTGGAGTTATAAAAAACATTGTTTCCATTTTAGTATCTACTTTCTTTTACACTCTACTCAAGTCAAATTTGTGATTATGGCGAGACAAAAAAAGATATTTCCCCCCTCTACCTTATTAAAATTTAGGAAATTTCTATTGTACATGTCTTAAAGAAATAGGCTCCAAATTTGCTTAATACCATATTGTGGGTGTAAGTCTGTAGTGTGTGTGTGTGTGTGTGTAATGTAATGTGTGGGTTTATAGAAGGCAATATTTCTATCAGTTTTTTTTATATTATTTATTTTTTTGTTACCAATAAATATGCAAGTATATTTGATGGCTATCAGAAGCCCAATTTATTCTTGAAGTCTATTGGTAGTCAGTAGCACTATGCATCAATAAACATTTTTATTGTTGCCCTTATGACCTACCATACAACCCCCCCCCCCAAACAAAAAACAAAAAAAAATTGGCAAAGATCTGTAATTCAATTACCAAACAAAATTATATACAAATAAGTTTTTAAGTCTTAATGAATTCATACCTTATAGAATATTCAAATATTTTAACTTTCAACCATTTTTTAATTTTTCCCCAAAATATTTTTTTTAAAAGAAATAAAGGTTTTTTTTTAATAGCTATGTGAAAAAAAAACATTAATCTATTTTATATAGACTGTTAGATTATATTGAAATTAAAAATGGTTGGTGACCCCCCCCCCCTTCTTTTTTTTTTCTTCTTTTTTTTTCTCTTCCAATCTTAAAAAACAAAACAAAAAAACCCCACCCTTTTTCCTTATGAGTTCTATACTTGTAGAAGGCTGTAGAATAGATAAGTCAAAATCTGGTAACCTTAACAAATTAAAGGCATTCAATTGTCAAAAAAAAAAAAAAGAATCTTTATTAGAATGAATTGGTTTAATCTAAACAACATTAAGTAAAGATTGAAAGATTGGGGGGAAACAATTTTGAGGACCATTTGTTCCTGACTTTTAAATTTGTCACCATAATACACTAAAATCATTTATCATTTCATGTTTACTAATTCATATATTTATAATAATAGTAACACTAGTAATAATAATAAAAATATTAATATTAAAGGTTTGTAATCATTTAACTTATAACATGTCTTGTTGGTCTTTTCAACAAGTTCTACAAATTTTCTCAGTTTATTATGCAATTAATAATAACTGACAGTAAAAGTTACATTGTTGATGTTTTGTCTTTTATACATGTTCCAGCATATATCATTCTTTTCAAATATTGACTGAAACAAATATTTATATCTATGATTATGTATGTTTATATTTCATGCTTGATTTTTATATAACAATAATTGAGTGTGTTCACTGCACTGTGTAAAGCTTGTGTATATAGTATTGCAGAAATTTAAAAAAAAACAAATTAGCCTTTTTCTTTCTTTCTTTCTTTCTTTCTTTTTTTTCTTTTTTTTTTTTCTTCTTTTTAAAGGATTAGAAAAGCACCTCCCCATCCCTCAGCCCTCTATTGATGACATTTTATAATTTTAAATATTAAGTGAAAAATATGTCATATTTCCACTCTTACTTTTTGGACATATTTTAATCACAAATTTTTATTTTATTTCATTTAAAAAAAAATCTTTTTTACTATAAATCATATTTAAATTGATGAAGAAATTATGGCTATCTCTATTTTCTTGTACGATGCTAATAATGATGAAAAAAAAAGTATATCTCACTTTCCAGAAATTAAGTCACAATTTTGGTATTAATCCATGAAATTAATCATAGGTTTGTTGACATTTGTAAAAAAAAAAAGAAGGTACATCTGGGTTTGAAAATTTGGTCTGTTATAAGAAGGCCCACAAAATGGTTTGAATTTTTTATTTTTTTAAATTTATTTTATTGAGCCTCAGACTCTTTAAATTCCTTTTCAACCTAATATGATCACACATAAGTCTGTAACATGTATCATGCACAATAAAATATATAAAAAACAAAAAAAATTCAAACCGTTTTGTGGACCTACTTTATTATGAAATATTTACTTCTCTCTTGGATCTACAATAACCTTTTATTTATTTATTTATTTATTTATTTATTATATATATATATATATATATATATATATATATATATGATTTAAAAAAAAAATTTTTTATATTTTTTTATTATTTTTCAATATTCTTACCATGTGCACACCATTTGTATATTTCTGATGGAACATATCTAACAATTCTTAAGAAAACCTTATGAAAATGCATTATGTATATATATATATATTTTTTTTTTCTTAATTTTTTTTCTTGAATGATGGTTAGAATACTTTTAAAACAGGAATGATTTTTTCTTACTGTTTGCAGCAAAAAAAACAAAAGAACAACTCTGGAATTAGAATGTATTGGATTACAATTGGGCATATATAGTGCATAATGCTATGTAACATTTTCTTTAATTCTTATAACAATAAACTTATTTGTTATCGTTAAGATGAAGCCCCTCCCTCTACCCATATGCCCAATAATTTTCATGTATTTTTTTTAAACCTTTGAATAACTCAAGCTGTAAAACCTTTCCTACTTTAAAAAATTTTATTGATATTTGTCCTCTTTACTTATGATTCATGGCTCTTTTTTTTTTTTATTTTCTTTTATTTATTTGTGCTTTTACTTAATGTACCAATTCAGATTCAATTATCATTTTAAGAGAATAACATTTATAGAAAATATCAAAAAATAGTAAAATATCAATTATTTGTCTGGATTTTTGAGATGAGGCTTGATAATTTGTATTGCTGCCCTCGTCTCTATTGTATATACACAACATTTCGGCTGAGTTACTCTCTGACCTTCTTCAGGTGTTTCTTGTTGAACTCTAGAGCCTTCATGTCATAATTGGGAATGTTCAGACTTCAAACCAACTATTACACCACAGGGTAGACTATTCTTATACTAACCATTTGAACTACAAACTATAATTTATTTAAAGGTTCAAATGAAGCAATTTATCACCAGTCTTTAACACAACAGGCTTCAATTGAAATTCAATTGAAAGTTTTTTATTTGAATTTTATTAAATTGAAATTTACAAAAACAAAAACAAAAAAATTTATCATCAGCTAAAGTAATTTTGATCAACAAGAATTAAATCTAGCCAAAAAAACCAAATAACACAATATTTATTTTTTAAAAATTTTCATTCATACATTTCAAACCTATTAGTAAATGTTTTATAGGGTTTTTTTTTATCACAAATATTAGAATTATGTCCCTTTTTTCCCCTTTCTTTCACATTGTTTTGTCTAGTCAATGTCACTATCTCCTCTGTAATTAAGGGTTAAAAAAATATATATATTATTTAAATTAAATGGTTTACTAAAAGCTAATGTATTTCAAAATCAGCTTGAATATATAATTGTTGCATATTATTAATTTTTATTTTTCTCCTGCACACACACACACACATTTGCACTAAGTAATGTTTACTTTTTCCAGCCTGCTGTTCAGTATAGTCGCGACGATAGTGCAATTCCTGAAGAAGGACATCAAATCAAATGTGAATCTAGTCCACCAACACCACATTCTATTCGATTGGAACGTGTAGCTGCTGCTTTAGCCCAGAGTGGTGATGAAAGGTAAGTAAGGATTTACTATTATAACATAGTAAAGCATTTATTGTATAAACATTATTTTTTATATTTGTTTATCTTAAGAAATGAGTATCAGTTTAAATATTTTAATTTTCTTTTCTATTCATTCCTAACAATCTTATCTTTACAAGACAGAACCCCAAGTTGTATTTATCATAAGTTTTTTCTTTTAATCATCATGTGACTAGTTTCCTTATCTCTGTAAACAGCCCTGTCAGCTGGGGCTGTAGAATACACCAACTGCATCTCTGTAGAGGGGTAAGATCCCCCCCCCAATGGGCCACTTGTTGGCTATGAGTGGCGACCTGTGATGCTTAAGGACAGTATCCTGGTGGATGAGCAGTCCATGACATGCAACACCCCACTTTGGCCCTTACTTAAGCAAGATTGGTGTTCGGAGTTCTGATCAATCAGCTAGGCATGTCAAGTCCTAGCACCTATATGATTGTCCCAGCCCTATTGCTCTTATGGCAAGCTCCAACCCTTTTTATCGTATGGGTGCAAGAAGGTAGTGGCTGAGGGTCTTCATGTCTTGGGAATAACATTAAACTCTATCTGATGGTGAATTTCCAATTCTGGAGGTTTGGGGAATGTGGAACACCTCTTCATCATCATTGCTCACAAGCCAGCTCCGATGATCTGGAGTAGTAGCAGGGTCCCATCTATGGGTTAAATAGAAAATTTGTTTACAAAAAAAATTTTTTAAAAATGGAGTTCTAAACTATCACTGCAAATCTTTCAAAACTTTGCCGGCATTAACTGACCCACCGTGGTTGATATGCCGTAAAACAAACAAACAATTATCTCTGTAAATTTTGATATAGAATTTGTCAGCTTTATTGCATTTATATCAAAGTATTAGTTTTGCTTGTTTTGAATTTTAATTTTCTTGATAATGATGTTTTGGTGAATTTTCTATTAATTTTCTCTTCCAATTAGACAGAGAAATTGTTGTCCCATAGTTGTAAGTCAAATATTAATTTTGTAAAACATTATTTGGTCACCTGTAATGTCATTTAAGAATAAACACAAGATTGTCTGTGCTTTTATTTGATATAAATATATTTTTGAAAAAAGAAAAATAATTGCTTATATTGAGTTAGAGTATTTTAATTTTTATATTACTCCATTTACATTTGAATTGATTGAATTCTTAAATCTTCCTTATATTTTTAAAAACAAAATGTAAATGTTGGCAAAAAATAATTTAAAAATATGAAATCTTGGCAAAAGAAAAATTTCTTTTTCAACCATATAAGTGTGGTATGATTAAATACATTGCTTTTGAATTTTCATATCTTTTTAATTGAATTAAAGATCTTTAAGTATATACTTAACTGTATCCTTTGTTTTTTGGTCTTGTTTTCTTCCAGTTGAATTTGTAATAAGATTTCTTATAGTGTGTGTCTATTTTACTGTTTATAATTATATCCTTAAATATTTTCAGGATTTCCTCTGAGATGACACACAAATTGAGGAGGTTAGTAAAAAATGATTTATTTTGATTTGTTTATTCCACTAATTAAATTATAATGGTTCACTTTTTCAATACTCTTAGTAGAAATCTAAAAATATCTAAACTACAAAATCTACATTTAATGTAACAATATTTATTATGGGGTGAATTTTAACAGCATTGCTTACATTATCATTTTAATACATATTTTTGAAACCTTTTGAAATTTTAAGGATTTTTTGATAATCTTTAATAGAATTTTTGCTGTGGGTATTTAGTATTTTCAAATCAGAAAAATACAAATAGATTATATATATATATATATATATATATATATAAGTGTTGAAAAAATTAAATTTACTTACTATTGAAGGGCATAGAGGAAGAAACATAAAAGATAGATGTTGATATTTGCGATATTTCAGAGTGATCTTCATTTCTTCTGGTGAAGAAAGTAAAATGAAAACTGTTGCTTCAAACAAGAAGTAAATCTATTCTGAGATATTGTCTTTGTTACTGTTTGGTGATATCTGGTTTGTTGACTGTATCAAAAAATGTAACTCCAAAATATCGCAAATATTTATTTTTCATCCTGTTCGGCCTTCAATAATGTTAAAAAAATATTATATGTACTTACTTACTTTCTTTCATTTACATTAGTTAAATTTATAGGTCGTATTATTATCATCTATCTATATAAGAAGCATATGTGGAACCAACACTTCAATATATATATATATATATATATATATATATATATATATATATATATATAACCATAACCAAATATCACTCTATTTCTCCAACTGTAAGCGTCTCGAAAACATTTTCAAAAAATTATTTTTTTGAGCACTTCAAAATTCTCTGTATTTTTAGCGTTTTAACTTCAAATATCAAACATTTTACCCTGAAGAAGGCCGTTTTTCTTTGTATACTTAAATATTTTATATTTTTCTATTATTATTTTATTTCATATTTAAAATAATAATAAATAGAATACAATGTGTACGTGAACAAATTCCTAGCTGAAACAGGTGTTGGTAATTCATTAAATTAATTTTATCCATTCAACATTTTCTTTCCTTTATTTATTTATTTATTTATTCTTTCAACATATTATCAGATTCATTTCCATTTTTCAACTTACACACACACACACACACACACACACACACATATATATATTGAAATTAGGGTAGTAAAGACATAAAGTCAATGGTGCTTGGTAATTGTCAGTTTCTCTCCTATGCAATTTTCAAACCAATGACAGTAACCAACCACCGTTGACTTTGTCTTCATTAATCTAATAGACGTATATGCTCTATCAATGATATTAAGCACTCTTTAGTAGAAATATAGTAAACATATACATATATGAACAATGTAGAACATTTAATTCCTATGTATTATTTTTATATAATTGTTTATTATGGTTTGATATTCTAAGTAATCAATTTAATTAATCCTAATTTGTTTGTTTTTTTTCTTCTCTCTTTTCAGGGCAGTAATGATTGATAGTGCTCACAGCTCCCCTAGTCCCTTAAGCAGTGCCAATAGCAGCCAAGACTCCTTGCACAAACACCAAAAAAAGCGTGGTATAAAAAGCTCTATAGGAAGACTTTTCAGCAAAAAAGAAAAACAGAAAACAAAAGAGGCAATGATAAGAGGAGAAAATATGGCCTCCGGTAATAATTCAATTTTATTATATAAAGTTTATGGAATATCTAAAAAAAAAAAAAAAAATTGTTTACCAAACAAAATTGTGAAAATTCCCTCTTGAACTGGAGAAAATAAAAAATTAAGAATAAGTTTACCACTGCCATTATTTTCCTGGTAATGAAATTAGTAGCAAACTCAAGCTAAAACTTATAAACTCTTATAAAGGTAGCAGTAAAACAGAACTCTCCAGTCATTGGCTGGAAGTCATATGACCAAACATATAAAGCTACAGAACTACCTAAACAGTCAATAGTGTACCAAATTCAAAATGGAAGTGATATTTGTGAAAGCCTGTCTCTGGGGGGAGAATCAGGGTTTAATCAGCCCTGATTAGGTTGCCTGGGAGAGAAAATATGATGTTGAAAGACCTGAAATTTTCAATGATCTTAGGAAACTGACATCGCTGGTGACACCCCCCCCCTTTTTTTTTGTCAGATGTATTTTGCAAAATATTGAATATTTGAAAAATGACTGATCCCTTGTTTAAAACCTGAAAAATTAATTTCTATATTTCTTTTAGGTAATCACTTTAGATAATGGTCTAATTAAATATTTTCATTTTGTTTTATTAAAAAAAACATATAACCCCCCCCCAAAAAAAAAGCCTGATAATTTAATCAGCAATTGTGTTATTGTATAAAAACATTAATTTAATTAATTATATTTTATGTGGTGTAGTTGAAGGTGCGTAGTGTAATGGTTAGTCATAGGAAATGGACTCCTCAACCCGAGTTCAAATCCGGGACGAAGCTACAGTTCACATAGCGCTAATAACCTTGGGAAAGGTATGCCTCCAACTACTCACCCTCCAGCTATGGGTAAATAGTAGGGCAGACCTGGGCTCTTTAACCTTGGTTAGGCAACCAGTCTAGGAGAAGGAAAACTCTGAATTCAAACCTGTTTAACTCCGCTTGGGGTGGTCACTACTAGAATAGGCTCAGTCCTAATTAGTGAGCTATTTCACTAATTAATTTCTACACAATCCTACATCTCATTGGGGCCTCTTAGTGATCTTTCTTTTATTAACATTCAAATGATCAATGAGCAGCCAATAGGAAAATTCCTTACATTGAGTAACTGCAAAAAAAAAGTCACCCTGTCTGTTATGGCAATCCATCTTATTAAGCATTCAATATATTTTATTTTATTTCTGAGAGTTTGGGATATATTCTAAATATTTTCAAATTGTATTTTACTTTTCAGGATTGGTTTTGACATGATTTGTTTATCATAGTCTTAGATTTTTATGTTACTTTGATACACTTGTTTGTTTGTTTTTTTATCTGCCTTGCTTTTTTTTAGTTTTTAATGTATTGTGTCATTTATTTTGTTATGTCCTGATTATTTTCACTTGTATACATTGTAGGTGGTCAATATGGAGACGGTCTTGAAGCAGGCTCATCAGATACTTTAGCATTAGGATTAGGGCAATCCGAATTTGATCGTAGGAAAAAGAAAAAGTGAGTATTTAAAATTCTATTGTTCGTTCAATTTGAATATTTTATTGTAGCTTTTAGTTTTAATTTTCATTAAATGTTTTCTTTTACAGAACTTTTATTTTAATACGTTTGATAAAATAATTTTCTTTGTTTTTTTTTTTTTTTAACATTTAAAAAAAATGAAATTTGCTTATATATATATAATGATTAAAAAACCGAATGGTCGAAACCAAATCGACTTGAGTTTCTTCTAGTTAACAAATTTTCAGGGTAAAACACCAACCACACTAAAAATGGGAACAGCCCACCTTTATATAAAACAATAATAAAGTAACACCTTTTACCCTAAAGATTTGTAAACTACAAGAAATTCAATTTGGTCTGGTTTTCGACCATTCAATTTTTAATTGTATATTTAGCTCTTTTTATTGAGCACTTTTACATATTTTTGAATCTGTGAATCCCAGAGTATTTGATTTTGGATATTTATTTACTCTTTCTGGATTTTAATCGTTGACTACTCTATCTATATATCGATCTATATATAATCAATTATTTTAATGATTTTATTTTATATATTTATTTTTTTAAACAGTTATATTTTTAGGTAAAGTGGCTTTTATTCCTTTTCAGGTTAATTAAATTTACATTTTTCTTTGATTATATCATTGCACACCTGTAAATGAATGAAAGGAAATTAATCCTTAGAACCCAAATGGCCAATATTTGGGCTGCTACCTAGATGTACATGTACAACCAAAGTGTATAACATGTCAAACCCTATTAAACATTTTAAAATCTTGTTATATAAGCAAGTATGAAATTTTTAAAAAAATGAGTTTCTTGCTCAAATGTTTGGATTATTTATATCATTAAACACAAGCAAATATAAAATTGGCAAAAATGACTTTCTTGTGCAAATGTTTGAATTTCAGTGGTTTTCAAACTTTTTGGAGACAGGATCCCTTTCTATCTCGTGGACCCCCATATAAATAAAATACAAATGTGACAGAACATGAGTCTAGTGGTGAAGATGAGGACTTGCTGTATTCTCGAAGGAAGCGGGTTAGGCTTTGTCTGGCATGTAGGATTTTGATCTAAGATTGAACCCGCATCCTTCTGAATACGAAAAGGTGATACTTGAGTGTACCACTGAAGATTAAGTTGACCCAAGTTCCTGTATGTTAAAACCAGATGCCTGTATGACAGCTAAAAGCATGTGGGCGCTGGGTGTATAAATAGACCAGCAAAAGTCCAGGTGGAAGTGAAGGAAAAACTGTTACGAGATCTGAGAAACAGTAGCATCGAGAGGCTTAGAAAAAGAAACAACAAGAAGATGTAGACGTCAACTGCAACAAGACAGAAAGTGGAAAAGAAAAAGGAATGGAAAAGATTAACCCCCCCCCAACAAAGACTTTTTTGTTTAACTTAAATTTTATTTTTTCCTCAACAACAAATTTGCAGTTCGATTGCTAATCAAATAATATAAATTTTCAAGACCTATAGACCCCACCATCTGTGCTTCCCGGACCAAAGTTTGAAAACTACTGGTTTAATTTATATATATTTATTCCATGTGTTAAGCAAAAAATTGTTTTTAATTATTATCAGGCATGAATTATTGGAAGAGGCAATGAAAGCTGGTACACCATTTGCCCTATGGAACGGTCCTACCGTTGTTGCTTGGCTGGAGGTAAGCACACCTATAGATCAAAGTAAGAAATATTGCATGTGTCACTTTCAATGTTTTATTCTATGACCTGAAACTCATTTATATAAATATATTTATATAAAAGAGGAAGCTTAACATTCTCAACTTGTCTAATTTACTATGTTGGTTATGTTTTAGCTGATTAGAAATGTGCAATAAATTACTTTTTACAGACGTTGGGTTTTAATTATTTTCAATAATGATAATAGTAATCAGAATTTAATAAACAAAAATTCTCTCTCCAAATTTCTTTACTTCTCAAAAAAAAAAAAAAAAAAAAAAAGCAATATTGATTTTGGCTATTTCAATTAATTCATCATGAACAGAAGACTGAAATTCTTTTATGTCTTTTGAAAATATTTCGAAAGACTTCAATTGAGTAATAAGATAAAAAAGGAAAATAGTTTACTACAGCATTACTCAAAGTGGTGGTACCCAAGAAATATACTGCCAATATGTACTACAAGCAACTGGAGTCGTTTGTTTATCAAAATGACTTGATTCAGCATTAAATGACCTGAATAGGGTTGATCTGCCGTAAATCAACCAACCAACCAACTACTGTTTGTATGTGGTGAGTTTCCAGTTTCCTATTATCATGATATATATATATATATAATGTGTAATGTAAAAATGAAAATACATAAAATCTTTCTGTGTTGTTTGATATTATTCTTTTCACATGCTGTGGTCCAATACAACAGATAGAAATACTTGGAACTATGCACAATAATAATAATAATAATAATATGGCACCAGTTCATGGCACATTTGAAAAATATCCTGCTGGTACACCACATCTGATAGTTTGAAAAGTACTGGTCTACTACTGTGTTGTTGTTGGCGGCGGCAAAATTCCATTGACTATAACTGAGGCAAGGATTTAAGTACTCATTTAAATGTTTTTCTGAAGTACATCTTCAAGGGGAATAGAAATTAGTTCTTTTCTGTACTTCCCTGCTCAAAATATACTACTACCTAGTGTTCTTTTTTTTTTTTTTTTTTTTTTTTTTTTTCATCATTTGGCGAAAAAATAAGTACATGTTTATAATTCTAATAGGGCTGGTTAGCTCAATCTAGAGAGCATTCACCTAGGAATCGTAAGGTTCCGTGTTTGATACCAGTCCTTGCCAACTTAGTACATAACTTGATTTGGCATCAAATGACCCAAAAGAGGGTTGAGATGTTGTAAAACAACTAACAATCAAAAACCTTTCAGGTCTTTTAATTTAGGTTAAAAGCGCAGTAAGACTTTAAAATTGTTTTTAGTTTTGTATAGGCCAAAAATGAAAAGCTGCTGCTATTCTCTGTTCTTCTGTTTCTATTA
Organism: Doryteuthis pealeii; assembly: GCA_023376005.1. Classification (NCBI taxonomy): domain Eukaryota; kingdom Metazoa; phylum Mollusca; class Cephalopoda; order Myopsida; family Loliginidae; genus Doryteuthis; species Doryteuthis pealeii. The sequence continues at coordinate 99,638,743 of CM042141.1, forward strand.
CGGCATTCACCCTGGGTTGGTTGAGCGACTCCAACCAACGAATTTACCTGTGGTGAATTCATGGAAGGAGTGACCAGGGAATATAAAATTCATAAGCAGTCCCCAAACCCTGGATGCATATCCCGGTCAAGTATGTACAAAGCCATTGGTTCCTGACAATGATGGAGACACCCTTTGTATTTACGACAGAGCCCTTTTAGCTGGGTTGTAGCCCTAATACCACTGGGTGCCAGACCTGTCCGCCTTCAGGGACTCTACCAGGAACTTAAGCTCTGACATTACCAAGTTTACAAAGCCCTGCCGTGATGAAGAGAGGTGAGACTTACGGAATAATGTGCTAGATGGCCATTCAGCAAAGAACTTCCTACGCCCTGTCAGCTGAGGCTGTAGGATACGCTGACTGCATCTCTGTAGAGGGGTAAGAACCCCCCCCCCAAATGGGGCCTCCTGTTGGCCGTGGGTGGCATCCCATGGTTCTTAAGGACGGTATTTTGGTGAATGAGCCATCCATGACATGTAACTCTTCACTTAGGCTAGATGGGCGGTCAGAGAGGGCCCCCTCCAATCAATTGGCTGGTCACATCAAGCCCTAGCACCTATATGATTGTCCCAACCCTTTTTATCATATATGTGCTAGAAGGCAGTGCCTGAGGGTCTTCATGTCCTGGGAATGATGTTAAACTCTATGAGTGTCCATTAAGAATGAATTTATTTCACAACTTTGGCATTAAATGACCCACTGAGGTTGATATGCTGTAAAACAAGCCAATCCACTTCCTCTGCCCTTTTACAGGTCTTGCTTTTCATTCTGCAAGGTTTTTAGCCACTCTCCTCACCAGACAAGATCTGTGGGGTTACCAGTTTAGTCGCCAATGATCCAACTATGAAACAGGTAGTACTAGGTTACTTAGTACCAGTAGTACTTGCTATTATTGCTTGTACTCATTTAATTTAAAGCTTCCCTTTCAACAATGGTCATATAATTCTAATATATGCACTTTTTTTAAGTTGCTTGCTTCAGTTTTATGCCAGAATTTAAATTGTATTTTAATTCATGAATGTGTATATTTCAACTTGTTTTTCGATCTTTTCTGTATATTGCATATTTTTCTTATATTTACACATTCAGCTGTAAAATAATTTGAAGAAAAGTAATGTTGCCAAAAAAGGCCTTAATCGGTTGATGACTTTGTAGTCAGGTATGATTTCAGGGCCAAAGCATCATTACCAATAACTCAGTGGCCCAGCAGTGTCTTACAATATCACCAAACTTAATTTACATCAGATTGTGAGAATACAACATCCAAATGCACTCTTCTTGTGGTGTAATTCTGTTTTATTTACAACTTTCCAAAAAATATAAACAAGCCCAACAATAAAACAATAAATTGATTATTGTCCTGGGTATGATGATAAATTGCAGCTGATGTTGAGACTCCAGTTCTGGAGATCTAGGGAATGTGGAGTACCCCTTCATTGCTCTTTCTCCCTGGTTGACTCTAACCTGGTGTGGTAGTCAGATCTGTTTAAAAATTATTTGTATTTGGTAGGAATGTGTGCAAATAACAAAAAAAAGTCTTAAGTAATAACTACACAAAAAAGTAAATATGAACATTATTCCCTAACTTCTAGGCATAAAATAACCCTAGATGGGTTGTTATGCCATTAAAATCAATCAAATCGAATCTAGTTTTGATAATGTTGTCAATACACTGAACAAGAAATGGAATTTCCATGGAATTCATGTGCAAATGGTTAATTTGAAGTATACAATGAGATGACAAATTCAACTGGAAAGCTAAGACAATGTTCAACATAGTCCAAGTTCAAACAACTATTTATTTTAAACTTTAAATCTGTACCAACAACAAAGGAATCCTGATATAGACAACCAATTTTATTGAGATGGCTCAATTGTTGTATGTATGCATGCATGTTGATTATTTGTCATTGTTGTCAATGAATAAAAAAAAAATGATGTGCACGACAAAGTTAAAAACTGCTTTGATATCAATATAGAGCTACTATATAAATTTTTAAAATTCCCTTCTCTTAATTCAAAATTTTTTCTAATAGATATTCTATGTAATTTACTATTTTAAGGGGAATTGTTTATCAATTAATAAATATTCTTCTGCTCTAGTTTTCAGTCTGGTGGGTTAAACCATATATTTCACCTTCTATTAAATATATCTTCTTTAAATTGTGTGAATATTGCCAATAAGCTTGAAACTTTTAATTACAGTTTAGTTTGTATTTTAATTCATATTTTTATTACTTATATAATCTCCCTTAATTTTCAAAAGCTTTGTGATCATTTATTTCAATTCATAGAAAATATTCAGTCTCTAATTTTATTAAGTTGCAATCAATAAAATTCAAAGTATAATTTTTTTTTAAAATCTATAATCTGTTTATTGAAAAGTTTTGTTCATGTATTCTCTTATCTTTTTAATCTTCCATTCAACTATTTTTTTTTTTCTTCCAAGTTATGGGTTGGCATGCCAGCCTGGTACGTAGCTGCATGTCGAGCTAATGTGAAAAGTGGTGCCATTATGTCGGCGCTGTCAGACCAAGAGATACAGAGAGAAATTGGCATCAGTAATCCACTTCACCGCCTTAAGTTGCGTTTAGCCATTCAAGAGATGGTCAGCCTTACGAGCCCATCAGCACCGAAGCCTTCACAGACAGTGAGTAATCAAGTCAAACTTTTCTTTCAAATGTTTTATTTTAAAAAATTTAAAAAATACATTAACTCTTTTTGCAGACAGATAATTTTTTAATCCTTGTAGAGGGGGGTGAATTATTTTCTGAAAATTTGTAAAATATAGGGTATGTTCAACCAGTCAATCAATGATGTACTAACAGGACCTGTGGATATACCACAGTATGATAATTTAATTATTGCCTTTTATGTTTGTTTCAGAGCTATTGCAATTGGTTCAATATGTAAAAAATATAATAATCTTGATTTAACTCTCCACTTTTTTTTTCTTTCTTCCATGCATTCACTCCCTCTCTCTATCTTTCCCCTATTCTCTTATATTTTTTTGTGTAGTATGTCCTTTTTCTTCCCTTTCTTTATAATAAAAACAGAATGGTCCATTATTTAGCTGAAGTGATGACACTCATCAGAAATAAGAATTCGGCGGATAAGCAATATCAGATAATCAGGGTTTACATTTTCACATTTCCTCTTGGATGATTTGGATGGTCTCATGTCTAACCAGAGGGTGTTGCAAGGTAACGGTCGTACAATTGAGGAACACGATATATATATATATATATATATATATATATATATATATATATATATATATGAAGTAAATGGTTAATCCGACATTATGAATTTAACATTTTTAGAAAAAACAAACAAATGATGTTAATAGTTTGCTGACAGACAGAGAGATATATATATATATATATATATATATATATATATATATAATCTTATTATAATGGAGATTGTGTGTTTTTCTGTCTGTAACCGAAACTATATTCCTACTCAAGTCACAATTCTCTTAGTTATTGACATCACATTCTCCATGATTTTATTTTTATTTAACCTCAATTATTAATAAAATTGTCTTACATTATTAATACTGTTAACTATGTCTACATACTGACAACATGCAATTATATTTATATATACAACAAAATAGCGGTTTACAGTGTAAACGGGAAGGCTAATTTGCATATTAATATTAAAAAATCGAATTTAATAAATATGTGCTTAGTATTATTGATTTCTAACTGTTTGGTTTTTATTTTAATGAATATAAGCAAAAATCTCTTCAATGAATCTTAAATGAAATCCATTAACAAGATAAAATAACTGTCATCTTATTCTTTACTTCCTCTTATAACTAAATTCTTAAATTAGAAAAAATAACAATGAAAGACGAGAGTGATGGAAGAGTAAGTTTCAGTTGTTCCATTTTTTATTATACTCCCTATGTTTCAAATCTTTTTATCTGTATTCTTATTTAGTTTCATTAGCCTTTCTAATTTAATACAATATTTTATTACATTAAAACTTAAATACTTGCACCCGGAGGGTGCATATATTTGCTAGTATTTATAAAGATAAAAAGTGACTTACCAGTAAATATGGGCACGATGGTTGGGAGGTGCAAAATTCAAGGGGTAAGTCAGCGATATAACAAATACAAAGTGCTCAATACGAAGTATAGCAAATTTATTATAAAATGGGTACAAGAGATAACCTACCCTCAATGAGCACACACGTGTGATCGACTGCAATTAATAAGTACCTCGATTAATTCAGTGGATTTAACCCTGAACATCCTTATGGTGAAACTCGAGTAGGTTATCTCTTGTACCCATTTTATAATAATGATATATTGTCACAGTACAATAGCATGAAAACAATAAATCACTCAGTTTTACTTATATTTTTCAAAACAATCTTACACTACAGTCTGGCCTTTCTATTGATCTTTGTATACATTAACATTGAATTTGTCAATGAGTAGCCAATAGGAAAATGCCTTACATTGAACTATCGCTAAAACAACAAAAATGTTGCTCTGACTGTGCTTGTTGGCAGCAACAATATAACTCTGCCTACAAAAGGGTTAACAATACATATTATATAATCTGTAAATTAAAATTTGATATTTATTTTCAAACAATTCCAAACAATTTACCTAGGTTGGTCATTTTCTTTTTGGGGTTTTAACATTTATTTGTCCTATAAAAGTAGAAAAAAATGTTTTTATTTCATAACTATCCATGGGCTTATTCTCTTTTGGGGGCAATTCTTGTGGATCCTTTGTTTCATTATGGAAAAATCTTTGTTTGATTTGGATTATAAAATTTGTGGGAGTCATAACAGATTTGTTGCTCTACTACATATAAACTTCAGAAAATGAAATCAGTTTTTGTCTGTGTGAATATGATTTCTGTTTCTGTAATGGCATTCACCCTAGGTTGGTTGAGCTATCTCCATCCATTGAATTCACCTGTAGTGAAAGAGTAACAAGGGAATAGGAAATTAGCAAACAGTCCCCAAACCCCACATTCATATCCCGGTCAGGAGAAGAAGATTCCCTTGTTTGCTGCAGATTTTCCACATACACAGTGACAAATATGCCAAAAGCCGTTTATTCCTGACAATAATGGATTTTTGGATTTTCGCCAGAGCCCCTTTGGCCAAGTTGTGGCCCCAATACCACTAGATGCCAGACCGGTCTGTCTTTGCTGACCTTACCAGAAACTTAAGTTCCTGATGGCATGGCCCTGTTGTGATGAGGAGGAGTTGGACTTTTAAAATAATTAAGCAAACAGCTTCTGTCCTTTTATAGGTCTTGTTTTTCATTCTGCAAGGTTTCTAGCCACCCTCCTCACCAGACAAGATCTGTGGGTTTATCGGTTTAGTCGCCGATAATCCTACATAGTACCAGTAGCACCTTGAGCAACCTGACACAATATGATATAATCCAAATTGTCTTGTAAAATTAGAGTTTTCCATACCAAATCTTGTCTGCTATTTTATTTCATGATCAAAGTGCTGTTGATGCTGATCATCATTCAGGGTTTTTTTAATTTTTGGAATTTAGTTTTCATTTAATATAATGATGAAAAATGATACTTTGTAAGTGTAAATTCTTTGTATTTGATATGTATTGGACAGTGATGCTGATAGCTTTTTAATTTAGTGCGTCCTGGGATGCATGTATTTGATTTGAATGGGTCCCAACTAAAGTTTCTTTTAATAAATTGTAGAGTTTTTATCTATGAACAACTAAAGCCGTCTAACCCCTTCAGTGTAATTCGTTTCCAAGAAAATATTGAAATGTATTTACCGTTAGCTGGAAATGGTAGGGGAAGAAAAAACACTGGCATGCATGGATATGATTTTTATGTGTCCTTTTAGATTTTTATGCGCTAGTGACGCAAGACGAGTACCTATCAGCATCACTGATTGTATATTGAATTTCTTAAGT
>CM042141.1:99652211-99664711 GCA_023376005.1 Doryteuthis pealeii
TTAATAATTATTAGTTACTTGGAACCATATAAGTGTGTGCAAATAAATGATTATCATTATTAGATAGAAATAATTATTAGTATTACAACATGCTGTTAAAATCAATCAGTCCATCACTGTTAGCATGTATTAGTTTCATGATTTTGTAGTTTCATTATTTAATTTTTTTCCAAACACTGACTGTTGGAATTAATTTTAATTCACTCTGCATTTAAAAGTTTTGTTTTTAATTGAATACTAGACAAAACATGACCAGTTGGATCACCCATTGAACTCTGGGTAAATAATTGGGAGTTGGGAAAAGTGAGTTTGCAAAGTGAATTAATTCTTATTTTAATAAATACAGCCGGAGAATTTAAGAAAAAAACCATTAAATCATTTTGTAAGATTTCTAAGAAAGGGAACATTTGACCTAATTTAAATGGACCCGATTCTTTGAATTTTATTAAGAGACAAGATGTTGAGAAGCTACAGGCTAGCTGCTTCTGAAACTTAACAAATATATTTCACACTCTCCAATCACTGTTTACATTCACAGAGAAACTAATATATATAACGAGGAGGTAACCAAGATATACAGAGAGGGGGGAAAGTGACAGGCAGAATGGGAAGTAAGAGACGGGTCAGCTTTTTACTTAATTGCAAATTATGACTAATTAGAACCAATTAAAATGGGTTTTTTTTTTTCCAAACATAACTCAATCCTAGAACTAAAGAATATTTTAATATGAATTTTGTATCATTAAACTAAATGGGGAGGGGGGGTCTTTAGAAAACGATCATTGATTCACTCGGCTTTAGTATAATAAAATATATTAATATTACTTTTAAATTCTAATATTTGGTTTTGAAAATGATTAAATGAAAATTAAATTTTGTTACAAAAAGTGTATCTTGTTAATTTTCTTTTTTTTTTTTTCTCCAATAGACCAGACAGCTATTAGAACGGGAATTCAATAACATGCTCGCCTTAGGGACCGAGCGGCGATTGGATGAGGTAGGTGAAATTGCATAACCGTATTAGTTGCCAGAATGCTACAACCACTTCATGCTACCTGTCTTATAAGCAAGTAGTTTCTCTTACAGTAATTATTCTTAATCATAGCCGATATTTCTGTTGCTTCTACAGTTTCACATGCTGTTGCTGCTGTAAAACACTGCTGCCACCCTCCTGCTGTTGCTGCCGCTGCTGTACTTAATATATAAACATCAAAATTATTTACTTTTTTTAACAACTGCTTATCTGCAGAATGCTTTATATATTTAAAAAAAAAAAAAAATTTAATAGAATTGTTGAAACCACATAAATATAAATTTAATATATTTACAATATGTAAATGATTAGAGAAATCTTTTTTTTTTTTTGCTTTAGGTTTAATAATTTACTGTATAACTCGGGTATCATGCAACTTTCTGTGACTTTAATTTTAGTCTAATATTAGAGGTTACACCCTACATAAGATACAAACTTTGTGTGTAAATAGTTGGCCATGGCTTGACTTAGTTTGTATTTTGTGTATGGTTATGCAACTCCCCCCCCCTCTAGTATTAAGCTGAAATTTAGGTTTCAAAAAGTTGTATGATATGCGAGTATATATGGTAACAAAGTTGATAAACAAAAACAAAAAAACAGCCTGTTGATGCTATTGTCATATGCAAGTTTTGACTTCAGATTACATTAACAAAATTTGATAATATTCTTATGACTTTTGTTTTGTAAGAATTCTTTTTTTCTCAATAATTGTAATTAACTGCTTTGTCAGTTGAATGACTTGATTAAACTGGACAAACTTTTGGAGATTTCATGGTGGTTTAAAACATCAAATTTACTTTTCTATCATCAATATAATTAGACAAATTATTCTTTTAATAAGATTATATCTTTGAAATCTATTTACCTATGATAAACCTTTTTTTTAATTTTTTTTTTTTAATTATCTATTTAATAGTGTTATAGTATAAGTAAATATTTTTGCTTCCCAGACTGGAAATGAAACCTAACTGGCTAAGATTTTGATTAGAAAAAAAATCAATTTACATTTATTTGTCAATAAGAAATTGAAATATTTGTTTTTATATCTTTCTTGTCTTGTGCTTGGCTTTTACTTCTCAATTTTTGTAAAAATACAAAATTTTCAAAAATGTATTCCTGTACTTCCTTTTTTTTTTTTTTTCTTTTTTTTCTTTTTTTTTTTTTTTTTAATTTATCATTTTACTTATAACAAATTTTCTTTTCTACCCTTTCTTGAAATATTATTACACCTTGCCTTGTCTTAAACCTTATGCTTTTATATAACATATTGGCATGTGCTTTCCAACTGCCCTTTTTCAGGATTTTCCTCTTTTAACAGGCTTTGCTTAGATTTTTTTTTAAATTAAAAAAAAATACAGAAGGATGTAGATTTAATATTTTTATAAGACGTAATACAACCAAGACAGTTTTTTTTTTCTAGTATAAATAGAGAGTTAACCATCCAGCTTGCATGAAAAAGGGAAAAGGAAATTTTTTTTATACCTACAGTATTGGACAAAATAAGATAAAAATTGAAAAAACTGGACCATTTTATTTTATCATTGCCACAAATTTTAATGAAACTTCAATGACTTAGATGCAAATAGGAAGTGATTATTTTCCTTGATTATTGTTGTCAAAGTTCCCTTAGTTGTAGCAAAACGTCATAGTTTTCTAAAAAGTAGAACCATAAAAATACCAAAACATGAATTTCTGTGAATTTTAAGAAAATTATGACTTTTTTCTACAACTAAATGAACTTTGATAATAATGATATAAACAAATAATCACTTCATGTGTGTCTAAACTATTAAAGTTGTTATATTAGAATTTGCAGCAATAATGAAAAAAACAGTTGTTTTTTTCTTCACTCTATTTGTCGAATATTGTATTTCTGTAATTTAACAATATTTGATTACTTAAATATTTAAACGTTATTAAAAATAAATGTATTCATTTTAAAGAATAACAATTAATCCAATACTACTTGATAATGTTGCTGACTTCATTCAATTTTAAAGTTGTTTTTTTTTTTTTTTTTTTTTTTTTTCCATTTATTTAGCAGACTTGACATTGCATCATATTCATTTTTATTGCCTTTCGTGGTCATCCCAAATTATACAATGATGAAAAAGAAGAATTATGATCCATCTCATAAAAGAACTCACAAAAAGAGAAATTTATTTCTCCATATTCATATCTTGTCTAATATATTAAGTATAAAACAAAATTATTTTTTTAATATGGAATTCTTCTGTAAATAATTTACTTTCATATTCAAAAATTCAAATAAAATTTAGTTCTCAATTTATGATCTGATTTGTATTTTAAACAATTGCTGTGTGATATAAATTATTTTTTTGAAATATGTTTGCTAAAACGTTAAAATAACATTTCTAATTTAATGGTCTCTTTGACCATCACTTTATATATATATATCTATTTTCTTAACTGCACTTTTAACCATATTAAATTTCTTCAATATAAAATATTTGAGTACTTTGGTCATTTGAAATATACTTAGATGCTTTTCTAAGTAACAAATTTGTTTGTATTTTCTATTTTCAAATTGTTTTAATCTAGTGAATTTAGGTCTCAATTGGTCATTTATATTTAGAATTTTATACTTGAAAAGCCTTGAAAAAAAAAAAATAATTAAGTTTTTTTCTAAAATATTTTCTGTTGTAATTTTATTCCTCTATCCCTTGGCTGCTGTTTGCAATTTGTATAATTTTAGCTAAATAATAAATTATGAGGTTTTATTTATTTATTCTGTTTCTTTTTTTTTTTTTTTTTTTTTAATTTATTTATTTATTTTACTTTTTAGAAAATTTATAGGATTGTTGCATTTTTCATTATTATTATTTTTTTTATTACCTTGCAATATGCTTGTTTTGCTGAGCTGTGTCATTTGTAAGCATTTAGTTGGATGGTTTGTTAGATATCTCTGATTTTTCTAGTTTAGATTGTTTCAGTGCATAGATTTGTCTGGTGACAGATGTGACAATTGTGGGTTTTATTGTGGTGTGTGTGAAACCCTTTTTATGTTGGTCACAAATCTATAGAAATATATCATTATTATTATTATTCAGTTTAAGGTCTTCTACATCCTAATTTTTCCTGATGAAAGGCAGACAAGTAATTTGTTAAAGTATTATATTATCAACATGTAATGCAAAATTTGAACAGGCAGTGGGGGGGGGCAAGCTTTAATCTGTTACTAGTTGTATGTTTTTCCCCCCAACCAGTGATTACTTTGGTTTTTAAAATAAGTTAAATATTAACATTTTTAAGCAGATTCTTCATATCTTGTAAAATTGGGTTTAAATAGTTTAATATATATTTAATCTATTCAAGTTAAAACAGTTGCAAACTATTTTCATAGTTCCGTTACATATCAGCCTAGATAAAAAGAAGAAAAAAATTTAATTTGAGAAATAAATAAAATAACCTAAAGTAATCAAAATTATATTATAAATCCTTTTAATAGGAATTTGTAATATCAAGATCCAATTTTAATCCACTTCTAATTATACTAGCTGTTGCAAACCGGATATTTTAGCTTTATTATTCAAACTTTATTATTGGCAAGGTATAAATGCATTTCATTTAAACTCCAAATTTCACTTTGCCATGAAGGAAGAAAAAAAACCAAAAGACTATATTATAAATGGCAAATAGAGTTTCTCTTTAAAATCCTTCTAGAAATTAGGAGCTCTACTCACTTGGCTGCCATTATTATTCAACTTCCAGCATGAGACTCCATTGCATTTCTTTGACTGCATCTTCCTTTTGTATGACTTTTTACTATTCTCCCCTGTCTTAAAATGAAATGTGCACTAATATTGTTTGCCAATGGTTATCTGCCCATGATTATGATAATACTGTGCTATTATGTAATTTTTGGAAAGTTAAGGTTAATAATATTTTAAAGCTTTTTCTTTCCTAATCTAATTTTGATTTGTATATAATAAAAAAAATTAAATTAAAAAAAAAAAAAATCAGTTCAGGTTTTAAATTATTTTAAATCAAATATTTCATAAGTTTACTTGGGTCTAAATTATTTTTCAGAAATATTTTTCAATATCAAATAAACTTAATAAAAATGTTGTCTCTCTTAGATATAGAAATTCTCTTTAAAATAACATGCTAATGTTTCAAAAATATATTTTTCTGTGAAATTAATGGGAGTCACTTTTATTTACTAAAAAAAAAAAATCTGTAAATGTAATTTTCATTGATATTTGAAGTCTTTTTTTTTTTAAATTTGGAATTAAAATATAAATAGTTATACAATAAATTTTTAAAATCTTTTTTTTTATTATTATTTTGGTAATCTCCCTTTTTTGTTAAAAAAAAGAATTTTTAAAAATTGTTTATACTTTAAATGGGATTAAACTTTTAATATTCTATTAAATAGGGATTTTTTTTTTAATGTAATAAAAACCTTTTGATTCAATTTAAACTTTTGTAGTCCTAAAAATAATCTCCATTAAGTCCTATGATGAAGTTAATTTTTATTTATCTTTTGAGGAAGTAGCAAGAAAGCTACAATATTTAGAATAAAATATTTAAATAACTAATGCTTTATTTCTTATCTAGTGGCTGAATGTTTAGCGTGTCCAGCAGTGCTCAAAAGAAATTTCTCAGAACAGTCATTCAACTTATATATTTCAATTTTTTGTAAATTTGTTAGAAATTTTTTGTCCTAAGGAGAATATACAATGTTATCTTTGTTGCTGTGTTGTTTGCTTATTTCCTCCTCTTCCTTTCTCATCCCTTCCCTTCTTCTCTCAATTTTCTGTCTATATTCATATCTATATACAAATGTATATGTAAATTATATACCATAACTATTTAGGGTGACATGTCTGTAAATTTTTAAAATTGTGTTTCTTTTAACATAAATAAATAAAAACTAATTAAGCCAATGTTTATTAATTTGTTTATTAACCCTTTGAGCCTGTTATACTGGTATACCGGTGGTACTTTTATTCCCCCTACTCCCACACATACACACACACACACCGTAACACTGGTTTACAAGTGCAGAGATCATATGGATTACGATCAAGTCATGCTGAAAGCACAAGTTCTCCCACTAGATCACCAAAGTTAAGCAGTGATGAGCCTGTTCAATACTTAATTGGGTAATAGGGTAGGTTGATTTTGGAACTGTAATGTCTCCCATATGGCAAAAGTTGCAAAGAATTACCCCACAAAATATTTTTCTTCAAAACTTTGCCTTCATTTGAGGAAATAGATTTCAGTCTTTTAAAATGTTATCCTTGTTACTGCTTAATTAATGAAGGGAAAAGCAGCATATCGGAGGTGTCAGCAATGATGGAGTGATATTTTCAATTTTAATTCTAGTCATAATATCGTATTTGTTTCATCTTAGTAAAATAAATTTCTGTTTTAAATATTGAAATTGCTAAATTTTATAACCAATTTCTGGACCAAATGTTGTGAAAATGAGGATTTGATGCTATTTCCTCAAACAATGGTGCAAGTAAGAGTTGTAGTTTTTGGTATCAGTATTTATTATAGCAACATACAACTTTTGCTGTTTGAGAGAATTTGATATTTTGAAAAAAAATTTAAAAAATCAACCTACCATATTGGGTAACCACTTAAGCAACAGTTGGTACTGTAAGCAACCTGAGTCCTTTGTTTATGAAAATGACAGCATTAAATGACCCCAAAAGAGTTGATATGCTGTAAAACCAACTAACACTTAAACAGCAGAGGGTAAATTTAGCCTCAGGGCTTAAAGGGTTAATTTGTTATTTTTTAAGTTTAAATTTGAAAATAGGTATTTTTAATAAGTAGTTTTTATTTTATTTTTATTTATTTAGATTTTTCATCATATTACTAATTGCTTAGTTTGTTTTTTGTTTTTTTTGTTTTATAAATAAAGTATTTAGTAATTCTGATGCAATACAAACCTTTGAATCACTGTGCCTGAGAAATTATAACAATTCAAACAAGAATATTTCACCTTTCAGGCCTTATTTAAACTAATTTTAAATATAGATGGTTGGATAAAATTATTTTTATTTTAAGAACTATTTTTCAATATCAATTTAAGTATAAACTTAGTAAAAATGTTGTCTCACTTAGATATAATTATTCTCTTTAACATCTAATATTTTAAAAGAATATTGTTTTTAAAACAAAATTAATGGGAGACCCTTTTATTTGTTATAGAATGAGTAAAATTAGACAAGGGTTAACTAATAGGATAACCTAACTCTGGTGTAAAAAAAATTAATTTCAATAAAAAGAATAGGTTATAAATTCATACTAAGAATATCTCTGGTTCATGGATATATATATATAGTACTTCTTGCTATATCCAGAATACAATTCTTTTATTGGTAACAATTCAATAATAACCATTAAATCAAAATTTTCAGTATTATAAATTCAACCATCCAAATCTGTGGTATAGGTTTCAATCCTCAAAATATTTTGAGCTAAAACATTTTTTTTTAATATATTTTACATCAGTATTCCTTTTGAGATTATTTGTATAACAAAAAAATTTTTCCAAGTATTATATCTTGAAAAAGAGTTTATAATTATGTTAATATTTATCTTCGGCCACTCTTATAATATATATTTGAATTGAAAATGTATACTTTCGTTTACAATCAAATAGAAATATTTGATATTAATTTACGTGTATTTAAACTGTAGTGAATTTATAAATGACAAATTATGTTTGGATTGAATTGTTCAGGTTTGTCATCTACTAAAATTGATTTAATACATTAACTTTTTGCTCTAAAATATTAATCTATACATATATAAAAGGCAGTTGGTATGTATGTCCAGATGAAACTATGAAAATAAAACAACAAAGTAAATATATATACATATTTATCACCGGTTCTTGCTTTTTGTGCAAAAATTATGAAGATCTGATTTATATTCAAAGATATTTAAAAATTAAAATATACATAGAAATAGCATTGAAATTCTACTTAAAAATGTCCAGCATTTGTAAATCTCAAAAACAAACAAATCAATACACCAGGGTACCCCGCTCTACCCAAGTGATACTGGTTAGCTGCTTCAAGTGGTTGTATAAATTAGTAGTGTTCTAGTATTATTTGAACATTGGAGATTTGCTGTTTTTTAAATACATTTTTTTTTTTTTTTTTTTTTTTACATGAATTTTTGTAAAAAAACAACTTCATGTGGAAATAACTTTATAAAAAAATAAATAAATAAAAAGGTCAAGACTAATTTAAAAATTAATACAATAAAATAGATGATTCACAAAAGCTCTAATAATAAACAAAAAAAAAATATTTTTGTACCTTTTTGAATAAAGATTTATTTTCAAATTGATCATTTATTTCAGAAGTTAAAGAAAATAAAGAACCATTTTTCAAAATTTTAGAAGAATACTAGTGATAAAGATTTAAATAAAAAAAAACAACTATTCAGATAGATTTTTTTTTTTTTTTTTTAAGTTTTTATTTTTGTTACTATAAAACCTATATAGCATGGAATAAGCTTCCATTCATAAAACCATATACTTCCAAATTTCATAACATTTTTTTAATTTTTTAAAATTTTTTTAATTTTTTTTAAAACAATTATAAGTTGATATTTAGCAGACATGTCATCTTATCCTCTTCTATATCTTATTGTAGTGAATTTTTCATTCACTACATTCTTGCTCCATTGAGAGTACTTGCCCTCCTTTCACTGCCCCTCCCTCTCCGTCCCTGCCCCCTCCATCCCTCTTCCCTGTCCCTCTCCCTGCCTTCTTCTTCTTCTCTTCCTCTCCCCCTTCCTACTCCTTGTCCTCGAGACTCCTCCATCAGAGATTGCTGTACTGCCACCAAGTTCATCATCGCCGCCATTCTGCTGCCTGCTACCTCGTCGTCGTCGTCCTCTTCCTCCTCCTCTTACTGCTGCTGCTGCTAGCTGTTGTCACAAGTGATATGTTTCTGCCATGCACTTAGAAGTCTGCTACTACTTTTTCTGCAAGGTGCACAGCAGGCTACCACTAAGCGTGCAGGGACCGCCCTCGTGGGATGAGCACTTGATCTGATGCACCAACCTCCAGTGACTATTGATACAGTGTTAAGTGTGACTCCCTCCTCCCTTCAATGGTGAGTAGTCCATCACTAGTAGTACCTTACTGCCTACCTGCCTTCATACAAACTTAGACTATCTTTCTATATATCTATCTCTATATATATTTATACATATATATCCAGATGAATAAGTTTTCATATTACCCCTTTGTATTTCATACAGTAGAAAGTTCTGCCAGTGGTTAAAAAAAAATAATCTTTCCCTTCTTTTCTCTTTGATTTTAATCTTTTTTTCTCAAAAAGTGATTTAAAAAAAAAAAAATTTTTTTTTTATTGAAAGATCCAAGAATACAGTTATCAATATGGAACTTTAATTTTATTTTTAAAAGAAATTTTGAATCACCTTTTTTAAAAAAAAAAACAACTTTTTAAAAAGTGTTTTTAACATACTTGTAAAATACTTTCTGAACTTATAGCTTTTGCTGGAACATGCCAAAGAATGTGCAAAATGATGGCCTTCATGGCATTATTTTTTTTTTTCTTTTAAAAAATAGTGAGCATTTAGATATTTTTTCTCGATAGTATTTTCTTAACACAGCTTACTTGTGTTTTCTTTTTTTTTATCAAAAAATTTTTTTTTAATTGGCTTGAAAACTTCTAAGAAAATACTCGTACAATAATCTGTATTCTTGATTCTATTGACCACGAGTTCTCAAAATTTGAAATTAGATAACTTATTCTTCTGCTTTAGAGTCTTTTTTTTTTTTTTTTTTTTTTTTTTTTTTTAATAGATTTATAATGTTTGCATAAAAATAAGTGGGCATTATTTTGTCATCTCATTTGGGTTTATATCATTCTGTTAAGCATGCTCATTAGATGGAGTTTTTATCATTTGTTTGTAAAATCATCTAGATCATTAGAAAAATTTCAAGTTAGATACTACTTATTTAATCTGCTTGAGTTCCTCCTCATAGAAATGAGAGAGCCTGTAGAATCATATGAATATGTAAATATAGTTATTTACTAAGCTAAGCTGTGGCACAAGGCCAGAAGTATGGGGTGCCTAATCAGAATCAAACTCACTAACAATGGTTTGCAAATCTAGCTTGCTAACCATTACACCATGTGAGGTGCTGTAAATATGTAAATAGTCAATGGATGTATTCACCCAGCCCCTCCACCACAAGCAGGATGTAAACGTAATGTCAATTTGTTAAGCAGAGTACAACTGGTTTGAATTTTTACACTGGTTGATTTAGCAAGGGGTAGAGTACCCAGTCTACCCTACTATGTATCCATAACAGAAGAGAATAGATGGATTCATGCCTTTCCCCAAGGGCATTAGGGTGATATGAAATGCACACAGCCTTGTCTAGGATTTTAACTCTGGTAAATGATTCCATTCAATTTCCTATGACAATAACCATTAAGCCATCCATGCCTCCTATAAAGGTACATTGTATGCAATTCCCTAACTTCAGGCATAAAATAACCCCTGGTGGGTTGCCATGCAATTAAAATCAATCATTAAAGGTCATATTTGTGTATATATAGCTACTATTTTTCCTAATAAAGGATAAATCTGTCAACAAATATTTAACAATTTATAATTATGGAATGAAATATGATTTTTCCTATTTGGAATTAAATATTTTCCGGGCCTCCTACCAGGCTGAATTAATATAGTCTTTTTCACATGGGGAGTCACATGACCAAAATTTGTGTATGGGCACCTCAGGCACCAGGCAATAAACCCAGCCCTTATTGTTTTTTTCCTATTAAGTATTACCAAAATATTAACTTATGCAAGAGAAAATTATACTTGTATAAAAGTTTGACTTTGTGATAAATGCTAGAGATCAGGGCTAAATACCAGCATTTCTCAGCCCTTTTTATTTATTTATTTATTTATTTATTTTTAACTTCAGGGCATACTTATAAAAGTAATTAAAGTTGTCGAGATGGCCTAAAATCACTATCTGACAGACAGCAAGGAAATCTATCCCCTTTTCACTAGTGCTAGACCAAGGAGATTATTTTGGTGTCTGAGGTGAGGTGCCACACCTACCATCAATTCCTCACTTTAGCACAGAGATCCCTGTGCTACTCATATGCTGAGTTGGCGAGGGCCGGTATCAAACCCGGAACCTTGTTATTCCTAGTCGAACACTCTACCGACTGAGCTAAACCGGCATACTTATAGAGTAATTAAAACTCTGGGGCTCATTTTGAATTTTAATAAAACAGAATTAACCATAAAATTGTAAACTAGCCAAATAATAAAGAAATTCTCGAAATAAGCATTTATTTTAAAGCCCTTACAACATTTGTTTGGTATCTGTATTCTTTTTAAAAATGCAGATTTGTTTAAGAGAAAAATTCATAAATTAATCTTTTGTTTCAAAAAAACTTTGGGCATGCCTTGAGAACCTTTCAGGGTATATTGATTGAGAAATACTGATATATATGAATCAAGTCTAGAAGACCTGGCCTCCAACAGACAAGGTTGGCAAAACACATGCTGCACATGAACTGAGCAGCTCTCTATTGAACTCAATGGGCTGCAGAACAACAATATCTTTGTCGTCATGCACCACAGAATGCAGAAGGAAATTTCCCTTGCAATGTGTGTGACCACATCTGCAAGTTCAGAATTGGACTAATTAGCCATCAAAAAGTCCATCAACCATAACTAATTAACAACATGGAATGAGGTCATCATGATCTGCAATGTACTGTTAAAAGGAAGGATATTCTAAATATTTTGTATCTACACTAAGAACAAAACAGAAGAAAATAACTTCTATTAACTGGAAAGAGGTTAAGATAACCTTAGTACAAATAGGATGTATCCCATGACTGTTTTGGTTGTGGTGGCACTACTCCTGTGTCTTGAGCTGGAATAACCTGACAGAGCCCATCCCTGTCCGGGTCTACAACAAAATGGTTTTCCTTTTGAACAGGTGCCATACCAAGGTTAAAGAGCCCAATCTGCCCTACTATTTAGCCATAGCTGTAGAGAGAATAGTTGGATTCATACCTTTCTCAAGGGTATTAGTGCTATGTGAAATGTATAACAGCCTTGTTCAAGATTTTGAACTCTGATAGCAGAATCTACTTTCTCCAATGATAACCAATTGCCACAAGTGCTTCTTGGTACAAATAATATTGGGCAAAAGTGATTTATTTCTCTGATGAATTCTATTTATCTGGAGGGGGAGGAGTATCCCATGGCATAGTGGCTAATTATGCTGAATCGCGACATTGCAATAAGCGTGTTTGAACTCTAATTAAACTATTATGCTCACTTTCATACTAATACCCTTGGGAAATGTATGAACCCTCTCATCCTCCCAGCTATGGGTTAAATAGTATCACTACTGTTATTTTACAGGCATAGCTTTGGTATCAAATAACCCAAGAAGGTTGAT
>CM042141.1:99667211-99717211 GCA_023376005.1 Doryteuthis pealeii
ACTTGAAACCATATAATTATGTACAAACAAATAACCATTATGGAATAGAAATAATTACTTGAAACCTTATAATTATTAGTATTAGATAGAAATACTTGAAATTCTACAACTGTGTGCAAATTATTTGTATTAGATAGGAATACTTGCTATAATCATCAGGTCACACTGAAAATATGGATTCCCATGACTCTTTCTCACTAATCATCCCTATCAGGTCCTCTACACAGCATCCACAATTGGCATAGAGCTGATTGATGTAGGTTTTTGCTGTGTAGATGTCCACAGAAGAAGGTCACTTATGCTGGATACTCCTGGTGGAGCAAGGAAAACTCATCTCTTGTTCATTTTACTTGGATTGTTTGTGTGATGGGGGTCAAGTGGACATTCAACTGCTTACTTGTAGTGCAGCCATACAGTAGCACTGACACATGGCTACAGCTTGGAAGAATTCTCACTTTATCTTATCAGAGAAATCAGATTTTCTTATGATCGATAATCTGTCTATAGCAGTCCATACCTTTCCTATGTGTATATTGACATATATTTCTGTAGATGAGATATCACTACCTAGGTATGTGAACTGGTCTACTAATTTCAGAAGCTTACCATCCAGTGTGGAAATATCTCCATCTTGTTTAAAAAACATGAACTCTGAGTTCACATAGAGGCCAATGCCTCTTGCTGCCTGCTCTAGGCTATGCTGCATTGACTCGGTTTGTGTAGGTATATTTGCAAGAAGCGCTAGATCATATGCGTAGTCTGCATCGGTAATAGTTTCTGCAGGATATTGCCATCTTCTTGACTTTTTTTTTTTTTTTTTTTTTTTCCCCTCTCCCTAGCATGAAGTATTTTTCTTTTTAAAAAAAAAAAAAAAAAAAAAAAATACAAATTTGTATTGGATGAAATACTTGATATACAACTTTGCAAGAAGAAATCTTTAGGAAACAACTACACAAAAATGTACAATGAACACAATTCCCTAACCTTTAAGCATGAAATAACCCTAGACAGGTTGACATGCTGTTAAAATCATTCAATAATGATAGAAGTAAGCAAAAAGGAAGTTTGTTTTCGTTTTTTTATTATTTTAAATTTTTTATTTATTTATTTGAGTGATCAAAAATCAGGTGTTGTCACTTTTTGCTCTTAAAATTCACTGGCTGACAATTTCTTCTAAAAACTGATTTTTCTGTCACTTGCCTTTCTACTTTGTTCATTCTTTCTTTCTTTCTTTCTTTCCCTAAAATGGTTTCTTTTTTTCTCTCTCTCTCTCTCTCTCTCTCCTTCTCTCTCTCTCTCTCTCTCTCTAAGTATCTTACTTTCCTTTTTATAGAATGATCTCTTTTATTATTAGATTCAGTTAAGCTCTATTACACCTTGGTGATTTTCATCTTGTCTGTCTTTCTGAAGGTTGTCTCTTACATACATGTTGTTTATTTATTTATTTATTTTTTTCCAACCCTTCCCCCATTATTAAGCTCCTTTTTTATTTTTTTATTTTTTTCCTTCTTCCTTCTTTCTTCTTATATATATATGTTTTACACTCTTTACACACCTACATTTCAGTTGTTAAATTATTTTGTGTTTGTGAAATGCTGAATGTTATAAATCTATTGAATTTTTTTTTTTTTTTTCTTTTTTTTTTTTTTTTTTTTTTTTTTTTTTAAATTGCTTTTTTATTTTTATGTATTTAAATAAGCTGTTAATTTTCAGTGTTTATTTACATCTCTAAATTATAGTCGTTAATTTAGTGTGGCATGTTTGAGTGCATGTTCAGTTATTTTATTTAACATTGTATATGATGGTGTGTTTTCCCCCCTCTTTGGTTTTTTTAGTGTGTGTGTTTGTGTATAAATATACATACATATATATATATATATATATATATATATATATATATATATATATATATATATATATATATATATGTCGCATGACTTTAAAATATTTTCATCACATTGTTTAACTATGTTAGAAACACTGAAAATTGTCAAAATGATATTTTTGACAGAACAGCAATTTTAAAATAGAAATATTTTAATAATATAAAAACTACTTCATAGTAAGATTCTGCGTTATTCCAATTTAATGTCTTTGTTGTTCTATAATGAACATAGAAAAGTGCAGCAGTTATGTTGGTATTCTATTGAATTTATATTAGGTTGCTGGTTCTTTCTTTTTTTCTT
This sequence comes from Doryteuthis pealeii, assembly GCA_023376005.1. NCBI lineage: Eukaryota > Metazoa > Mollusca > Cephalopoda > Myopsida > Loliginidae > Doryteuthis > Doryteuthis pealeii. The sequence continues at coordinate 99,669,398 of CM042141.1, forward strand.
TTTTTTTTCCCTATTTCTTTCATTCCCCTATTTCTTTCATATATCATTCTCAAAAGTTTGCTTCACTTATTGATAATGCATTTAATTCTGCTAGTTGGAATCTCACATATATATACGCAAGGTGTGTCAAAAAAGTATCAAGATTTTTTTTTACTTTTTGACACACCTAGTATTCTGGAGAAAAAAATAACGTTTCATTCATTCTTCATTTCTATCTTAGTAAATACAGCTTTTAAACTTGGTACTTTTTTGACACACCTTGTATTCTGGGAAAAAAAATAATGAATGGAATGTTATTTTTTTAAATTTAGAAAAAAATTTTTTTTTTTCTTTTCCGGAATGCAATGTGCCAAAAAGTACAAAAAAATCTCTCTACTTTTTTTACATACTTAGTTTGTGTGTGTGTGTGTGTGTGTGTGTGTATATATATATATATATATATATATATATATATATATATACACACGCATTATAGAGTCCACGTATGCTTCTTTAAAGATATGTAGTTGTATAATATTATGTGATGTTGAGAAGATTTGTTGGTTATGTTAGAAGCTAGGAAAAGTAAAAAATAATAATTTCAAAATGATGAATATTATTTTATTTTAATCTTAATATTTTTAATATTTTAGACAGACCTCTGTCCTTTTTCAGAAAATTCTGTTGATTCAACAGAATTTTTTGAAAAAGGACAGAGGTCTGTCTAAAATAGTAAAAAGATTAAAAGTAATATTCATTTTGGAATTTTTTTTATTGTTATTTCTTATTTTTCTACTTTTCCATGCTTCTAATCTTATTATAATGGAGATTCGGTGTCTGTCTTAACTGAAACTAAGTCTCTACTTATACCACAATACCCTCAGGAATTGCATAAGTTTATCATTGAGTATTTGATTTATAGTCAAAATCATTGATACATAGAATAAAGAACAACCCTGTATTATATATACTCAGAAATTAAGTATGGAACATTAAACTGTTCACATTGTTAGAACAAGTTTTAATAAATACATGCCCAGTATTATTGATTTATATATAATTTGTTTTATTTTAAGATATATTTAAAGTTATCTAACATAGTTTTATGAGAAAATTATTTACAAACAAGAAATAGGCACATAATCTTCTAATTAATAATTTATATATTATTATACGGTGAGGAAAAAAAAATGTTCTGTTATGATAATCATCTATTGTAAAACAAAAAGAAAAACTTCAGAATATTTTAATTAATTTGAATTTATATGTTAGAAACTTGGTTTTATTAAAAATAAAACATGTTTATTTGAATTTTAACAGCAAAGCTATTTTTATGTCTATTATTTAAAAAAAAAAAAAGTTTTCAAAGATCTGTTTACATGCTTTTACAAAAGAGTGGCAAAAAATAATTTTTACACCGCCCAGAGTGATTTAAAAAATTTTTTTTTTAATTTTATTTATTTATTTTTTTTATTTTTTTTTGCTAGTATAACCAAAAAAGCTTCCCATCATCCATTACATATATCTTTTAAAAAAGCATACGTGGACTCTCTAACAACATATATAAAGCAAGGAGTATTTTTCAATTCATATCTAGCAATTCATGTATCTTTTTTCTTAGGTCCCTGCCCAAAATATGTTTGTGTAAATATGAATGTATAATGAGCATAATTCCCTAACCTCTAGACATAAAATAACCCTCGATGGGTTGACATACCATTAAAATCAATCAACAATCAAAATACATTTGTAATTCTCACTTACTGAATTATTTGAATAATATAAATTATAATTCCTCTAGATTTTGTATTAAAAACTAAGTTCATTTTCTATTAAGAATTAAAAATAGAAAAATTCTACATACCATATATACTAGCATATCATGTGCCCTGAACCCCAAATTGAGACCTTTTTGCAGTTGAAAATTGTATACTGGTGTTCCTTAATCTTCTGTCCGTTATTATCTTGCACCACCCTCTGGTTAAAAATGAGACCGTCCAAGATTAAATGTAAATACGGATTATCTTGTGTTGCTTATCTGCTAAATTCTTCTTTCTTATGAGCGTCATCACCTCAGCTAAATAATGGACCATTCTGTTTTATCACAAAGAAAGAAAGGACATGCTACACAGAAAAAATATAAGAAAGAGTAGGATAGGGGGAGGGGGTGAGAACATGAAATCAATAATGCTAATCTGATTCAATCAAATATAATGAAAAAGGAAAAGAAAGAAAAAGAGTGAGAGTTAAATGAAGATTATTATACTATTTACATATTGAACTAATTCCAATAGCTATTAAGTAAACGTATCAAATGTTTTAATGATTAAATTATAATACTGTAGTATATCCACAGGTCCTGCTAATTTATATTATTAGGCTAAGATTTAGGTCTCAAAATGTTACATGATGTGTGAGTATATATGATATTAAGTAAAAATAAGGAAATGAATCCGATTGTATATAAGGATAAGATGACATGAAAAACACAGATGTTATTCAAATAAAGTTATTTATTCTGCTGATATTGCAATATTTTGATCTGTTATATTAACAAGATTTTTAACAAATTGAAATATCAGCAGAATAAATAACTTTATTTGAATAACATCTGTGTTTTTCATGTCATCTTATCCTTATATATGATATTAAATAAAATAAAAAAAACCAAATGTTCAATCCAGCTTACTCTATTATAAGTTTTGTAAGAACCATTCAAAAGAATGTTTTTAAATCTATTTGAGTTATAACTCCTCCGCGACCCCCAAATAATTTGGAATTTAACTTTCACCAGTCTTCCTTAGATCATGTTTGCAATTCTACTTTTTGTAGTGACAAAAACTGCATGACTTTTATATTGTGATTTTTGTTTCTTTTTTTCTTTTTGTTTCTTTTCTTTTTTTTTTTTCTTTTTCTTTTTCAAAACTTTATTTATGACATATATATATTTTTTACTTCTTTCCCATGTCAGTGGTCTGCCTTTATAATTGCCTGTCAGTGAAATGGTCTTTTTTAGGAGTGTAATTCTGTTAAATGTTGTCTTGGTGAGAATTGAAAAGTTCCAGTATTCTTCAGCAGTGGGTAGCCAGTTCAAAAATTGGCTTCAATTTTTTGGATTTCAATTAGAATTTGTTATATTTGCCATTTGTTATCCTTATTTATCACATTGATTTGTTTTATGTGTTTTTTTTTTTTTTTTTTTTGTTTTTTTTGCTTCAAGAAGTCTTATACAGTGAATCATTGTTTTTTGTAGTTCTAAATAAAATATTTGTATTTAATATTTGTGCATAGTCTAATTTTTATTATTATTATTATTATTATTAAATAGTTGGGATCTAAACTGAAGTACTTTTTTAATCTAGAAAATAAAGTTATGCTGAAATTTTAAACATTGTTTTAAAAGGAATAATAAATTTCATTGCTTGTTAATTTTTTTATTTTTTTTTACTAAAAGCATAACTTTAATTTTGTTATAGCGTCTTTTTTTTTCTTTTTAAATAATTTAACCTTAAAGTTTTAGAAATCCCTAATAAGCTCAAGTTAATGCTATTAAATCAGTTGGTAAATTCAACATACATTTATTGAAAATATAGTTAATTATTATGAGCTCTTTGTAGATGAAAATGTCTTTTTTTTCATGTTCAATGTGTTCCTATTTTATTTTTCTGCTCTTTGTCTTCAGGTAGTACAAGCTGATTTGTATGAAATGTTGGTTTCTTTTGCTAGTTCAATGGGATATATATAATATATATATATTTACAATTTGGGTTCACTCTTTTTCACAGTTTGTTCATGAAAAATTAAATCAATATAACAAAACTGATTTTTTTTTTAAATCGGTTTCATTTGATATAGAGGGAGAAAAAAGTTTGTGAAATAAAATTGTGTTCTTACTGTCATTAAAGATTGACACAAATCATTTTATTTAACAAAACAATTAAAAAATGGATTTTATTTTATAGATCTAAATGTGTATTGCAAATATAAGGGCTTAGTTTATTTGTATTTGCTGTATTTACAGTTAACTGAAATATTAAAAACTTTACCTTCATTAACGAGGATAGAAAAATTGTAGAATATTTTTTCTTTACTGTAAGCAACTTAGAATTTTTTTTAAAAAGAAAAAAAAAATCATTTCACTTTTATTATTTCATTTTTTAAAATTTTCTAAATATTTTTTTGTTCATTTTAAGATTTTAAATATTTATTTGGATGAAAAAATGTAACCTGTAACTTAAATTTTCTTACAGGGATTAACTATTACAGTTAAGTTTGTTATTATTATTATTATTATTTTATTTTTAGTGAATGCATATGTTTTGATTTTCTTATTAAGTATTTTATTTCTTATTTAGGGTGAAGGTGGAAGATTCCGACGTGCTCCATCTTGGCGTAAAAAGTTTAAAACCAAGGATGGTAAAGGGAGAGAGGGTTCCACAGAAGAAAATGTTGAATCGCCAACAGCAACACCAGCAAGCACCACTACTACAACCACAACAACAACAACAGGGGAAACATTTGCCAGTCAGCAACAGTCGCCCCAGCGGAGCCGGCGAGCTCCTGATACTTCAACACTGTCTCGCCGACCCCCAGAAAATATGCGAAACTACTGATCATATCTTTGTCTACTAATTATGGTTTATTCATGCTAGGTTTTTAGACAGTAGCCGATCTGCATGCATGGTCACAGACTGTCTTCTTTCCAACCTGCTGAACCTGCTGTGTCCAAGGTGGTGTTGGCCTACGTATAGGTGAATAATTTGCCCACTTACCAAAGTATTGGGCAGACAGATGGTCAGTCTGTTGGTCAGCAATCTTTCAAAATAATACCTGCAACTCCCTCTCTTCACTTGCCCACTCGTATACCACCCACCAATGCTGTCTGGAGGAGAAGTTGCAGGCACTATTCAAACAAAGGCTGACTGATTACAACATTAAAAAAAAAAATTGACTGTGAATGCAGTAAATATATTCCTTTCATCCCGTTGTGCCACATCACTGATTTCAGGGTCCGATAGGCAGTAGGATCTGTCTGCTAAGTGGTCTCTCTGCTAGTTGAGCTAGTGCAGTTTTGATTTGTCCTATTTTCTATATTGCCATGTTGATGTGCTGTGCATATATATGTACTAACATGGAACTGCATAATGCACATGAATGTATGTTTGTATGTCTTATTATTACCTGACAGCAGGTGTTGTCCATTTTATCAATGGAGAACTTTTCCATTTCATTCATTAGTCTTAAAAAAGAAAAGAAGAAGAAAAAAAGAAAAAAATTTACTGCATACAAATTACCCATATAGCTGTCAAATAATGTTGATCTTGAGTGGAATTAATATTCATGTTGTTTTACATGGCTGGCCCACTCTCATTGCTGCCTCGTTGCTTCTGCACATATTGCAGGGAGCTGTTGTAATTACTATTTGCGAGCTGGTGTGATAACTCAATTATCACAATGTTCTTTAAATATAAAATTTAAAAAAGAAAAAAAAAAAAAAAAAAAAAAGATTGGGGGGTGGGAAGATGTATAGTGTATTATAGTGAACTTTGAATTCAATTCCATGATGTACCAAGCAGTTGATTATCACCAGTTTATAATGACAAAAGTATTATTAGATTCTTTAAAAACCTTTTACCGCCATAGACTATTGCATTTAGATAGTCACTGTTTATGTGACTTTGTTGTATTTAGCTATTGTGAAGTATGTGCACTGTTAGAAATTGTGATTCTAAAATGATCAAGCACCAGGGAGAATAAAAGTACAAACAGTTGCAACAACTCACCTTTGATGACTAAACATTTCACTCTTAAGTTCATTTCTTTCATTTTTTTTTTTTTTCTAATTTAAATTATTATTTTTTATTTTGCTTATTCATCTAGAAAGGGACATTCCAAGAAAAAAAAAATATAGCAGAAATTCCAACAGCAGTCTCAACTTTTTTTTTCTTTTTTTTTTCCATCTGTTTTTAACGATTTAAATTATTTTGTCAGAATTGTGTAATTTTTGTGGCTATTGGCATTAAGTTATAAGTTTAACCTTGTGTGTATGTGTGTTCTGACATATATATATATATATATATATATTATATAATATATATATATATATATATAGTTTAGGTTTCTAGCTATGAAGATTATTTCTTGGACAAAAAAACAAAAAAAAACAAAACATCCCAAATTGTTCATATGACAAGAAATATCTTTCAATTTTATATTGTCTTCATCTCAAACTGGTGTTATTCATACTTGACCACTCCAAGTCAATCGCGATTGTCTCACTATTTAATATGATTTTTTTTTTTTCTTTTAAATAAATTTTTTGTTATTTTATTATTATTATTATTATTATTATTTTTATTTAATTTTTTTTTTTTTTTTTTTTTTTTTTTTTTCCTCTTGATTTTCCCAATTCTGTCTTTGGTCAGACATTTTTGCATTCATGCTTTCTAGCATTTTTGCAACGTTTTTGTGCAACCTACTTTTGTCTTTCAGTAGAACTGAGTAGATGGCTTAGAAAGGTGTCTTTTAGATTAAACAAAACAAAAACAAAAAACACAGCATATATCTGAATGTGACCAATATTATATATCTGCCTGATGACGAGTTTGTGTTGTCTTCTAAATTTATTCTAATTGTAATTCCAAATGATATATACCAGTGCATATGGTTTTTAGGAGTAAAAAGTGAGGGTCTTCATAGATCTATGAATTTACCATTTTTAAAAGGCTTGTTCCTATATGAAGACAACTGCCACTGGTTGCTCTCCTAATTAGAAGTTGTCTGGGTTTCTGTTGGGAGTCTCAAGAAAATGGATTTATAACTATTCATTATTGACATAATAATATTAACAAGTATTTTATTTCCTTACCATGATTGTATTGGCTTTTTCCTCTTTGATCAGGTAATTAATTAATTAATATAGTTGCTATATGATTAATATATATATATACATATATGATGAATAATATAATTAGTATAGTGTGATGGATTTATTTGTAGATGGCAAAGTTGACATCAAAACTTATTGTAATTTATTATTATACATTATCATTTATAATTTTGTTATAATTATTTATATGGATATATTTCCATATTTTACTACACACACACACACACACACACACATATATATAATTAATGTAGTTGCTATATAAATCTATAGTGTTTTATGATCCTCATCTAATAGTAAACATTTAATGAAAATTGTTTTCCTAAAAAAAAAAAAATAATAATTTTTGGGTAAGTAATTAACACCTGCCTTTTATTAAAGGTCGTTAGTGAAATAAGTGAAGTCTATTTGTAATTTTTTTGTTTTTAAAAAATTTAAACAATTATTTTATTTTTATTTTTTTTATAAGGATGTTTTATGTTTTGATTGAGATGTTTTCATAGCGAAAATTTTACATTCAAATGAAAAGTTTTTCTATATTTCAATCTTGGTTTAAAAATGACATTGTCATTTTTTTCTTTGGTAATGGTTTTATTTTATATATTATATATATATATATATATATATATATATATAAAATCTTCCAAATATTAACTCAAACAACATCAGCAGACCATTCAATAAATCTATTAACTTTAATTTTTCTCAGTAGATATGTATATTTAATTAATGTGTATTTTTAAATTTAAAAAATTGTATATTGTTTAAAACACTTATTGCATATCAAATCTCAAAAGCTATTATGATTTGATTTAAAATTCACTCTATACTCTTATTTTTTAAGCGGGGCTTTCTATTCAATTATTTTCTATTTTATTTTTCATTTTAAATGTTAGGATGTTCAAAACTACATAAGAAGATATCATTTTACTCCAAAAGATTATTTTTTACAAAATATAGAATACTGTCTTAAGATGTACATCATTTTAATATGGGTATGTATATTTCTATTTTATGTATATTTTAAACTTTTATTTATTCAAATCTTTCTTGCTCATTTAGTTTTCTAGTCCTTTTTTTTTTTTTTTTTTTTTTTTTTTTTTACATTTTAACCACTCAAGTGTTCAAATTTTTATGAAACAAACAAAACAAAAATGATTTTTAAAAGCATCAATTTTTTTTTCCTTTCTTTCTTCCTGAATAAGAAATTTTTTGATTGAATAACAAGCAATTGCAGAAATTAAATTCTAACCAATTTTAGTGGGAATATAGGGTTTTTACTGCTGTTTTTGTCTACCCCCCACCCCCAATTTATCTTTTTAAAAAAAATACATTTTCCTTTTCATATTTAAATACTATTGTCTTTAATCATCTTACAATAGTTGATACTAATTAATATTAATGACATAAATTCATAAATTTAAGACTTGTGATAAACAGCTAAATTTGGATGTCTCTTATCTTTCCCTTTTAATGTGTTGTAATATCTTATTTTCTCTAAAAAATAAGATTTTTTTTCAAACCTAATAATTTAAACCAATTTTGACTGAAAGGTCTTTTAAATATATATGTTTATATGTATATGCATATATATGTATATGTATATGTGTGTATATATATATATATATATATATATATATATATATTAGTGTGCGTGTGTGTCTGTGTGTGCTTGCCATTAAGAAATTTACTGTGATATTCATGCATTGTATCCTTTTTTAAATTTATTACAATCCTGCCATTATTATTGGGGGTAGTGAAGAAAATATTTGTTTATATTAAACTATGTAGTTTACTTATTGTTATATATATATATATGTACATATATATAAGCCTTTGTTTGAATCATCCATAAATCAAATGGCAGATTGCCCATTCTTTTCTTTCCTTTCTTTCCTTTCTTAATAGAAATGTAAGCAAGAAACAAACATCTTAATATGAAATCCTCTAATTAATTACCTTTTTTTCCCCTGGTTTTCACTAAATATAAACTTAGTCTTTTCTGTGATTATCATTTTTATTTATTTACTTTAGGTCTTTAAGAAATTAAAATTTGTAATATAAAATATTTTTCTTAAATCCTAGTCTAATGTTGATTCATCCATATTATGAATTATGTTATTAAAGTAAGAAATCTACATTTTGATCTTTATATTATTTAGGTGTTATTGATTTTACAGCAACTGTATTTTAAACTTTAAAGTTATTTGTGTAAGTTTTAAAAATATTCAAATTGTGAATAATGATCATATTTAGGTAGTCATTTTGTTTTCTTCGCTTTGGAACTTATGGTGGAAAAAGAAAAAAAAAATTTAGAGCCAATTCTCTATAAAATTATTTAAAATTTGTACCTATTTAATATTTCTAATTTTGTTTATTAGTTTCTTCTATAAACTTAATTTATATAAACAGTGTTAATTTTAAATGCATCATGTGCAGTAAATTGTTAATATTTGCATTTTTATTTATTTGTTTGAAAAACTTTTTTTTTCTTTAGCTTATTTAAATACCCTACACTAAATAAATATCATAAACATTTCCAAGTCTTTTTTTTTATTATTTTTATGAGAACTTTTTGAATTACTCTTTTTTTTTTTTTTTTTTTTTTTTTTTAATTTCTTCAGCATATTAATGTTAATTTGGAAAAATAATGTTAGATATTTAGAATTATCTTACATGTGCATGCACACACATACACACACACACTTTCTATTTGCCTTTTTTAATTATTATTATATTTCCACATTTCTTCTATTTTTATACTTCAATATTACTTTATGTATCTAAATTATAATCACAAATTATTATGGATATTATTTTTGACAATGATTTTAGTTGAACTGTTATTAGAAGAATAACAATTATCGTAAATATATCAAACTAGGATTTTTTTCCCCCCCTAAATTTATTTTAATGTTTAATTTCAAGAAATATAATTTTTTTTTTGAAAACATCTCTTTTGAGCATAAAATATTCCTCAAAAGCAACAAAAAAAAAAAAAAATATTTTGATCATTTAAAAAAAAAAAAAAAAAAAAAAACCCTGACATTGTCATGATTTGCTCCATATCATATTGAAGGCTGATGGTTGAAACTTAATTCATATTTAGTTTGCATGGACCTTTTTGTTTACTCTATGATAAGACTTTTTTTTTTTATTTATTTATTTGCTTTTCTAGACTTCCTTTTCTCAATTCCCTCTTAACTCAGCCTGATGTTGGTGCTCTCTGTGGTACAGTCTTTCTTTAACAATTTACAAGTCCCACATTTGTAAAGATTTTACGTGAGAAACTTAAAAGTTTCAAATTTTTGACCCTGACTCTTCAAACCAATTTTCTATTGCTGTTGTTTTGTTTCTCCATGGTATCTGCCCATTTTCAAACCCTCCCATGACATGGTGGATTCTTACCCCCACCCCCCCCATTATTCCTGTATAGTTATCATAATCCATTTTTGTAAAATCCTTCTGAAAGATACAAAAAAGTTTGGGGTTGTTTTGTTTTATTTTTTATTTATTTATAATTTTTTTCTATTTATTTTTTTTTTTTATTCAAAAATTTGGAAAAGAAAAAAGTTCTGACCAGCAAAATTCTCAATACACTGGGATTATAATTATTATGCAATAATTTAAACTAACATTTAAAAAAAAATTTAAAAAAAAAAGAAGAATTTGTACTTTCATTGTATGAGAGATTTCCCTGCTTAGAAAATTTTCTCCTGCTAGATGAAGACTTTTTTGATTGTGAGTGTATGTAATGTATTCGTTCATCAAGCTGCTCCTCCTCCTCCTCCTCCTTCTTCATTGCCACTATTTCCAGCACTTTCCGCAGTATTGCTACTCCATGTTTATCAATATATGCCTAATAATGATGAATGAATGAATGCGCTTCTCATTGGATTGGTGCAATTGTAAAAATAAAAAAAAATTAACAAGAAAAAATTAACAAAAAAAATTTTAAAATTAATTTTAAAATAGAAAAATTAAATTGATAATGAACATGTGAAAAATACTTGAAACTTTTTTATTTCTTTTCTATGAAAAAGGTATCTAATTTTTTTTAATTTTTTTTTTTCCCCTCTTTTTTCCATACCCAACCCTTTTTTTCTTTTTAAAAACATTGCAGATGTATAAAACTGATTTTAAACAAAGCATCACTCTTCATCTCAGTTTTTCATTCCCTGTACATCACAGTTCGAAAAATGGAGGGAAGCCATGACATCCCTAAATTGAATTTGGTCTGATCTGCAATGTTTCTTAGGAAAAAAAAAAAAAAGAAGAAAAAATTATTATTCCTGGAAATTTTTTTTTTTTTTTTTTTTTTAAATAAATGTGATTCCCACCTGGAAGTCATTGGCTATCTCCCTTGTCCATTTTTAACTGATGATGATGGCATCTAGTTGTTGACATACTCCTTGGAAAACACTTGTAAAACAAATTGTAGTTAAAATGAATAAACAGTTTTGTTGACGTAAATGCAGCCATGTTGTTAATGTGTATTTGGGTGGACAGAAAAAAGAAAAAAGTTCACTTCTGCTACTGCTGCGCATCCGTTAGTGTTAACCATCAGTGGACATGAGACTGCTTAACAACCTGTGTTCCAAGGGCGGCAACTCTGCAAAACTAGAGTCACATGGTTAATAAAATTAGAATTAACACATCCAGTTTATTCTATTTTGTTATAGAAATTTATTTCATCTCATTTCAATCGCCATGTTTTTGTTTTTTGTTTTGTTTTTGTTTATTTAAATTAAATCTAACAAGCATTTTCTTTTTCATAGCAAGAATATTTGGAAGCTACTCAGTGTGACATTTTCTATTTTCCCGTTCTATTCTTTACATAAATTTGGTATTGTTTAATCAACTTTTGAGCATCCAATCCTTTTATATAATGTTGACAGTATGAAATATAAAAGTCCATTGTGTATAAGGATCTTAGCAACCTGATTGGTACATTCTGAATTGAATAAATGTTTTAACCACTAAAAAAAAAAACAGTTGTAAAATGGTTAATTTTAGGGGTGGGTGGGGGATAAATTACTATTTGAATTTTCAGCATCAAAAGGTACAAAAATTTTGTCAACTCACATTGACTTTGTGCAAAGCCAGTCTTGTTATCGGCATTTATAAGTCAAAATAAAAATTTGACTTGTTCTTTATAAATTCTTAAAGCAGAAAGAAGAAAAAAATGAATTTTACGCACTCTATATTAAAACTATTAAGGCATATCTTGTTGCAAAAATATAAGTATTTAATGTTGTATTTGTAAAAGAAAAGAAAAAAGAAATTTGCTGTTGGGCAAAAGTCGTGTTTTTTCTAATGATCAATAACATTTTTCTACAGTTTATTCTCTATATGCGTACTTTGTCATGTTGTTTATTTAATGCTTATTTATGTTCATTCTTTTTTATAATAGTAAACAAAAATTTTTACAGATTTATATATAATTTTTTAAACAATTCCTTTTACAACAACCACAACATTGGCTTTGCATATGTCAGTGTCTTGAAGCTTCATTAAAATAATGAGCAACATTGTGATTATTTTATAAATAATTTTTTGGATTATGAATCATCATTTGAGTACACTGATTTCAAGTTGATATACAAGGGTGAGTCAAAAAGTAATGCCATTTTGTTTAGGACAGGTATAATTACTAACACCGGAACATGTATCATACATCAAAATGAAGCTGGTCCTCTGTGGATCACATCCCTACTTCTCCACATAGTCACTATTTGCCTCTCAATAGCAATGTTCCACCTTTGAATGAGAGCATGTATCCTTGCCCCATAAAATGCTGTTGACTGTTCTTTGAGCCACTTCCTCACTACAGTTTTCACTTCCTCGTCACTGGAATAATGTTTTTATTGAAAAGAAAGAGTGAAAGAGGCAAACATTATTCCAGTGACGAGGAAGTGAAAACTGTAGTGAGGAAGTGGCTCAAAGAACAGTCAACAGCATTTTATGGGGCAAGGATACATGCTCTCATTCAAAGGTGGAACATTGCTATTGAGAGGCAAATAGTGACTATGTGGAGAAGTAGGGATGTGATCCACAGAGGACCAGCTTCATTTTGATGTATGATACATGTTCCTGTGTTTGTAATTATACCTGTCCTAAACAAAATGGCATTACTTTTTGAATCAACCTTGTAAATTGAGTCAAGAGCTAGGTTGATGCTGCATGGTTGCTCTAGCTACAATTGTCTTTTTTATATTCGCATTCTGTTCCGCATAAAAAACGCCAATGGTAATTTTTGAATTTTTACATTCCATTAGTATTTATCCGTGGTGTTTACAGATAACTTTCTTCTTTTTTTTACTTTTTTTAAAAATTTTATTTATTTATTTATTATTGTTAATAAGTTATAGGAATTATGAATTAATTAAAAATACTCTTGTTCTCCCATCTCTGGAGTTGGATCCATTATAAAGTTTTAAGTTTACAGATGAGGTATTTGTTAATAATGATAACAACTTTAATAATAATAATCAATAATAATCATGTCTGCCTTTTGATGAATTTTTCTCACTCCTGCTGGTTGATTTTAATAGTGATATATATGTATATATAAAAAATCTATTATTATCTATGGAGACAATGTTGTAATGGTGATTTGGGGATCTAATTGAAACAAGTACACTTCCAAATATCTTGTACAGATTTTAGATATTTAAAAAGGTCTAAGGGACATTAATGTTTTATTTAGAAATTTGGATTTGGGGGTCATTTTTATGTCAAGTTTTATAATCAGTTTATTAACTGGTAATTTAAATAAAATAAAATTAGAAACTTGACTAACTTTTTTTTCTTCTTTTTATTCTGACCATTGCTTTGTCATAAATTGAGTTTGAGTTATTTAATAACTAAAAATATGTTGAATTTGATTTTATATAAGTGTTTTATGATGTAAATTCTAAATGAATTTAAAATTGATGTACACTTTTGGTAAACCTTTTTTTAACATTTAGACTTGTACATCAATTGTTCTTATTTTCAACATTTGTTTTGTCACTGTGTGACAAATGTAACTATTTACTTACATATCCAATATCTCTACCATCACATAATTGCTGTAGTACTTGTTACATATGAATGCATGTTGTTTAATTGATAGTTTAATAAATGTGGATTTAAAAAAAGAAAAAAAGAAAAAAAAATCACTGAAGAAAATTTGAACTGTGCATGTTCTATTGTTAGCTCCTTGCAATCAAAAACAGGCAGCATTTTTTTTGCTGGCTCTGGCTCTCATATTGAGTGTTGTTTATCTGGCCATTCCACTTAGCTAATCTATCAACCAGTGATATATATATATATATATATATATATATATATATATATATATATATATATAGATGGTTTGTTGGTTGGTTTTGAAGGCTGTCACAATGCGAGTGTAAAGAAAAAAGAAGGTAACTATGATGTTTTTTGTTAACCTGTCATTTATTTCTCAATATTTCGGGAAGAGATTCCCATCCTCAGAAGAATACTGGAACTGAAGTTGTCTTAGCGGCTGCTACAATTGGAAGACCCAAGGCAGAACGAATGTAGCAGCCGCTAAGACAACTTCAGTTCCAGTATTCTTCTGAGGATGGGAATCTCTTCCCGAAATATTGAGAAATAAATGACAGGTTAACAAAAAACATCATAGTTACCTTCTTTTTTTCTTTACACTCGCATTGTGACAGCCTTCAAAACCAACCAACAAACCAATATATACGCAATGCTTCAAGCAAATTACAAAACCCTTTATATATATATATATATATATATATATATATATATATATATATATATAGTTTCATTTCAATTTTTAGTTTATATAACTCTTTTTCTTTTTTTCTTTCATTACTATATTGACTTTGATTCACAATCCCAATCATTTTCTTTGTTTCTTCATGATGAATTTCCTCCAATATTTCATTGCAAGGCAAATCATTATTGGTATAAACAGTAATAATGCTGAAGCTTTTATGCTAGCAAAGGATTTTTAAAGAATTTATTTTTTAACATTTTTAATTCTGTTTATTAGTCATTTAAAATTTCTGTTGTCTTTAACTCTCGACTGTCATGAACCACACATTTGTTGAATCCTGAGTCTGCTAAACTATACATCATATAGAAAAAATGCATGTCACAGTAAATGTAGGGTATCCTTTATAAGAAATTTTTAAAAATTAAAAAAATTCTCCCCCTAATTTCATATTTGATTAATCTATATTGAACCCTGAGCCTCCCACAAATGTAGGTATCTCACCCTGGGCTCCTGGCTTGAAAAATTTGCTGAGAATGTAAAAATGTTGTAATGTGTTTTTTTGCCACTTTTACAGGCTGTTAAATAACGGGTTACAACATTCTAAAGACAATTTAAAATATATTAAAAAATGATATGAAATATAAAATTGCAACATTTTGATGGCCATAGCGATGTAGAAGTGGGAAATTCTGGCCGCTCAGGTTTATGTGCTTCTAGTTAGCAACACAAATATTGGCCACTTGAGTTGAATGGGTTAAAATAACAGTTGTAGGGTGGAAATTTTCTACCAACAATTTTTTTTTTTTTTTTTTTAAGTAATAGATTAAGATTCTTAGTAAAAAAAAGTTTTCTATTCTTTATTTCATTATATTTTTCTCATTTAGTTCATTTTATACAATATTTTCTCTTTCAATCTCTGTCTCTTTCTGTCTCTCTGTAAATTGCCACTTTAAGTGATGCTTTATGGCTTCACTTCCCTTGGAACACGATGGAGTGTGTATGGATCCCCCCCCCTACCTCAACCTTTTTTTTTTTTTTTTTTTTTTTTTCTCTCTCCCCCTCCTGATTAGTATTAACTATTCAGTAAGTCTCATGTCTACTTATATACTGCCTGCTGTCTTCACTGGTTGTTGGACAATATCATATAGCATATATATATATATATATATATATATATATATATATATATATATAATCACTTCTTTTTAGTAGCTAAGAAATTGGCTAAATCAGTATGCCAAATAATGCAATGTAAGACATGTTAGTTACCTACTACTATGAGAAAGTCCAAGAGACTGGCAGGTCAATATGATTTCTAACGATGCTATTGTAAGTATATGAATTTAAAAACAGGTAAAGACCAAGTAGGCTGCACGAAATTGTTTGTGTTTAGTCAAAACCAATCTGGTTCCACGCTTAGTCCAGCTGGGCGATTTATATTATATATAATAATTGGTTATAAAATAACAAATAAAACTAATTTATTTGATAACATTTGATCTTGTTGTTTTTTCTGTTTTTTGTTTTTTGTTTTATTATTTTTTGTATTTTAAAAATCTTTTTTCCAGCTTGCCTTATGTGCATGTCTTTTTTTTTTTTTTTTTTTTTTTTTTTTTTTTTTTTTTTTTTTTTTTTCCTTAAATATTTTAAGTCTTTATAAATAAATAAAATATATTTCATTGTAGAATATTTGTTAATAGAAGAAATGTCACTGCTGAAAAAACTTTTTTTTTTGTGTGTGTGTGTGTGGGGGGGGTATTTTTGTTTATTTTATTTTTTTCTTATTTTTTATTTGTTTTTGTTTTTTTAATTTGTTTTTTATTTTATGTACATTTGAAATGTGTAACCTTAAAAATGGATGTTTTCCCCCTCCCCATAACTCTTCAAACTAAATTTCAGATAGCTAAAGACAATTGTTATAATTTAGATTGGAGAAGAGAACCTTTTCATTTTAATTGTCTGAATTTTTGAGATGAGGCTTGATATGTATTATTTTGATTTTTCGGACTGTTGTCTTCATCTTTATTGTTGTATGTAAAAACATTTTGGACTGTATCCTACGGCCTTCTTCAAGTGTTCCCTGTCTATCCAAGTACCAACAAACTATTCAAAATGATTTTCCAGGCTGGATTATTATGATGCTTAGAAAGACCAGGAATACCTGAAGAAGGCCGGAGGATATAGTGGCTGAAACATGTTTTTACATCCTATAATAAAGATGAGGACTACAGTCCAAAAAATCAAAAATACACTTTATTTTTAAAGACCAAACTCAATAAATTTTTACGATGATTACAATCTAAAGCTTAAACTTTGATAATTATTATTTAAGAGGCAGTTCCCCTGGCGTAGTGGCTAACGTGCTGGGCTGCGATATTGTAGTAAGCAAGTTCAAACTCCAGTCACTTTTGGACTAATACCTTTGGGAAAGGTATGAACTCTTTGAATTAACTTTCCTACTACTGTTCTTCTACAAGGATGGCTTTGGCATTGAATGATCCACAAAGATACCAATATGCTATTAAACAAAGAAACCAAGCTAATAATAATTTAGTCCAAATTTGAGTTCTTTTTTTCTTATTTTGATACATAAGTATATTATATATTATTACTAGAAACAGCTACCCAGTGTTGCCTTGGTAAAGGGGGTGAGACAAAAAAAAAAAAACTTGTCTATTGATTTGTTTACTTTTGAGATTTACAAATGCTGGACATTTTTAAGTAGAATTTCAATGCTATTTCTATGTATATTTTGATTTTTAAATAGCTTTGAATATAAATCAAATCTGCATAATTTTTGCACAAAAAAAAACAAGAACTGGTGATATTTAATGTGTATTTATATATGATTTCTTTGACGTTAATTGTTTTATTTTCATAGTTTCATCCGAACATACATACATACATACCAACTGCCCTTTATATATGTATAGATATAGATTAATATTAGGATTTAGATATCTATGTCTCTGTATGAATTCTCTTGTCCCTCTGTCCTGGTCTACCCAAATATTATACACTCCACTTAGACCCTTACTTAGGCTAGACAGTTGGTCAGAGAGGCCCCCTCTGATCAGTCAGCTGGTCATGTCAAACCCTAGCACCTATATGATTGCCCCAACCCTATTGCCCTTATGGAAAGCCCCCAACCCTTTTTGTCATATGGGTGCTAGAAGGCAGTGGCTGAGGGTCTTCGTGTCCTGGGAATGACGTTAAACTCTATCTGATGGTGAGGTTCCTGTTCTAGAGGTTTGGGGAATGTGGAGCACCCCTTTCATCACCATTGCTCCCTGGTCCACTCTGACCCGGAGTGGTAGTACCTGTTAGGGTCCCATCTATGGGTTAAATAGAAAAATGTGTTTATAAAAAAAATTGAATATCCATTAAGAATGAATATATTTCAAAACTTTATTGGCATTAAATGACCCAGTGAGGTTGATATGCCACAAACCAAACCAAAGTAAAACCAAATATTATTTCCCTATCTTTTTATTTATCATAATTTGGCCACTCACTGATCAGCAGAGACGATGATGATAAGACAGTCTCTAGTATCATGTTGTATCATCATTTAATTCAATACTTTATCTCTAGAGTCGTGAACCTTTTTATGTTTTGCTAGAAGGCGGTGGCTGCGGGTCTACATGTCTTGGTAATGACGTTAAACTGATGGTGAGGTTCCAGTTTTGGAGGTTTGGGGAATGTGGAGCACCCCTTCATCACCATTGCTCCCTGGTCCACTCTGGCCCGGAGTGGTAGTACCTGTTAGGGTCCCATCTATGGGTTAAATAGAAAAATGTATTTATAAAAAAATGTATTATCCATTAAGAATTGATTTATTTCAAAACTTTATCGGCATTAAATAACCCACTGAGGTTGATATGCCGTAAAACAAAACAAAAAAAACAAAACTTTTATGTTTAAAGGCCACATTGAAATTTGTCAACTTATAATAAATTTTATTCTGCTTACAACAAAATCTAAAGTTTTTAAAAATTTTAGTCAATAAGTTAGTCCAAATTTAATCTTATCTATATATTAATACTCATGTTCCTTAAAAGTATGACCGTTATCATCTTGCAACACCCACTGGTTAAAAATGAGACCTTCCAAGATGAAATGCAAAAATGTGAATCCTGATTATCTGTTGTTGCTTATCTGCCAAATTCTTATTTTTTATGAATGTTGTCACCTCAGCTAAATAATGGACCATTCCGTTTTTATTAAAAAGGAAGAAAAAGGACATACTACACATAAAAAAAATATAAGAAAGAATGAGGAGGGGGTGAGTGCACGGAAGTGATAATGCTTATCTGTTTCAATCATACATGAAAAGAAAGAAAGAAAGACGTTAAATCAAGATTATTATACTTTTTACATATTGAACTAATTGTAATAGCTCTTAAGTAAAAATATCAAATGTAATAATTATACTGTGGTATATCAACAGGTCCTGCTAGTATTTATAATTCTGTACTTTTGTTTGTATAGTTGTATTCTATAGGCTCCTCAGCATTTGGACCTAATGAATTGAAACTAGGCATGTGACCATCTTAGGACCCTGGGAAGATTATAGGCCACCCACCGGCTGGTTTTGGGGGTATCCAGAAGTTAATATCTTTGGAAAAATCTCAGGCATTTTACCACATATAAAAGGGAGACAACTTTTAGTTAGTCAAGGTATTAAATTTAATACATATTTTTCTTTTCTTTGATATAGATATAACCAATTTTTACTACTCAAGACAACATTAAAATTTGCCAATAAGGCCACACTCAATAAATTTTAATCTTTTAGTCGATAACTTAATCTAAATTTTATTCAGCTCAGTCGGTAGAGCATCCGACTAGGAACCACAAGGTTCAAGGTTTGATACTGGCTCTTGTCAACAGGGATCTGTGCGGTAAAGTGAGGAGTTGATGATCAGTGTGGCGCTCCACCTCAGACGCTAAAACAATCTCCTTGGTCTAGCACTAGTGAAAAGGGGATGTAATCCTTTACTGATACGACGTTAGCCCACTCCGACGACTTTATTTATTTTTTTTTTTTTTTTTTTTTTAAAGCTAAGTCAGTAGAACATCTGCCTAGGAACCACAAGATTCCAGGTTCAATACTGGCCCTTGTCAACTCAGTATATGAGTAACACAGCTTGGATCTGTGCAGTAAAGTGTGGAGCTGATGGTAGGTGTGGAGCTCCACCTTGCTGTTCATCTAATACCAACAATAGGCCACTCTGCCTACTTTACTTTTTTACTTTAGAAAGACAAAAAACAAAGTATAGCATTATTAACCCTTGGTGACTTTTGGGATTACTGGTTCAAAAAAAATAATTAAAATTGAGAACCCCCCCCCTCCCGGTTCGCAAATTTTAATTATTTTTTTTAAGAAGGCTGTGCAAGGCAGATGCTCCCAAACTTTTTCAGGTTAGTGCCCCCTTGGCTTCTCAGTGAATTTCCTAGGACTCTCTTCATGCACATATGCGAACACACATTTAAAAAAAAAAATTATTTTAGTATGCTTCAAATTGAAAATAAGATTAAACACAAAGATGAAACCAAATTTATTCAACAGTTTTAGTTGTGTCAGCAATTTGAAAGAGCAAATGCATATCTTATCAGTAATCATAGTTCATTGTTTTCAATCATTGTTAATGAGATGGGTTAAATCGAACTTAATGGACCTAAATTCCACATCGTATGTCACCCCGGCAAAAGAAAAAAAAAACAAAAATCAGAGAATTAACCGAATTTAATGAAATTTTCAGTGTTGATATATTAATGAATAAAAGATATAATGCACCAATTATTTTATTTAAAAACTTTTACATTTTTTCAGGTCAGTTAACTTTGAACCACATATATTTAAGGCATAACACAGAGATACATGGTTCAAAGTTAACTGACCTGTAAAAATGTAAAAGTTTATATCTTTTATTCATTGAATTCATTAATTCTTAATTTCTGATTTTTTTTTTTTTTCGTTCAGTGGGGTGACATACGATGGTGGAATTTAGGTCCATTAAGTTTGATTTAATCATGAGATGGGTGTGCTTGGTGCAGGGATATCAGCTTCTCAACATGATAGATCCCCTTGTTCAATTATCTATGGCATGTGGTAATTGGTGTGTTGAGTAAAGGTGTGAAGCAAACATTCAGACTTTTGAATCTGATTTCGGGATTTGGTACTAAAACTGTATTTGTTTATAATTCTTATGTCAGTTTTATTCTGTATAAACTACATACGTGTTCCTTTACCTTAGTACTTATGACATTTTGTCATTTAGATTTTGTAAAAAATAAAAAAAGTTATTTATTAACTGTTCCTAATAGCACCCTGTTACCTCCCCCACTGTCCCTTAGATCTTCCTGGGGGTGTGGTACTACATACTTTGGGAACCACTGATATAGATGAACTTAATCTGTAGATTTTCACTTTTGTGTTTAGTTTTGGTGTAAGTGTTTGTTATATACTTGTTCATCATTGGGTATATAAACGGAGATAGATAGATATGATAGGTGATGGTCTTACTTGTTACACTTCTTCTGGTTCTTTATCTAGGTCAGCCGCCATCTTCTCTAGTTGGGATTACTTCTCTTCAGGGTTTCTGCTGGGGTTCATTATTCTTTGGGCTGGGCTGGACATTGCTTGTTTTAATATTCAATTAACAAACAAGACTTAGTTGTTTCTTAATAAATCTTTATTTCCAGAACCTAGCCCATGATCATCCGCCGCGGTGAGAAACGACATCAGAGCGGTGACCTACAGGTCCACCCACTCTGAAATCTGTGTTGCATCTAAACTAATTCCCATGTGTCTGTCATGGCACATTTTTAAGGGGTCAAATCAAAAGGTTATTACCCGTCCATAACTGTCAGGTAATTCTCCATAGGACTCCGTTGTTCTAAATCTAATGGACCTTAATTAAAAATTTCTAACTACAGGTACGTTCATAATTTATAAGCTGCTCATAAATTACGTAAAATTTACTCAACTTTTATCAGTCTTTATGAATTACCTCACATACCCATAGACCTCTCTACCTTGGCCCCTGACTTGAAATAGGAGTTAAAAATGTAAAATATTGTAATCAATATGGTTACCACTAACTCACCAAGTGAGTTTGTGGTGGGCCAAGTTTTTGCTGTATTATTAGAGTGGTCACTATCAGTGATAGAGCTAGCTATATATATATATATATATATATATGGAGAGAGAGAGGGGGGGAAAAACAAAGTGTTCCAAAATAGATGAATCTATTATGGTGTTTATGTCTACGCTTAAACGTTTTGGTTTAAATAAAACCTTCTTCAGGACAATATAATAAAAAGGAGAGAAATTTTTTTTTTTTTCAAACGGTGATATATCTTTTATATATATATATATATATATATATATATATATATATATTACTTCCATGCAATGTATGTATGTATATATATATATTGCATGAAAGTAATTCTGTAACCCTGGCCTCCCACAACCGTAGGCCTTTCACCCTGAGTTCCTTGGCTTAAAGAAAATTAGCTGAAAATGTAAAATGTTGTGATCTGTTATTTAACCACTTTACAATCTGTTAAACAACAGGTTACAACATTCTATAGAAAATCTAAAATATATTTTTAGGAATAATAAAATTACATAAAATAGCGTTATTTTATTGGCAGTAGCAATATAGAAGTGGGTAATCTCCGAGGAAAATTCCAGTCACCCAGGCTTATATACTTGGGAGGTGTTTATGGCATAACAGTTATCATCATAGGAAGTGGATTTGGCTACCCGAGTTCAAATCCTGAACAAGGCTGTTTGTATTTCACATAGTGCTAATACCCTTGGAAAGTTATGAATCCAGGTATTCTCCCTCCAGCTATGGGTAAATAGTAGGACAGACTGAATCCTTTAACCTTGGTATGGGAACCAGTCTAGAAGGTAAACTAGTTGTAGACCTGGAGAGGGAGGGACTATTCCTGCCCAAGACATGCTATATGAATCGTACCCTCAAAACTAAGCCAGGTTACGGGATCAGTAAAGAAGTTTATCATCATCAGGTCACGCTGACAACACATATCCATGACTTTTTCCAACTGTCCTTATTGGTCATTGCCCCTGGGGGGTCCTCCACACAGCATCCAGAATCTGTACAGAGTTGATTTATGTAGGTTTTTGCTGGTTGGCCCACTCTGTAGTGTCCATGTGTGTATGTCCACCAGAGAACATCACTCATGAGTTCATCTTGCTTCTCCAGCAGTGTCCAGCATGTCTCGTTCATCTTACTCAGATGGTTTGTGTGATAGGGGGCAAGTGCCCGTACAGCTGCTTTCTTGTGAAGTGCTGTTCGCAAGATTTTTTTCAAGACAGCACGCAGCATCCTTATGTAGCTCCCATCTATCTTTTTCTCTAAGTGCTTCATTAGAGTTCAAGTGGTGCAAACGTACAGTAGCCCTGACAAGGCTTGGAAGAATTTTTGCTTTATCTTAGATACACACCTCACAGCTTCAAATGGTTAAGATATTTCTGAATTAATTTTCAGTTATTTGCAAGTAGATTTAAGTTTTATTTATAATATTATTCACTAATTATATGTATGTATGTACAATATTGGTCAGAATGGATGACTCACATGATTTTTTTCCTGTACGTTTCCATCACTCAGTGTTTATTTTAGTGTGTATACTTTTATCCCTACTCAACACTTGATTGTGTTATGACAGTTTGTACAGAGTGGATTTGGTTATTTCAATTTCAAGGAACAATACAAAATTCATAGGTAAATGAAAATAACCATCTCCTTTTATTCTGACCAAATAAAAAAGGTAAAAATAACGAGAATGAAAAATGTATATTATTGGCCAGAATGAATGACTCACATGATTTTTTGCTGTATTTAAAAAATTTAATAGTAATTAATTGTATTAATTATTTCATTAATAATTTCATTTATTTTATTATTTATATTTAGTCTATTGATTAATTTCATTTTGATAATGAGATTTTTAAAAAATAATTTTTAATAATTAATTTATTTTATTTTATTGATTTTATTATTTATTTTATTTATTTACTTATTCATTTATTTTATTATTTATATCTATTTTATACATCAATTTCATCAATAATTTCATTTTAATAATTTGATTTTTATAATAATTAATTTTTAATTAATTTCCCTAAATTGGACAATTAGTATCAACATTTTATGTCTAAAGAGGCACTTGTATTTTTCCATCTCAACATGTTCATTTATTTCCCGTTTGATAGCCATGATTTTTAGAACTTTTTAAATTATTCATCAACCTGGCAGCTGTTGGTTGTTTTAGTCGCAACCTGATAGCAATAGCACCATATATATTGTAATTTTTAGATATATAAAAATTCTGTTTTATTATCCATTAGCAACAAATATATTAAGAAAATTTCATAAGTATAGTATAATAAGAATAGATAATTATTTTCTATGTAAATAATTTTCTATAATTCATTTAATTTATTTATATAATTTTCTACAATAATAATTATTTTCTATAGTATAATAAGAATTAGCAACAAATTTTTTTTGTTTCTTTATTGGTCAGGCTGTCTAATGTTTTCTACATCTCTTCCCACAATGCATTTCTTTAATTTTGTTCTTGCTCACACCCTTCTTCTCCGTGTTGATCCGAATTGTTTAAAGATTTCATATCCTCTTTGTCATTGGAGATCTTCTGTTGGCCATTTGCACAGGTCCAACTTTTGTCTGAAACTTGCAATGTGTCTGGTCCAATGGAAATTCTGTTTTTTTTTTTGTTACATCTTCACTCCACTCCACTCTTGTTTTTCGATGTATTCACACACAAAGCAGAGCAGTAATTTTTTCTTTTGTTTCATTTATTTAATTTACAATAATTATTTTAAAAAATTTAATAGTAATTAATTGTATTAATTATTTCATTAATAATTTCATTTATTTTATTATTTATATTTAGTCTATTGATTAATTTCATTTTGATAATGAGATTTTTTAAAAATAATTTTTAATAATTATTTTATTTTATTGATTTTATTATTTATTTTATTTATTTACTTATTCATTTATTTTATTATTTATATTTATTTTATACATCAGTTTCATCAATAATTTCATTTTAATAATTTGATTTTTATAATAATTAATTTTTAATTAATTTACCTAAATGGGACAATTAGCATCAACATTTTATGTCTAAAACTTGTGGCATAATGGACATGGTAAAATGAGTTCAAATCCTGGATGAAGCCATTTGCATTTCACATAGGACTAATACCCTTGGGAAAAGTATTTATCCCTTCATAACTATTAAATAATAGGGCAGACTGGTTTCTTTAACCTTGATATGGCAACCAGTCTAGGAGAAGGAAAACTCTGAATTCAAACCTGTTAGTCTCTTGAATAAAGTTGGCAGAGTGGCCTATTGTCAGTATCAGCCAGACAGCGATGGAGTCTATCCCCTTTTGCTAACACTACACCAGGAAGATTGAGTGCCACACCTACCGTCAGCTCACTAATTTACCGCACAGATCAGATTACCCAATCTGTGCTACTCATGCGCTGAGTTGGCAGGGACCTGTATAGAACCAGGAACCTTGTAATTCCGTGATGGGTGCTCTACTGACTGAGCTAAACTGGCCCCTTTGAATAGAACCTTACTAAATGTTCAATATTAAGAAACATTGTAATTGTCCAAATTATATCATCATAGCAATAAAAATAGAATTAAAAGTACTAACTCGGACTAGCCTATTATCGGTTTATCCAGACAACAAGAGAGTCTACCCCTTTCCATTAGCACTAGACAAGGAAAATTGTTTTTTTGCATCTGAGGTGGAGCACCACAACTATTGTTAGCTCCCCACTTTACCAAATAAATCAGATTACCCAACCCATGCTACTAATGTACTGAGTTGGCAAAGGCCGGTATTGAACCTGAAACTCTGTGCTTCCTAGGAAACATTACACTATAATATGATTCTGTTAATGCTTGGTTTTAAAGAACAGACCAAAACATAATATTCAATGATATGAATAAGAATTACTTTATCATAATAGTTGTTACATTTAGTGTTTTAAATTTATATGAAAATGTAACAACTATTGTGGGACAAACATATCATTTAAAAGGAACTGACACTTTGATTTTTTAAAGGTTACACATTGTTGTGATTTTCTATTTGATTTAGCAACTTTTATTTAAGAAGATTATCTTGTTTGTCTTTATTTCATGTTTCAAAAAAAAATGTTAGAAAAATTCCACAACTACTTTCATACTAACCTGTTGTTATATGACAGGAAAATGCTCAGACGGAAACATTCAACCTTTTCTTTCTTTCTTTCTTTCTTTCTTTTTTTCTTTCTTTTTTCATATTTTCTGTTTTTATTTTTAATATGGTGTAGTAATTTCTGTTTATTTATTGAAATAGATTGAAAAAAAAATCAATGGATTCTCACATATTTTAATATTGAATTTTAAATTTAATATTTACATATACCTTAAACTTTAGGGCATCTTATGTTGTAATGGCAAACAGGTTGGATAGATACCTACCTTTCTTTAACTTATCTAAAAATACTAGGGTACATCAAAAGTTTGGCAATATTTTAGTAACTAAATTTTCTAGATGAATAATTTTGATATTTTGGACTGTTGTCCTCATCTTTATTGTGGTATGTATAAACACAATATTCAAGCCACTGTAAATTCAGACCTTGTTTAGGTGTTTCCTTAACATCTTATTCACCTTAAAATAAAGTCATCATCAGATAATAACATTGAGTTCAAATGTGGTTTCAGAGCTAAAACTATTGTTACCACTCATTCAAGGTGCTCCAAGCAGCATAAATGTCACCAAACTTATTGACAGAAATGTGATTAGATATAGAAAAAATAAAATGGAAGAAAAATTACATATTCTAAAAAAACAAATTTCAAAATATGTCGTAAAAATTATTTGTTTTTCAGTCTTTAAAACGGGAGAATTTTCACATTTTCTCTTTTGCTTTTTAATTTTGAGTTGTAATTTCTATTCATTTATTGAAATTGTTTTTAGGTTTTTAATTTCATTCTGTTTAAGTTTTGTCTATAATAAAATCATTTTTTTTAAATTATTCCAATGCAATAAAATAAAAAATAAAAATAAAAAAATTTCCATGATCTCTAGATCAGTGAGAAAAGATGTCTAAGCATAAAGTGATTCTTCTTGGCTAAAATTGTCCTTTCTTATCACTTTTATTATCATCTCAGTGTATTTTTATCTGCATATCTAATAAACATAAATTGAGAATTGATTTAACTCTGCCGTCTTCATCAACTTCAAAGCGAACTCCTTTGAGTATAGCCGCCACACAACTTCAAAGGGAACTCTTTTGAGTATAGCCACCACACAACTTCAAAGGGAACTCCTTTGAGTATAGCCGCACACAACTTCAAAGGGAACTCCTTTGGGTTAAATCGAACTTAACGGACCTAAATTCCACTATCGTATGTCACCCCACTGAAAGAAGAAAATACCAAAAATCAGGGAATTAACTGAATTTAATGAAATTTTTAGTGTTGATATATTAATGAATAAAAGATATAATGCACCAATTATTTTATTTAAAAACATTTACATTTTTTCAGGTCAGTTAACTTTGAACCACGTATCTTTGATAATATGTTTTACACCTCAAATATACGTGGTTCAAATTAACTGGCCTAAAAAAAATGTAAAAGTTTTTGAATAAAATAACTGGTGCATTATGTCTTTTATTCATTAATATATCAACACTGAAAATTTTATTAAATTCAGTTAATTTTCCTGATTTTAGGTATTATTTTTCTTTCGGCAGGGTGACATAGGATGGTGGAATTTAGGTCCATTAAGTTTGATTAAACCCTCCTTTGAGTATAGCCGCCACACAACTTCAAAGGGAACTCCTTTGAGTATAGCCACCACACTGGAGTTTTTATCCTTTACCCCCATCTGTGTGAGGGGTCCATCTATTTGTTTTTTTGTTGACCCGCCCTTAAGATTTTGGGGCTGGCCAGTCATTTTTCTTTATTACTTCTTAGCTAAAACGTCTTTTCTTACATATATAAGCTAATTGGTACTGTAATTCGGCGTAGGAAATGGACACAGTAATCCGAGTTCAAATTATAGAGGAAGCTGTTTCCATTTCCCATAGAGCTAATACTCTGTTATGAATCCAGCTATTCTCCCTCCAGCTATGGGTAAATAGTAGTACAGACTTGGTTCTTTAATGTAAATTGAGAAAAGAAAATGATTTAAGCAAACTGCTTTCCTTTGAAAATATTTTACTTTTTTATTTGTCTGAATTTTTGGGATGAGGGTTGATAATGGATTTGGATTTTCCGACTGTTGTCCTCATCTTTATTGTTATATACATATAGATAAGAAGAAACACATGAAGAAAGCTGGGGGGCACAATGTCTTGGGTATGATGTTAAACTGCATCTAGTGGTGAAGTTCCAATTCTGGAACTCTGGAAAATGTGGAGTACCCCATTTATAGCCATTATTCCCAGGTCCACCCTGACCTGGAGTGTACCTGTTAGAGTCCCATCTATGGGTTAAATAGATTTTTAAAAATTGGTATTAAAAATGTATTTATAAAAAGAATTTGAAAAAAAATGAATACCCAATCAGAATGAAAGGAATAGGATGTCTTCGGCATAAAATAACCCAACAAGGGTTGATATGCCATAAAAACAAACCAACCAGAAGCACATCATTTAAAACATTATGTATATAACAATAAAGATGAGGACAACGGTCTGAAAAATCCAAATAATACAAATTCCCTTGAGTACTCAAAATATAGATAGAAAAAAAAATCAATTTGTTGTCCCTTTTGAACAATTTAATATAGAATTTTAAATTTAATATTTACATATACCTTAAACTTTAGGGCATCTTATGTTGTAATGGCAAACAGGTTGGATAGATACCTACCTTTCTTTAACTTATCTAAAAATACTAGGGTACATCAAAAGTTTGTCAATATTTTAGTAACTAATTGTCTGGGTTTTTGAGATGAGGCCGTGGTGTAATGGTTAGAGTTGTGGGAAATGGACTTGTTGACCCAAATTCAAATCCTGGACGAAAGGTATGAAACCAACTACTCTTCCTCCAGCTATGGGTAAATAGTAGGGCTGACTGGTCTCTTTAACCTTGGTTAGGCAACCAGTCTAGGAGACAGAAAACTCTGAATTCAAACCTGTTAAACTCTGCTTAAACACTACTAGAATAGGCTCAGTCTTAATTAGTGCTCTATTTCACTAAAAAAAAAAAAGAAGAAAAGATGAGGCTAGATAATTTGTATTGTTTAGATTTTTCGGACTGTTGTCCATTATCTTTATTGTTTTAACAACACAAATAATAATGATTATAATGATCATCTGTTTTAACACCTTTGATAATATTTGAGAGAAGTGAAATACTCGGAATGTGAATGATAACTTTTAAGATCTTTTATAAATTCTTTTCAAGATGACAACATTAAGAAAATTGGAAGAAGTAATAATCTATAAGTAGCTTATAAATTATGTACATACCTGTAGTTAGAATATTTGAATAAAGTTCTTTAGATTCATAATGATGGGGTCCAGTGGAAATTTATTGACGGGTAGTAACCTTTTTATTTGACCCCTTGAAAAAGCCTTTACAGACGTGTGAGAATTAGTTTCAGATGTGACCATACTTTCGAGGTGTGTGGACGTTCTTGTCAGTTCTTGCCCCTCCCCCCCCCATGGAAGAATCATGGGCTGGGTTGTGAAATAAAAGCTATAAGAAAACAACCAAATCTTGTTAATTGATTATTAAAAACAAGAAATGACCATTCCAACAAGAAAGAAGAACCAACCCTTAACAGAAAGCTCTGAAGAGAAGTCAGCCTGAAGAAGATGGTGGCAGAGTTAGACAAAGAAGAAGTTAACAAGTAAGACCATCATCTATCTATCTATCTGTCTGTCTCTTTCTCACCATTTATATACCTGATGTCTTTTAAGGGGTATATAACAGAATGTAAACCCACCCTGGGAGCCGAGGACATCTGTAGGCAACTTGCTGCGCATCTTACTGCATTTCCTGCAACTTTACTGGCCATGATCGACTCGTGATCGTCTGCTTACTTGACCCTCGCTTAGGACTTTCACTTGTGTACGTAATACTGCCTCAGGGCACCGTCCAGGGGGTTTACAATCAATTACAAGAGAGAATAAAGAAAAGACAAAGACAAAATCAGGTGAACATCAAAAATGGTCAGAGAGGTACACAACTCGCATTCATTCTTTATTCCCATCCGCTGTTATTTTCCTTTCTCCCATGTTTGCCGAGATGAGAGAGGGTAAAATGTCCCCTCTTGTTCTTTTAAGGACTTCTGCTAATGTTGTAGTCTCTGCTCCCAAAACTCAAATCTTTGGTTCCCAGCAACTAATTCAAAACTCCAAACTCAACTCAACTGCAAACTAAAACTCAACCCTCTCTTTAGCTGGGACTGTCTGTATATATATATAAAATTCCACCCCCACCATATCCTTCCTGACTAACCTTGCTGGACACTCAATCTCATCTCCAGATTTTTTGTTTTTTTTGTTTGAAATACTAAAACTAGAACAATAATAATACTGGCACAACAGGTAAACAAATGTCCACATAATCAATTAACACAATGAATAATCAGGCCTAAATAAACATTTGTCTCTTGGTTTTGAGACATTTGTCTTGGTTGGATATCAAATATCTTCCTATCACTCCTTTTTTATTTAATTATTCATTCCTTAGTCATATTCACTCATGTATACACACATGATTCACTATCTCCCATCCAAACACACAGACACTCATGTGTAAACATGTATCCATAATCTTACATACTATATATTCACATAACTAATTATTACACCTATATATTATATATATATATATATACACACACACACACTTGCATGCCTCCAAATGCATTCTGCACTTGATGCAATGCATAGTATCACAAGAAGGATTAAAAAGAAAAAAGAAAAGAAAACTTCAAAACAACTTGGATTCTGTTGTTTTCAACAAAATTTGTTTGAATGAAAAGATGTTGCCCAAATACACTTTTATTGTTATATACACAACATCCAGTTGGATAAATGGCACAACTGATATAAGGGTTGAGTTAATACAGTTCTAAGTGACAATCATCTACAGGTTGCAGGTTCAATCCTGACTACAGGCAAAAATAATATAGAATACTTAACATTGCTTAACACTTGTTCCGGTCATGGTTAACAGAATGAAACAATCTATCCAATGGATTAAATAAAGAGTTTGGTTTGAAGTTCTGTAAAAGCTGCTGCTGATGACATGAAGGCTTTTCAAGTTCTATAAGAAACACCTGAAAAAGGCTACAAATTACAACATGACATCCTTGGGGAACGTATGAACCCCCTCATCCCTCCAGGTTGGGTTAAATAATACCATTACTGTTCTTCTACAAGGATGACTTTTGGTATTAAATAACCCACAAAGGTTGATATACCATTAAACAACCAAACCAAACTGTTCAGAATGGTATTGACTCATAGCACCTAGTAGCATAATGTGTAACCTTCATCAATTAGTTCTTTTGAGCAATTCATGGAATTAATTTTTGAAACCAAATGTTGCTCACTTTCCCCAGACTTCCATTTTAATCTTATGCACAAGTAAACGTTATTAATATTATTTTTTGTTGTTTTTTTTTCACCCAGAAGTTTTTTACAATTCAACATACATACTATATATACAGTATCTTTTCATTTGACTGGAAATGAGTCCACCCATTCCATCTTGTCAATAGTCCGACAACAATTTGTATTGATTGCAGAGTGAATTTTTATTTTTTTTATTTTGCTCGTTATTTCAGCTTGTTGAAGATAGTGATTGGTTTTTTTTTTTCAGGTGGTAACCAAGTTCAGAATAGTGTTATAAAATGGGAATGTTCTTATATGTTGTTAGAAAGGTTCAAAGTAACCTTCCAGCGTGGGTACATATGTGTACAGGAATTAATCTGACAAAGAAGTTTATACATAATAACAACATAGACTTTATTTTGTGAGACCCTGGAGAAAATATACATACATGACAGGTATACACATACTCATGACAAGGTACAGTAAGATATGGAGAATAGATACATAAACATACATAAAGAATGTAGGACTAAGTCCTAACAAAGTGATACAGAGTTACATGTAGAAATAAGACACTTACTGATAGTTTGCTGGGGAGGGGGAAACAAATCCCCCTGCTTAAGGGGCAGAGGCACCAAGCGCCTAACCCATGTGCAATGGTTGCCGGACTCAGAGAAAGAGAGTGATTTTCTCCTGGGCTACTGCCTAAATACCCTGGCCACCTATCAGCAAAACCTGGTGGCAAGGGAAGATAACCATTTTGGAGTCATGTCCATCCCAACAGTGTTGACTTGTGACACATAGCAGCATAATATGAAACTTACATCCAGTTCGCTACATTCAAATTCCTTTGGGTTTTTTTTTTTTAATTAATATAATTTTTAATATATTTTTTGAAGCTGTACTTGCCAGGAATTGATGTCACAAGTTAATACTAATTAGACAAGATGACATTGTACAAATTAGACATTGTACGACATATGTCAGAAATGTCCTGAAGGAGAACTGGTTTTGTTCCTTTACCAATTCGGCTGAAATATGATAACCAAAAACTGTCAACGGGGTCAAACAAAACAAACAGGAACACCTTCTGATAATTATATACAAAATATATACATTTATTGTTTTTTTATACAATGATTAATATTTTTGTATAATGTCAGAAGAGCGAGGTAATTTCTGTGTTAGTTGACTGGCGATCTACAGCTAGTTGTTTTTAGATAACTTATTAATTTGGTTTGTTATCGAGTGGCAGGACGTCAGAGTGCAGTATGGACGGTGACAAGGGATCAAACCTGTAGCGAGTCTTCTGGTTGCGGTGTGTCTGACTTATGGCGTTCAGACCACCCCCCCGAGCATACGTCTCTGATTTGCCAGCCACTCGATACTATTGATACTGTCTAAATGGCCTTGTGTCAGCCTTGGTTGTAGTTTTCCATTGGTTTTTCCAAATGCCACAACTCAAGGCCAACTATTGTTTCATTTATTTAAGTTTTTGAAATTGTTGACCAACTTTTAAAAACTGGAATCTTATTTGTTAAATTATCATTTTATTTTGGCAAAATTTAAAATTTCGATATGTGTCAAATTCATAATTTAAGGAATTTCTTTGTCTACATGAAAATTCTTTGTTTAGATAAATTTATATTTTTAATATAAACATTATTATTATCATTATTGTTTTTCTTATTTTTACATTTTCTTTTCTTACAGTAACTTTTAACTTTTAACAAACTAACATAATTAATAATTAAGGTAGTTTTAATTAATTAGTAATTAATTAAAAGATCGCCAATCAACCCATAAGACTTTAATAGTGTTATAGAGGTATGTCAGAAAATTTCCAGGACTGGTGTCACAAAAAAAATTATTTCAAATCCAAACTACAAGTCATCCCCTTCAAAGTAATCCCCCTGGAGTCTATTGCACTTTCCCACCCTTCTCTGCCACACTTGCATGTATTCCTGGAAGGATTCTTCCGGGATTCTCCATAGCTCTGTCATCACAGCCTTTTTGATGTTGTGCAGATCCTCAAAACAGGTTCCATTGATGACCCCGTTGAGCTTGGGGAAAAGGAAAAAATCACATAGAGCAAAGTCGAGCAAGTAGGGAGGTTGCTCCAACACAGTGATAATCTTCTGGGCCAGGAACTCTCGGATACTCAGGGCAGTGT
Organism: Doryteuthis pealeii; assembly: GCA_023376005.1. Classification (NCBI taxonomy): domain Eukaryota; kingdom Metazoa; phylum Mollusca; class Cephalopoda; order Myopsida; family Loliginidae; genus Doryteuthis; species Doryteuthis pealeii. The sequence continues at coordinate 99,702,856 of CM042141.1, forward strand.
GGGCAAGTGCGTGAAGAACCCATGAGTTGTCCTGCCACATCTCTCGCCTCTTCTCGCACACTGGACGAAGCAAACGCTGCAGTATCTCTTTGTAGACATGCTGGTTGATCTGGTCCTGTGGCAAGAACTCGCAGTGGACAATGCCCCTCATCTCAAAGAATGCGATCAGTCTGGAACTTTTCTGACATACTTTGTATAAACAAAGCCACTTCCTTTTCTGTTTCTTTTTTATCCTTAAAAAAGAAAAAAATGCACACACACACACACACTATATATATATATTGGCCAATAGGATGGCAGGACAAGAAAGCATTTAAGATCGTTGCACTGTCTAGATATCACTCACTGGATAATTCAGCAAGAAGTACGACTGGCTTATCTCTCGATTGGGAGGCTCACTACACACTTGGATTAACTAGGATTATCCTTTCAACAACAACATAACCCCCACAATGGCTTCACAGATTCCAACAAAATCCATGTTTCTACACGTCAAGGCAATACAACCTAAAATGATGATAAAATTGTTTTTATTATTTTTAATCTGTGAATTTCCAAACCGATTTTAACGGTAGCAGCAACTTTCGGTAGAAATTGGCCAATGGGATGACAGGACAAAAAGCATTTAAGATCGTTGCCTTGAGATCGCTCACTGGAGAAAATCTTCACCAAGAAGGACAGATGACTTATCTCTCAATTGGGATGCTCACTACTGACTTGGATTAACCAGGATTATCCTTTCAACAACAGCATAACCCCTCCCCCATGATTATGCACCCAGAGCAAAATTATATTATGCTAATATTGCCAATAAAGAAGTAGGTATTTAGCCAACCCATCTGCCATAGGTAGGATATGACACATAAGGTTGCCGGTATGGGGCATCCAGCTAGGATCAAACTTGCTATTCAGTAGCAATGGATCTGCGAGACTGACCCGCCTTCACATAGGCCACACCTACATCACCCATCATCATTTACTAGAGGACACAGAATCCCCAATATACACTACATGCCAAGAGAGATTTACAGTGAAACATATACTGCTAGAATGTGTAGACTTTGATCTAGTGCAAACAAAATACTACCAAGCAAATAGTTTGAAAAAAACTTTTCACAAAAATAAGACCACACAAGAGTTTACATTTCCTAAAAGAAGTCGGATTCGACTCAAAAATATGAGTAATTGAACAACAGTTAAAAACATATACATATATATATTTTTTTATACATATACATATCTTTTTTTACCAAACTATCGCTAAGAATCCAAAACTTAGTTGGCATTAAATAACCTACCGAGGTTGATATGCCGTAAAACAAAACCAAACCAAACCAAACACTATGATGGGACACCAATAAAAAGGTACTCCACACTCACCATATGAATAATGAAGATAACTATGAAATGCTAATTAGAATCTTTCACTGCTTCTTAACTCTTTGCCTACCTAAATCCACCCACAGCAGTTCTCCCACCACTGCGATCCTACCGTAAACTGCTGGCAGCGGCTCTCATACCTGTCACTTGTTTACACTGAAAAATTACTACTACTACTACTACCACCCCTGCCATCTTTTGTTTGTGAACAGCCATGAGATTGGTACTTGATCCTTTTGCAATAGGGAGAACCAGTTGAATGGAATAATCCAGCAATCCGGGGAAAATTTAGTAAGCAAAGAGTTAAATAGAAGCATCATTATCATTATATATATATATATGATGGACTCTCCCATCGATTTCGACGTATGAGTGTTCATACAATGAACATCCACACAGTGATTTGTTTATAGTGGTGAAGGCTTGTGTTGGACCATTCCACACATTTTGGCACAGTCGATAGGAAAGAATTAGTGCATCAAGGGTTGCCACAAACCCAATCAATGACCGACCTCAGGAATTTTAAATTCAGAGTTATCCCTCTCCTAGACTGGTTACCTACCCAAGGCTGAAGGGCCCAGTCTGCCCTACTATTTAACCCATAGCTGGAGGGAGAATATATGGATTCATACCTTTCCCATGGGTATTAGCGCTATGTGAAATGCCAACAGCTTCGCCAAGGAATTGAACTCGAACCGACGAGTCCATCTACCACGACTCTAACCACTAGCCCACGCGCCTCCATCCATCCATCCATCCATCCATCCATCATATATATATATATATATATATATATATATATATATATATATATATATATATATATATATATATATATATATATATATATGCGCCAGATTGTATGGAGGTCAATACGTGCAATAATGTTGTTGTATGTTATGAGTCATCCATTGATTATTCAATTGCTTTCATTGTCTGGATGTTCTTTGTTGCCACCCTGATTGGCTCAATCAGTTCGGTTGTACCTACAGCTCTTTTGCTGTAAAACTTTAATGTTCTAGTGGGAAACAGTGGCTTAACACTTTGCCTACTTTAAACCGTTCACAGCAGCTCTCTGTTTCTACGCATACTACACCCAAGCATAGTACAAAACTAATGGTTAATTCATTATCATTGAGCAGACGGATTCAGATTACAATAATAATAATAGGACTTTAGCTCAGTCGTTAGAGCACCCGTTTAGGAATTGCAAGGTTCCCAGTTCAATACCGGTCCGTGCCAACTCAGCGTATGAGTAGCATAGATTTGGTGATCTGATCTGTGCGGTAAAGTAGGGAGCCGACGGTATGTGTGGCGCTTCACCTCAGACGCAGAAACAATCTTCTTAGTTTAGCGCTAGTGAAAAGGGGATAGACTCCCTTGCTCTCCGGCTAATACCGACAATAGGCCATTCCATCGACTTTACTTTTACTTACTTATTTGAATAAAATGAATTCTGAGGTGAATGGATAGTGAGGCTTTGAAATATTCCACCTTACAGGTAAAAAAAATGATAAAGAAAATTTGGTACATCCTTGGGGGAAATTTGGTAGGCAAAGAGTTAAGCGTGACTTCACCATAAGCCAAATCCAATTTTTTGTTGCCATGTAATAACAGTGTAAAGCTTATTGTATAAAGTCTCAGACTACTGTCTTTGTCTTAGTTGTTATATCCATAACATTTTGACCGTTATACCCTATGGCTGCTATATCCTATGGCCTTTTTGGGGTGTCTCAAATGACACTTACCTTCTATCAATAAAGCTTATTGTATAAAGTCTCAGACTACTGTCTTTGTCTTAGTTGTTATATCCATAACGTTTTGACCGTTATACCTATGGCTGCTATATCCTATGACCTTTTTGGGGTGTCTCAAATGACACTTACCTCCTATCAATAAAGCTTATTGTATAAAGTCTCAGACTACTGTCTTTGTCTTAGTTGTTATATCCATAACATTTTGGCCGCTATACCCTACAGCTGCTATACCCTATGCCCTTTTTTGTGTGTCTCAAATGCCACTTACCTCCTATCACACAAACTGTATAAGTAAGATGAACTGTTGGCCGTGGGTAGCGACCCATGATGCTTAAGGATAGAGCCCAGGTGGATGAGCAGTTCATGACTTGCAATACTCTACTTTGGCCCTATCTTGGACTAGACGGGCGGTTGGAGAGGCCCCCCTCCGATCAATTGGCTGGTCACGTCAAGCCCTAGCACCTATATGATTTTCCCAAACCTATTACCCTTATGGAAAGCCCCAACCCCTTTTTATCATATGGGTGCTAGAAGGCGGTGACTGAGGGTCTTCATGTCTTGGGAATGACGTTAAACTCTATCTGATGGTGAGGTTCCAGTTTTGGAGGTTTGGGGAATGTGAGCACCCTAGTTCCACTCTGCACTCATGTTTTTCTATTTAACCCATAGATGGGACCTAACAGGTACTACCACTATAGTCAGAGTGGACTAGGTGCTCCACATTCCCCAAACCTCCAAACTGGAACCTCACCATCAGATAGAGTTTAACGTCATTCCCAAGACATGAAGACCCTCAGTCACCGCCTTCTAGCACCCATATGATAAAAAGGGGTTGGGGCTTTCCATAGAGGTAATAGGTTTGGGAAAATCATATAGGTGCTAGGCTTGACGGACCAGCCAATTGATCGGAGGGGGGCCTCTCCAACCGCCCGTCTAGTCCAAGATAGGGCCAAAGTAGAGTATTGCAAGTCATGAACTGCTCATCCACCTGGGCTCTATCCTTAAGCATCATGGGTCGCTACCCACGGCCAACAGTTCATCTTACTTATACAGTTTGTGTGATAGAGGTAAGTGGCATTTGAGACACACAAAAAAGGGCATAGGGGTATAGCAGCTGTAGGGTATAGCGGCCAAAATGTTATGGATATAACAACTAAGACAAAGACAGTAGTCTGAGACTTTATACAATAAGCTTTATTGATAGGAGGTAAGTGTCATTTGAGACACCCAAAAAGGTCATAGGATATAGCAGCCATAGGTATAACGGTCAAAACGTTATGGATATAACAACTAAGACAAGACAGTAGTCTGAGACTTTATACAATAAGCTTTATTGATAGAGGTAAGTGTCATTTGAGACACCCCAAAAAGGCCATAGGATATAGCAGCCATAGGGTATAACGGTCAAAATGTTATGGATATAACAACTAAGACAAAGACAGTAGTCTGAGACTTTATACAATAAGCTTTACACTGTTATTACATGGCAACAAAAAAATTGGATTTGGCTTATGGTGAAGTCACGCTTAACTCTTTGCCTACCAAATTTCCCCCAAGGATGTACCAAATTTTCTTTATCATTTTTTTACCTGTAAGTGGAATATTTCAAAGCTCACTATCCATTCACCTCAGAATTCATTTTATTCAAATAAGTAAGTAAAAGTAAAGTCGATGGAAGCCTATTGTCGATTAGCCCGAGAGCAAGGGAGTCTATCCCCTTTTCACTAGCGCTAAACTAAGAAGATTGTTTCTGCGTCTGAGGTGAAGCGCCACACATACCGTCGGCTCCCTACTTTACCGCACAGATCAGATCACCAAATCTATGCTACTCATACGCTGAGTTGGCACGGACCGGTATTGAACTGGGAACCTTGCAATTCCTAAACGGGTGCTCTAACGACTGAGCTAAAGTCCTATTATTATTATTGTAATCTGAATCCGTCTGCTCAATGATAATGAATTAACCATTAGTTTTGTACTATGCTTGGGGTAGTATGCGTAGAAACAGAGAGCTGCTGTGAACGGTTTAAAGTAGGCAAAGTGTTAAGCCACTGTTTCCCACTAGAACATTAAAGTTTTACAGCAAAAGAGCTGTAGGTACAACCGAACTGATTGAGCCAATCAGGGTGGCAACAAAGAACATCCAGACAATGAAAGCAATTGAATAATCAAATGGATGACTCATAACATACAACAACATTATTGCACGTATTGACCTCCATAAATCTGGCGCATATATATATAATAATATATTTATATATATATATATATATATATATATAATATATATAATAATATATATATATATAGATGGATGGATGGATGATGGATGGATGGATGGAGGCGCGTGGGCTAGTGGTTAGAGTCGTGGTAGATGGACTCGTCGGTTCGAGTTCAATTCCTTGGCGAAGCTGTTGCATTTCACATAGCGCTAATACCCATGGAAAGGTATGAATCCATATATTCTCCCTCCAGCTATGGGTTAAATAGTAGGGCAGACTGGGCCCTTCAGCCTTGGGTAGGTAACCAGTCTAGGAGAGGGATAACTCTGAATTTAAAATTCCTGAGGTCGGTCATTGATTGGGTTTGTGGCAACCCTTGATGCACTAATTCTTCTATCGACTGTGCCAAAATGTGTGGAATGGTCCAACACAAGCCTTCACCACTATAACAAAATCACTGTGTGGATGTTCATTGTATGAACACTCATACGTCGAAATCGATGGGAGAGTCCATCATATATATATATATAATTGATAATGATGCTTCTATTTAACTCTTTGCTTACTAAATTTTCCCCGGATTGCTGATTATTCCATTCAACTGGTTCTCCCTATTGCAAAAGGATCAAGTACCAATCTCATGGCTTGTTCACAAACAAAAGATGGCAGGGTGTAGTAGTAGTAGTAGTAATTTTTCAGTGTAAACAAGTGACAGGTATGAGAGCCGCTGCCAGCAGTTTACAGTAGGATCGCAGTGGTGGGAGAACTGCTGTGGGTGGATTTAGGTAGGCAAAGAGTTAAGAAGCATGAAAGATTCTAATTAGCATTTCATAGTTATCTCATTATTATATGGTGAGTGTGGAGTACCTTTTTATTGGTGTCCCATCATAGTGTTTGTTTGGTTTTGTTTGTTTTTACGGCATATCAACCTCGGTAGGTTATTTAATGCCAACTAAGTTTTGGATTCTTAGCGATAGTTGGTAAAAAAAAGATATGTATATGTATAAAAAAATATATATATGTAATGTTTTAACTGTTGTTCAATTACTCATATTTTTGAGTCGAATCCGACTTCTTTTAGGAAATGTAAAACTCTTGTGTGGTCTTATTTTGTGAAAAGTTTTTTCAAACTATTTGCTTGGTAGTATTTTGTTTGCACTAGATCAAAGTCTACACATTCTAGCAGTATATGTTTCACTGTAAATCTCTCTTGGCATGTAGTGTATATTGGGGATTCTGTGTCCTCTAGTAAATGATGATGGGTGATGTAGGTGTGGCTATGTGAAGCGGGTCAGTCTCGCAGATCCATTGCTACTGAATAGCAAGTTTGATCCTAGCTGGATGCCCCATACCGGCAACCTTATGTCATATCCTACCTATGGCAGATGGGTTGGCTAAAACCTACTTCTTTATTGGCAAAATTAGGATAATATAATTTTGCTCTGGGTGCATAATCATGGGGAGGGGGTTAGCTGTTGTTGAAAGGATAATCCTGGTTAATCCAAGTCAGTAGTGAGCATTCCAATGAGAGATAAGTCATCTGTCCTTCTTGGTGAAGATTTTCTCCAGTGAGCGATCTCAAGGCAACGATCTTAAATGCTTTTGTCCTGTCATCCCATTGGCCAATTTCTACCGAAAGTTGCTGCTACCGTTAAAATCGGTTTGGAAATTCACAGATTAAAAATAATAAAAACAATTTTTCATCATTTTAGGTTGTATTGCCTTGACGTGTAGAAACATGGATTTTGTTGGAATCTGTGAAGCCATTGTGGGGGTTATGTTGTTGTTGAAAGATAATCCTAGTTAATCCAAGTGTGTAGTGAGCCTCCCAATCGAGAGATAAGCCAGTCGTACTTCTTGCTGAATTATCCAGTGAGTGAATCTAGACAGTGCAACGATCTTAAATGCTTTCTTGTCCTGCCATCCTATTGGCCAATATATATATATAGTAGTAGTGTGTGTGTGTTGTGCATTTTTTTCTTTTTTAAGGATAAAAAAGAAACAGAAGGAAGTGGCTTTGTTTATACAAAGTATGTCAGAAAAAAGTTCCAGACTGATTCGCATTCTTTGAGATGAGGGGCATTGTCCACTGCGAGTTCTTGCCACACAGGACCAGATCAACCAGCATGTCTACAAAGAGATACTGCAGCGTTTGCTTCGTCCAGTGTGCGAGAAGAGGCGAGAGATGTGGCAGGACAACTCATGGGTTCTTCACGCACTTGCCCACACTGCCCTGAGTATCCGAGAGTTCCTGGCCCAGAAGATTATCACTGTGTTGGAGCAACCTCCCTACTTGCTCGACTTTGCTCTATGTGATTTTTTCCTTTTCCCCAAGCTCAACGCGGGTCATCAATGAACCTGTTTGAGGATCTGCACACATCAAAAGGCTGTGATGACAGAGACTGGGAATCCCGAAGAATCCTTCCAGGAATAATGCAAGTGTGGCAGAAAGGGTGGAAAGTGCAATAGACTCCAGGGGATTACTTTGAAGGATGACTTGTAGTTTTGGATTTGAAATAATTTTTTTTGTGACACCAGTCTGGAAATTTTCTGACATACTCTATAACACTATAAAGTCTTATGGTTGATTGCGATCTTTTAATTAATACTAATTAATTAAACTACCTTAATTATTAATTATGTTAGTTTGTTAAAAGTTAAAAGTTACTGTAAGAAAAGAAAATGTAAAAATAAGAAAAATAATAAGATAATAATAATGTTATATGTTAAAAATATAAATTTATCTAAACAAGAATTTTCATGTAGACAAAGAAATTCCTTAAATTATTGAATTTGACACATATCGAAATTTTAATTTGCCAAAATAAAATATAATTAACAAATAAGATTCCAGTTTTTTAAAAGTTGGTCAACAATTTCAAAAACTTAAATAAATGAAACAATAGTTGGCCTTGAGTTTGTGGCATTTGGAAAAACCAATGGAAAACTACAACCAAGGCTGACACAAGGCCATTTAGACAGGTATCAATAGTATCGAGTGGCTGGCAAATCAGAGACGTATGCTCGGGGGGGTGTGTCTGAACGCCATAAGTCAGATCACACCGCAACCAGAAGACTCGCTACAGTTTGATCCCTTGTCACGCGTCCATACTGCACTCTGACGTCCTGCCACTCGATAACAAACCAAATTAATAAGTTATCTAAAAACAACTAGCTGTAGATCGCCAGTCAACTAACACAGAAATTACCTCGCTCTTCTGACATTATACAAAAATATTAATCATTGTTATAAAAAACAATAAATGTATATATTGTATATAATTATCAGAAGGTGTTCCTGATTTGTTTTGTTTGGACCCGTGACAGGTTTTGTTATCATATTCAGCCGAATTGTAAGGAAACAAAACCAGTTCTCCTTCAGGACATTTCTGACATATGTCGTACAATGTCTAATTTGTACAATGTCATCTTGTCTAATTAGTATTAACTTGTGACAGTCAATTCCTGGCAAGTTACAGCTTCAAAAATATATTAAAGAAATTATATTAATTAAAAAAAAAAACCCAAAGAATTTGAATGTAGCGAACTGGATGTAAGTTTCATATTATGCGCCTATGTGTCACAAGTCAACACTGTTGGATGACATAGACTCCAAAATGGTTATTCTTCCCTTGCCACCAGGTTTGCTTATCCTGATACAGTTGCCAGGCCAGCGTATTTAGGCAGTAGCCCAGGAGAAAATCACTCTCTTTCTCTGAGTCCGGCAAACCATTGCCACCATGGGTTAGGCGCTTGGTGCCTCTGCCCCTAAGCAGGGATTTGTTTCCCCCTCCCCAGCAAACTATCAGTCAAGTGTCTTATTTCTACATGTAACTCTGTATCACTTTGTTAGGACTTATCCTACATTCTTTATGTATGTTTATGTATCTATTCTCCATATCTTACTGTACCTTGTCATGAGTATGTGTATACCTGTCATGTATGTATATTTTCTCCAGGGTCTCACACAAATAAAGTCTATGATTGTTATTATGTATAACTTCTTTGTCAGATTAATTCCTGTACACATATGTACCCACCTGGGAAGGTTACTTTAACCTTTCTAAACAACATATAAGAACATTCCATTTTATAACACTATTCTGAACTGGTTACCACCTGAAAAAAAAAACCAATCACTATCTTTCAACAAGCTGAAATAACGGCACAAATAAAAAAAATAAAAATTCACTCTGCAATCAATACAAAATTGTTGTCGGACTATTGACAAGATGGAATGGGTGGGACTCATTTCCAGTCAAATGAAAAGATACTGTATATATAGTATGTATGTTGAACTTGTAAAAACTTCTGGGGTGAAAAAAAAAACAACAAAAAATAATAATTAATAACGTTTACTTGTGCATAAGATTAAAATGGAAGTCTGGGAAAGTAGGCAACATTGGTTTTCAAAAATTAATTCCATGAATTGCTCAAAAGAACTAATTGATGAAGGTTACACAATTATGCTACTAGGTGCTATGAGTCAATACCATTCTGAACCAGTTGGTTTGGTTGTTTAATGGTATATCAACCTTTGTGGGTTATTTTAACCAAAGTCATCCTTGTAGAAGAACAGTAATGGGTATTATTTAAACCCAACCTGGAGGGATGAGGGGGTTCATACGTTCCCCAAGGGATGTCATGTTGTAATTTGTAGCCTTTTTCAGGTGTTCTTATAGAACTTGAAAAGCCTTCATGTCATCAGCAGCAGCTTTTTACAGAACTTCAACCAAAACTCTTTATTTAATCCATTGAGATAGATTGTTCTCATTCTGTTAACCATGACCGAGAAACAAGTGTTAAGCAATGTTAAGCTATTCTATATTATTTTTGCCTGTAGTCAGGATTGAACCTGCAACCTGTAGATGCTTGTCACTTAGAACTGTATTAACTCAACCCTTATATCAGTGTGCCATTTATCCAACTGGATGGTTGTGTTTAAACAATAAAGTGTATTTGGGCAACATCTTTTCATTCAAATACAAATTTTGTTGTGAAACAACAGAATCCAAGTTGTTTTTGAAGTTTTCTTTTCTTTTTTCTTTTTAATCCTTCTTGTGATTACTATGCATTGCATCAAGTGCAGAATGCATTTGGAGGCATGCAAGTGTGTGTGTTGTATATATATATATATATAATATATAGCGTGTAAAATTAGTTATTGAATATATAGTATGTAAGATTATGGCATACATGTTTACACATGAGCTGTCTGGTGTTTGGATGGGAGATAGTGAGATCATGTGGTATACATGAGTGAATATGACTAAGAATGAATAATTAAAATAAAAAAGGAGTGATACGAAGATATATTGATATCCAACCAGACAAAATGTCTCAAAAACCAAGAGACCAAATGTTTATTTAGCCTGATTATTCATTGTGTTAATTGATTATGTGGACATTGTTGTTTACCCTGATTGTGCCAGTATTATTATTGTTTCTATTGTTAGTATTTCAAACAAAAAAAAAACAAAAAATCTGGGATGAGATTGAGTGTCCAGCAAGGTTAGTCAGGAAGGAATATGGTGGGGCTGGAATTTTATATATATATACAGACAGTCCCAGCTAAAGAGAGGGTTGAGTTTTAGTTTGCAGTTGAGTTGAGTTTGGAGTTTTGTTAGTTGCGGGAACCAAAGATTTGAGTTTTGGGAGCAGAGACTACATACATTAGCAGAAGTCCTTAAAAGAACAAGGAGGGGACATTTACCCTCTCTCATTCTCGGGCAAATGGGAGAAAGGAAAATAACAGCGGATGGGAATAAGAATGACATGCGAGTTGTGTACCTACTCTGACCATTTTGATGTTCACCTGATTTTCTGTCTTTTGTCTTTCTTATTCTCTCTTGTTTAATGATTGTAAACCCCCTGGACGTGTGCCCTGAGGCAGTATTACGTACACAAGTGAAAGTCCTAAGCGAGGGTCAAGTAAGCAGACGATCACGAGTCGATCATGGCCAGTAAAGTTGCAGGAAATGCAGTAACGATGCCGCAGCAATGTGCCTACAGATGTCTCGGCTCCCAGCGGTGGGTTTACATTCGTGTATATACACCCTTAAGCAACATCAGGTATTATAAGATGGTGAGAAAGAGACAGACAGATAGATGAGATAGATGATGGTCTTACTTGTTAACTTCTGTCTTTGTCTTAACTCTGCCACCATCCTTCTTCAGGCCTGACTTCTCTTCAGAGGCTTTCTGTTAAGGGTTGGTTCTTCTTTCTTGTGATTGGTCATTTCTTGTTTTTAATAATCAATTAACAAGATTTGGTTGTTTTCTTTATAGACTTTATTTCACAACCCAGCCCATGATTCTTGCCATTGGGGGGGGGAGGGGCAAGAACTGGACAAGAAGCTCCACACACCTCGGAAAAGTATGGTGCACATCTGGAAACTCAATTCTCACACGTCTGTAAGGTGCTTTTTCATAGGGTCAAATAAAAAGGTTACTACCCGTCAATAAATTTCCACTGGACCCATCATTATGAATCTAAAGAACTTTATTCAAATATTCTAAACTACAGGGATGTACATAATTTATAAGCTACGTTATAGATTATTACTTCTTCACAATTTTCTTAATGTTGTCATCTTGAAAGAGAATTTATAAAGATCTTAAAAGTTATCATCACATCCGGTAATTTCACTTCTCTCAAATATTATCAAAGGTGTTAAAACAGATGATCATTATAATCATTAATTATTGTGTTGTTATAACATAAAGATAAGGACAACAGTCCGAAAAATTGCTAAACAATACAAATTATCTAGCCTCATCTTTTCTTCTTTTTTTTTTAGTAGAATAGAGCATAATCTAAGGACTGAGCCTACTCTAGTAGTGGTCTTAAGCAGGTTTAACAAGGTTTGATATTCAGAGTTTTGTCTTCCTAGACTGGCCTAACCAAGGTTAAAGACGACCCAGCTCAGCCCTACTATTTACCCATAGCTGTGAGAGGAAGAGTAGTTGGTTTCATACCTTTCGATCCAGATTTGAATTGGGTTCAACAAGTCCATTTTCCCACAACTCTAACCATTAACACCTACGCCTCATCTCAAAAACCCAAGACAATTAGTTACTAAAATATGACAAACTTTTTGCATGTACCCTAGTATTTTAGATAAGTAAAGAAAGGTAGGTATCTATCCAACCTGTTTGCCATTACAACATTAAATGCCCAAAGTTTAAGGTATATGTAAATAGTTAAATTTNGTAAAAGTGCAGACTGGATTTCGAATTCACAGTCCAGCACGCTTAGTCACTACGCCATTAGGAACAATTATATATATATATTATATATATATTATATATATATATAACTATATAATATATATATATATATTAAAGGAATTATCAAAAACAAGCTGCTTCCATTTAACAATAAGTGAGAACTGTTTTAAAAGAATACAAAAAGTGGTCAATACCATTAGGGCAGAACTGGTTAAACACACACACACCACACACCACACACACACACACACACATATATATATATATATATATATTATATATATATATATATATAAATATACAGGGTGTTGGGGATAAATTTGACAGTTTCATATTAAAAAAGGACAAGTGCTTGTTAACTCCAAAATGTCATGGATTAGTTAAAGAAATTCAACAGGCACGAAAATTACACTACTGTCAACAGGTTCACTCGAAATAACCGCCATTAGCGTCGCATCACAGTCTTCAATCCTGCTCCAGAACCTGGAGCAACATGATGTTACAGTTTCCCTGTGAAGGGTCTCAAAAACTACCTTAATTCGGTCGATTAAATGGCCTTTTGTAGTACTGACACGGCGATTGCTGTCTTTCTCACAGCGCCACATACATAATAATCGATGGGGTTAAGATCTGGAAGTTCGGAGGAAAAACATTGGGGACTGGTGTAGTCGTAAAAATTCACCGACAACCATTTTTGACTTTCCCAGAGGTGTGGCAGAGGGCCGAATCCTGTTACACATAACATATGGTCTACCATTGGCTATCCTTAGTTATCCAGGGCTTGACTACAGTGTTTAGCAACTCCACGTAGGCATCTGAATTCAACCTGAGACCCTCTCTGAAAAAATGCGGAGCATTACATCACCCTCAGAGGACACACATCCGAAAACCATCACAGTTTGGGGTAATTTAGTCTGCATGACATGAGGGTGTCATTTGAACTGTATACAAGCCATCTGTTATTCTGTGTGTGATGTGCTTTTGATCTTGGCAAATCTTTTCTCATCCGAAAAGAACCAGATTGTTTGTGCGTTCAGCAGGATGTTTCACTTTGCTCAGAAGTTTCTTCGCCTTTGTCAGACGATTTTCACGGGCCTTTTCTGGAGCAGTTGAATTCTGCGACGTTTGTATGAGCGAAGTAGCGAAGGTCTTCATAGAGTGCAAGCTTCATGGTAGAGGCTGAAACATTCAATTCACGTGACAAAGCCCGAATTCCAATACCAGGGTCCTCCAACACACGTAGTCTCCATTGCCAATTCTCCAGTTCATGCCTGATGTTTTTACAGTGTTCAAGGAGCATTGGGCAGCAACCATAATCTCCTTATTTTGATGGCCGCGCAGATCATCATGGTACAAGTTATTCTCTTCCTTGATTCAGGTGGGTTCCAGTCATCTGTTCTATCTGTTATCACGTATATGAATGAAAGAAGGGCCAAGATTTTAAATGATGCGTAGTGTGTGTCAATACCTCCAACCTACGGAGAAAAATAACCAAATATAAGTATGGTCAAATTTATCCCAAACACCCTGTATATATATATATTAACCTTTATGCAAGTTTCATTGTGTTAAATATAGGGGGGGGATTTCAAAGGGAAAATTGGTGGTACCTAGAGAAGAAACAGTAAGAGCCAAAAATGTACATACATCTCATCGTTACATGAAATATTTTCTCACCACCCCCCTTCAATCAACCCTGAAATTCAAGTAGGTATTTACCCAACAACGTTCGCTACGGGTAGGATGTGACACAAGGTCGCAAATATG
>CM042141.1:99722211-99729711 GCA_023376005.1 Doryteuthis pealeii
TCACTGGAATAATGTTTACCTCTCAAAACCCTCTTTCATGTGGCCGAAGAGAGGCAAACATTATTCCAGTGATGAGGAAGTAAAATCTGGAGTGAAGAATTGGCTCAAAGAACAGTTATACCCGTCCTAAACAAAATGGCATTACTTTTTTACTCATCCTACTGTTGTAAGTCTATATTTACACTTATATAGTTATCGGTTTTAACAATATGTTAACATCATCATCATGGATCGTGTTGATGGGTGACTTTTGTATGATATTGATCAGGTTCATGTTTATATGTTTGGTATAATTTCTCAAATAGGAGACTAAATGTTGTACATGTTGACTTTTCAAATAGATATTTCCTATTATTTGCGTTAAAAAAAGGCGTTTTCATGTGAGAGAGAGAAAGCTCTGCATTCCGTGAGGATGTGCTTAATTCTTTACCTACTTTAAGCCACTCGCAGCGGCTCTCCCGCCACTGCGATCCTACCGTAAACTGCTACCAGCGGCTCTCGTACGTGTCACTTGTTTACACTGAAAAATCACTACGTGAACACCCCTGCCGTCTTTTGTTTGTGAACCAACCCTGAGACAGGTACTTGATCCTTTTGCAATTGGGAACCAGTTCAATGGAATAATATCAAGAAAATTTGGTACAGCAGTGGGGGGGGGATTTGGTAGGTAAAGAGTTAACAGTGCAGGGTAACTTTTGAAGTTGATTGATTCATTGTAGCGGCATGGCAACCGTCTAGGGTTAATTTATGCTTAAATATTAGGAAATTGTGTACACTGTACATTTATATTTACATTTTTGTGTAGTTTTGTTGGGTAGTAAGAGGTTTTAACGTTTTAGGTTTGTTATATACACAAATATAGATATCTCCCGATTCACTAATTCAACAATTCAATTCGCACACATACCGCAATAAAGAGATACACTCACCAACAAAACAAAACATAAGTTGCTGACGCCAAACGGAAGTTAACTCAACGGTAGCCTAAACGAAGTGACCAAAATAACATGGTTCTACGCATAGGCTCCAGCAGAACTTCCGGCTGGAAAACAAGAATTCCTAAACAATAAACAGTGATATAAAAAAAATATTATAAATAAATAATTTCATTTTCATCCAATCCAAACGATTCTCGGTGAAATGAAAAAGATTTCAGTTGATCCGATTTTGGATCACGACAACCTATATAAGTCGGCTTTAAAGAGCCGACAAGCAGAGATATCCTGGCGACAGCACCGAGAGCATCAACAGGGGCCGACCCCGCAAACGAAACATACATCACAAGGCGGCGGACTTACATCTGTCACCTACCCACTACCATGACCGACCAGCAAGTTAAAGGGCAAACATCCTACAACAACAAGACTACGCCAACTATCATATACGATACCAACCCGCTATCGGCTACTAAAACACAAGACTCTGCCCACCTAACCAACATCTAACTACTACCACTGGTTCATCTGCCCACATCACCACCTACACTACAACTGGCTCGGCCACCGGAACTGCCACTGACTTTATTATTCACGTCACAACTATCACCAAAAATCAGACCTTCTCCTTTAAATTCATTTCTAGCTTTTCGTCGCCTTTTATGTTCCTTTTGACAATACAATTGATAAAACATAAAATCTGTGTTTGTTTTTCCTCGCCACCATACGCTTCATACTAACCCAATTTATTACAGGTTTAAAAGGTAGTTGTGGTTATTCTTGGTGTGTGTTCCTAGTGTTTACTTTTAACCCCATCTTATTTGGTAGTTGTGCTGAAAAAGGAATTCAAGGAAGGAAAAGGAAGAGACAAAGACAAAAGGGTAGTTTTATGATTTAGGCTTTATTCACGGGTCATAGCCACTACGTGACAAGGAAATTTATCCCTGTCGAGTCGTAGTATCTTGTCCCAGTTAAGGCCTAAACTTGAATGGCCGAAAGATTATCTTGTGTGTCGGAAGTGGGTCCTTTTTCCCGCACATGCTCTAACAGAAATACTGGGGTGAATTAGTATCTCAGTCGTAAAGGAAGGAGACAAGGCAAATTATAAAGTTTATAAATGGGTTAACAGTTTTATTTGAGGGTTAGTTATTAAAGTGTGTATAATTCTTGTGCAAGTGTCTTAAGTGTTTGCCAGAGAATTTCTACTGGCGGGATATATAAAAGTAATACAAAAGATTTGTGTGCACTTATCTTGTGTCTCGGTGTTGTCTGCTTGTTGGAGTTGACGTCTTTCTTTAGCGTGCCGACTCAGGTCTTCTGCTAGTGCCTGCAGTATTGGTTCTGCTGATTCAGGGTTCTATCCTCAGGCCCTATTGTCTGGACTTCCGGTGTGGGCAGATAACCCAATTTCCAACAGCTCAGAGGGTTCTTCCGCTGTGAAGGCTTATGGGAATTTATCATTTTTATTTAAAAAAATTTTTAATCCCCACAATTTCTTAATTTTTTGCGCACGGTTACATGATATCAAGTATTCCTATCTAATACAAATCATTGCAAACAGATCTTTGTGAGCCATAGATTGGACCTTAACAGGTACTACCACTCCGAGTCAGAGTGGAGCTGGAGGTAATGACAATGAAGGGATATATTCTATACTCCCTATTTAGAAACACACTAATAATCCGGCCTTCGGTGTGGCGTCCGGTGGCTTCAGCCACTGGAATCGTGTTGTTAATTAACGGCGTGATCACAGGGCCATCACCACCAGGCAACACCTGCCTCCTTGATTTAAAGGGGCAGAACTGGGTTTATTGCCCAGTGCCTGAGCCCCCCCCCCGATGGGAATGCCGACGGGATCTACGAATTAATGAATTAATTATATACAGAGCAATATTTAACTTTCAAAGAAAGAAAAACTTAACAAACCGTCATCTTGTTATAATATATATTTCGACCAGAAACTCAAAATCAGTCTAGCCTCTTCAGAAAGATTTTACAAAGACTCATTTTGAGTTTCTGGTCGAAATATATATTATAACAAGATGACGGTTTGTTAAGTTTTTCTTTCTTTGAAAGTTATATATATATATATATATATATATATATATATATATATATATATATATATATATAACTTTCAAAGAAAGAAAAACTTAACAAACCGTCATCTTGTTATAATATATATTTCGACCAGAAACTCAAAATCAGTCTAGCCTCTTCAGAAAGATTTTACAAAGACTCATTTTGAGTTTCTGGTCGAAATATATATTATAACAAGATGACGGTTTGTTAAGTTTTTCTTTCTTTGAAAGTTATATATATATATATATATATATATATATATATATATATATATATATATATATATAACTTTCAAAGAAAGAAAAACTTAACAAACCGTCATCTTGTTATAATATATATTTCGACCAGAAACTCAAAATCAGTCTAGCCTCTTCAGAAAGATTTTACAAAGACTCATTTTGAGTTTCTGGTCGAAATATATATTATAACAAGATGACGGTTTGTTAAGTTTTTCTTTCTTTGAAAGTTAAATATTGCTCTGTATATAATTAATTCATTAATTCGTAGATCCCGTCGGCATTCCCCATCGGGGGGGGGGGCTCAGGCACTGGGCAATAAACCCAGTTCTGCCCCTTTAAATCAAGGAGGCAGGTGTTGCCTGGTGGTGATGGCCCCTGTGATCACGCCGTTAATTAACAACACGATTCCAGTGGCTGAAGCCACCGGACGCCCACACCGAAGGCCGGATTATTAGTGTGTTTCTAAATAGGGAGTATAGAATATATCCCTTCATTGTCATTACCTCCAGCTCCACTCTGACTCGGAGTGGTAGTACCTGTTAAGGTCCAATCTATGGCTCACAAAGATCTGTTTGCAAATGATTTGTATTAGATAGGAATACTTGATATCATGTAACCGTGCGCAAAAAAAATTAAGAAATTGTGGGGATTAAAAATTTTTTTAAATAAAAAATGATAAATTCCCATAAGCCTTCACAGCGGAAGAACCCTCTGAGCTGTTGGAAATTGGGTTATCTGCCCACCCGGAAGTCCAGACAATAGGGCCTGAGGATAGAACCCTGAATCAGCAGAACCAATACTGCAGGCACTAGCAGAAGACCTGAGTCGGCACGCTAAAGAAAGACGTCAACTCCAACAAGCAGACAACACCGAGACAACAAGATAAGTGCACACAAATCTTTTGTATTACTTTTATATATCCCGCCAGTAGAAATTCTCTGGCAAACACTTAAAGACACTTGCACAAGAATTATACACACTTTAATAACTAACCCTCAAATAAAACTGTTAACCCATTTATAAACTTTATAATTTGCCTTGTCTCCTTCCTTTACGACTGAGATACTAATTCACCCCAGTATTTCTGTTAGAGCATGTGCGGGAAAAAGGACCCACTTCCGACACACAAGATAATCTTTCGGCCATTCAAGTTTAGGCCTTAACTGGGACAAGATACTACGACTCGACAGGGATAAATTTCCTTGTCACGTAGTGGCTATGACCCGTGAATAAAGCCTAAATCATAAAACTACCCTTTTGTCTTTGTCTCTTCCTTTTCCTTCCTTGAATTCCTTTTTCAGCACAACTACCAAATAAGATGGGGTTAAAAGTAAACACTAGGAACACACACCAAGAATAACCACAACTACCTTTTAAACCTGTAATAAATTGGGTTAGTATGAAGCGTATGGTGGCGAGGAAAAACAAACACAGATTTTATGTTTTATCAATTGTATTGTCAAAAGGAACATAAAAGGCGACGAAAAGCTAGAAATGAATTTAAAGGAGAAGGTCTGATTTTTGGTGATAGTTGTGACGTGAATAATAAAGTCAGTGGCAGTTCCGGTGGCCGAGCCAGTTGTAGTGTAGGTGGTGATGTGGGCAGATGAACCAGTGGTAGTAGTTAGATGTTGGTTAGGTGGGCAGAGTCTTGTGTTTTAGTAGCCGATAGCGGGTTGGTATCGTATATGATAGTTGGCGTAGTCTTGTTGTTGTAGGATGTTTGCCCCTTTAACTTGCTGGTCGGTCATGGTAGTGGGTAGGTGACAGATGTAAGTCCGCCGCCTTGTGATGTATGTTTCGTTTTGCGGGGTCGGCCCCTGTTGATGCTCTCGGTGCTGTCGCCAGGATATCTCTGCTTGTCGGCTCTTTAAAGCCGACTTATATAGGTTGTCGTGATCCAAAATCGGATCAACTGAAATCTTTTTCATTTCACCCGAGAATCGTTTGGATTGGATGAAAATGAAAATTATTTATTTATAATATTATTTTTTATATCACTGTTTATTGTTTAGGAATTCTTGTTTTCCAGCCGGAAGTTCTGCTGGAGCCTATGCGTAGAACCATGTTATTTTGGTCACTTCGTTTAGGCTACCGTTGAGTTAACTTCCGTTTGGCGTCAGCAACTTATGTTTTGTTTTGTTGGTGAGTGTATCTCTTTATTGCGGTATGTGTGCGAATTGAATTGTTGAATTAGTGAATCGGGAGATATCTATATTTGTGTATATAACAAACCTAAAACGTTAAACCTCTTACTACCCAACAAAACTACACAAAAATGTAAATATAAATGTACAGTGTACACAATTTCCTAATATTTAAGCATAAATTAACCCTAGACGGTTGCCATGCCGCTACAATGAATCAATCAACTTCAAAAGTTACCCTGCACTGTTAACTCTTTACCTACCAAATCCCCCCCCCCCACTGCTGTACCAAATTTTCTTGATATTATTCCATTGAACTGGTTCCCAATTGCAAAAGGATCAAGTACCTGTCTCAGGGTTGGTTCACAAACAAAAGACGGCAGGGGTGTTCACGTAGTGATTTTTCAGTGTAAACAAGTGACACGTACGAGAGCCGCTGGTAGCAGTTTACGGTAGGATCGCAGTGGCGGGAGAGCCGCTGCGAGTGGCTTAAAGTAGGTAAAGAATTAAGCACATCCTCACGGAATGCAGAGCTTTCTCTCTCTCACATGAAAACGCCTTTTTTTAACGCAAATAATAGGAAATATCTATTTGAAAAAGTCAACATGTACAACATTTAGTCTCCTATTTGAGAAATTATACCAAACATATAAACATGAACCTGATCAATATCATACAAAAGTCACCCATCAACACGATCCATGATGATGATGTTAACATATTGTTAAAACCGATAACTATATAAGTGTAAATATAGACTTACAACAGTAGGATGAGTAAAAAAGTAATGCCATTTTGTTTAGGACGGGTATAAACTGTTCTTTGAGCCAATTCTTCACTCCAGATTTTACTTCCTCATCACTGGAATAATGTTTGCCTCTCTTCGGCCACATGAAAGAGGGTTTGAGAGGTAAACATTATTCCAGTGACGAGGAAGTAAAATCTGTAGTGAAGAAGTGGCTCAAAGAACAGTCAACAGAATTTTACGGGGCAGGGATACATGCTCTTATTTGAAGGTGGAACATTGCTATTGAGAGAAACGGTGACTATGTGAAGAAGTAGGGATGTGATCCACAGAGGACCAGCTTCATTTTGATGAATGATACATTTTCCTGTATTGGTAATTATACCTGTCCTAAACAAAATGGCATTACTTTTTGACGCACCCTCGTATTATTCCTTAACCTCCCGCATAAAATAACCTCGCCCTGTCGACTGGGGCTGTAGAATAAACCGACTGCATCTCTGCAGAAGGGTAAACCCCCCCAATGGGGCTACCTGCTGGCATTGGGTGGCGACCTGTGATGCTTAAGGACGGAATCCTGGTGGATGAGCAGTCCATGACATGTAATTCTCCACTTTGGCCTTTACTTAGGCTAGACGGTCGGTTGGAGAGGCCTCTTCCAATCAATCGGCTGGTCACGTCAAGCCCTAGTACTTATATGATTGTCCCGACCCTATTGTTCTTATGGCAAACCTCCCAACCCTTTTTATCATATATTTGCTAGAGGGTAGTGACTGAGTGTTTTAATGTCCTGGTTATGACGGTAAACTGCATCTAGTTCCAATTTTGAAGTTCTGGGGAGTGTGGAGTACCCCTTCATCACCATTACTCCCAGTTCCACCCTGACCCGGAGTGGTAATACCTGTTAGGGTCCCATCTATGGGTTAAATAGATTTTTTTTTAAATGACTATAAAAAACTATGTGTTTAAAAAAAAAGAACTGAGTTTGAAAAAGAAAAATTGATTACTCAACAAGAATGAATAAACCAAAATGTCTTTGGCATAAAATAGCCCAACACGGGTTGACTTGTCGTAAAATCCAACCAACCAACCAACCAACCAACATAAAATGACCTCAGATATACGGTTAAAATCCATCAACCAACCAACTATCAAAAGTTACTATCTTAAAAGAAAACTGAATACGCCGCTGATTGGCTAAAAAAAATGAGAAGAATTGCATTATTATTTCATGACGTAATGCAGTTAGATGAACAGGAAATAACCAGGTCATTGTCATTAACAATGTTTTTGGTGTTCTATATATAAACATGAGATAATTTTTGTTGGATGATAAATCAATATGGAATAAG
>CM042141.1:99734711-99957211 GCA_023376005.1 Doryteuthis pealeii
CCCATCGATTATTATGTATGTGGCGCTGTTGAGAAAGACAGCAATCGCCGTGTCAGTACTACAAAAGGCCATTTAATCGACAGAATTAAGGTAGTTTTTGAGACCCTTCACAGGGAAACTGTAACATCATGTTGCTCCAGGTTCTGGAGCAGGATTGAGACTGTGATCGACGCTAATGGCGGTTATTTCGAGTGAAACCTGTTGACAGTAGTGTAATTTTCGTGCCTGTTGAATTTCTTTACAATCCATGACATTTTGGAGTTAACAAGCACTTGTCCTTTTTCCATATGAAACTGTCAAATTTATCCCCAACACCCTGTATATATATATATATATATATATATATATATATATATATATATATATGTGTGTGTGTGTGTGTGTGTGTGTGTGTGTGTGTGTGTGTTTAACCAGTTCTGCCCTAATGGTATTGACCACTTTTTGTATTCTTTTTAAAACAAGTTCTCAACTTATTGTTAATGGAAGCAGCTTGTTTTTGATAATTCTTTAATATATATATATATATATATATATATATATATATATATATATATATATATATATATATTGTTCCTATGGCGTAGTGACTAACGTGCTGGACTGTGAATTCGAAATCCAGTCTCACTTTTACGTTCACTTTGGGACTAATACCTCTGGGAAAGGTATGAACATCTTTATCCTCGCAGCTATGGACTAGATAATACCACTACTGTTCTTGTACACGAATAACTTTGGCATTGAATAATCCACGAGGGTTGATATGGCATTAAACAAAGAAATTAACACACACACACACACACACATAGAGGGTGCGGTGGGTAAATTTGCTCGTATATTCCTACCATAAAATAAACTGAACCCTCATTTTATGTCCGTGTTTTTGCAATAAATGTTTTATTTTTCTTGCTCCCGTTATCTTACAATACTAAATATATTTTATTCATTTTAATATTCAGTTCAATGTGTATATTCTAAAAGTTTTTATTTTGTGAGAATAGTTAGTTTTAAAGTGGGGGTTCGTTTTTACACTTCAACCTTTTACTCGTAAATTCCTACCATAAAATGCCCAAGCCTAATTTTATGGTAGGAATTTACAAGTAAAAAGTTGAAGATTACCTTTTGTTGTTGTTATTTTTTTTCTTTTTGGCTTTAGTACTCTAAAATAAAAACGTCAGATTTTAATCATCGTCGACGAAAAAACAAAATTACGGTCATAAAAGGAGGATCCAATTTATTCCTAAATTGTTAAACGAACCTTTAAAACTAACATTTAAAGATAAAAACTTTTAGAATATACACATTGAAGTGAATATTAAAATAAATAAAATATATTTAGTATATTACACATACACACAATGCTTCAAAGATACTATAAAGAAACAAACTATATTTAGTATTGTAAAATAACGGGTGCAAGAAAAATAAAACATTTTTACGGACATAAAATGGGGGTTCGGTTTATTTTATGGTAGGAATATACGAGCAAATTGTTCTTTTTTTTACCGTGAACTTACAGAACAACTGTTGACTTGCCCACAATATAAACACCCAGTCGACATCGTAGTGTTTGGGGTGGTCACTCAAGACCAACTAGAAATACTCTATATCGGTGGCCTCGGGTCACTAGTAATGGCGACGTTATGCTTCCATTCATCTCCCCACCTGACTTCAGACTCAATACGGAGGCCAACATCAGCAGCCAAGGAGGGTGGCTGCTGGAAGACACAACATCTGGCAACAGGACACAAGCAGTGGTAGTTGTGAGAAAATTTCTGTGGCCACATCATCATCCCTAACATATGGCCGCCTAACTCTTTAGATTGCAAACCTCATTATCATGTATGTGGCGCAATTGAGCGAGAGATCAACAAAACTTCATGAACTGAAGGCAACGATAACGGCAGTATTTACCAATCTAAACAAGGAGATCGTTGAAAAGTCTTGCAGGGTATTCTGTTGTCGTCTGGAGGTCAAGGTTGAAACCAATTGCAATTTCCTTGAATAAATCTAAACTATAGTATTCTAAGATATTTTCATGGACTTTTGGTAAATATATCTGATAAATTGAGATGTCAGTGCTATTTTCGTTTTTGCGTAATTTAGGCAACAATTTACCCATCGCACCTTGTATATAGAAAATTGGATCTTTATAATAGACATAATTAAATGATATCTTCTTACTCGGGTACTTCTTTCTCACTCCACAGTTTTTAAAAATAGTACAGGGTGACTACCATATTTTAAACTGTTACCTGTGTGGTGCAAATAAATGAATGCAAGTGGAAATGCTAGTTCTATATATCTAATGTTTTACCATTGTTTTTTCAGATACGATAATTTACGATCATGGTCTGAACCGGAGCAGCTTGTATATAGAGTGTGTGTAGTATATTAAGAAAATTGAAAAAACACAGGTTTGAATAAGTTGAGTGGTAAGTTTATTGGCCGACACTTCAGTGTTTCGATCTATTAATTAGATCATCTTCATTTGTTGGTATAAGGAAGGTGATAAAAAATGTTTTTATCGCAGAATAACGAGAAAAGCAAGCGATTGTCCTTGTTTATCAATCTGTTAAAAATTTGAAATCTGAAGAAAGGATGCTGAAAAGTGGACGGTTTAAAATGTGACATCAAATATTCTCTTTTACAGTGTGACTATGAGAGTGTGTGAGTGTGTGTATCGAAAAAAAGGCAGTGCATTTTTAGGTGTTTGTGTGTGTGGTTGCGCGTGTGTGTATAAATCTTTTGCGATAAAGGACATCGAAACAAACCTCATGGTTGTGTGTGTGTGTGTGTGTGCGAGCGTAAATGTATGTTCATTAAGAAAAAATGTTTTTTTCAAGTAAGTGGCGAGAAAATATTCTTTTAACATTTGAGTTGCTGTGTGCGTTTATTATGTAAGGGGATAGGGAGATAAATATCTACGCGTGTCGAATGTACACTTTTTTAAATAAGTGAGAAGAAAAAAGAGTGTGTGTGGGGGATAAAAAATTTATAGTAAGAGTTGTGTAGTTAAAGTTTTTAATTACTGTTGTTTTATTATTGTAACTGATTATATGATGATTTTTAAGTCAACCAATTATCGTTTTTCTACAGTATCTTAGAATTATTTTCCCCAAATCTAGCCTCACCATTTTTTGTAGTCTAGAGCCGCTAGATTTATACACACACGCGCAACCACACACGCAAAACATCTAAAAATGCACAATGCCTTTTTAAAATAGAGTGTGTGTATATAGAGTATATATATATTTGGGAAAATAATTCTAAGATACTGTAGAAAAACGATAATTGGTTGACTATTGTTTCCTTGTACAGAACACATATGAGAACAATTCACGACAAAGTAATAACAAGGATATTTTATTGCCTGAGCAAAATTAACAGAAGAGAATACAAACATGGCATTAGATACAAGGAAGAGCTTATACATAGTTGTATGAGCGAAATGTCCAAATAGGAAAAAAAAAGAAAGTGTTGAATCCTTGATATGTAGTTGGTAGAAAAGGAAAGTGTAAAGACTTTCATGTTAAGCATGTTATACTGTGCCATTAGACACGAGGTTGCTTAGGGCTCAAAATCCCCCTGTCCCAGGACAGGATCGCAAAACTATTGCATTATTACTTCTCTCAAATTTGCCGCTTCTCTTTTTATAATGCTACCGATCACGTCCCCCTAGTAGTTATTTCTAGACACGGGACGTAATTACCTTTAGTTTCCCCAAGCTCGACACAGAAGAACCGTTTAACAGGTTTGAATTCAGAGTTTTCCTTCTCCTAAACTGGTTTCCTAACCACGGTTCAAGGACACAGTCTGCCAAACTATTTACCCATAGCTGGCGGGAGAATAATTGGATGCACGCCTTTCTCAAGTTGTCGGCATAACGGAGAAAAGTTATTGGATACATGGCGTAGTGGGTATAGGCGTTGGGTTAATACAGTTCGAAGTGACAATTATCTCTAGGCTGCAGGTTCAATCCTAGTCAAAGGCGACAGTAACATAGAATAATTAACACAGCTTAACACTTGTACCCAGTCATGGTTAACGGAATGAGAACAGTCTACCTCCGTGGATTGAATAACGGGGTTGGTTCGAAGTTCCATGAAGGCTCCCGATTACGACAAGAAGGTTCCTGAGTTCGAAGAGAAGGTTCCCAAGTTCGAGGAGGGGGTTCTCGAATTCGAGAAGATTTCCGAGAAGAAATATGTGGGAATTAAAATAAAAATTAAAATAAAAAAGATTAAAAAAATAACAAACTCCCATGAGCCTTCACCGGAAGAACACTCCGCGCATGTGCGGGAAAAGGACCCACTTCCGACCCAAAAGAGACTCTCTCGGCCATTTAGACTTAGGCCTTGTCTGGGACAAGACACCACTACTGGCCAGGGAGAAATTTCCTTGCCACAAGGTGGCTATGAACCGTGAATAAAGCCTAAATCATAAACCGCCTTCTGTCTTGGTCTCTTTCTTTTCGTTCCTTGAATTCCTTTCTTTTCAGCGCGACCACCAAATAAAATGGGGTTCAAAGCAAAAATCCAAGAACACGCACCGGGAATATACAGCCGCTTTTAACACGCTTAAAACACCAAACCTCTTGTAACCCCATAAATACCTGAAGAAGACCTGGGGGCACATCGGCCGAAAAGTTGTGTAGATAACAATAAAGATGAGGACAATAGTCCGAATAATCCAAATAATCCAAATTATCAAGACTCATCTCAAAAATTCAGAGAAATAGGAGAAAAGTTAATTAGAATATCTTACTCCTTAAATAAAAATAATAATGGACTACCGTTACAACAAGAGCCCAACCGGTTAATGGATCGTCTAGTCTGTTTTAAAACCAAGATGTCTCATGAATTTGTTTATTCATTCAAAAAATGGTACGTATGAAGAAAAGGCTTTTTTTATGACTTTGGTTGACGAAAGAACGACACAGAAATCTAATTGGCTAAAACCTCGAATGGATGGACACACCTTTTTTTATTAAAGGGCCAATCAAAATCCAAGATTATTGTGTTAATCAAAAGTCATAAGAAGTAATTGTCTTGCGGTATTTGTCAGATTAAAGATGAGCATCTTAGAGCTGTCACGATAAAAATGAATAGCGTCTCTACAGTGTCATGGTTTTCTTTTGACCTTAAAAGGTAAGTTTTTTTTTCATCTATCTAATTCTAGATTAATACAATTTCAATTACAAAGACGAATAGGAATGTTTCTTTCTTTCTCATTTGAAATATTTTGTATATTATAGATATTATATATTCATTACACATAAACTTTAACAACTAATTAAATTCTATGAAAAATGAATATTCACTAGTAAATAAGTCATATATATATACAAGGACATATTTTTTTTAAATATGCTATTTAAGTGCTACTTTATTCAATGTAAACCTTCCTTCCTTTCTTACTTCTTTCCTTTCTTTCTTTATTTTATCTTATTCTTTTAACAATTTTTGCCCTTCACTTTTTATACTGCAACAACAAATGCACAAAACTAAAATTTAAAAAGATCATATTGATTTAAATCAGTGGTTCTCAACCTCTTTTTTTCTTTTTTTACCTATGGACCCCTTTGATACTTATTTTACTTTGTCGGGCCCCCACAGTCATTCAATGTATTTTTATAATTAGATATTATAAGGAATTGTATAATAATAATAATATCTTTTCAGCTAGTATATTAGATCTGAGACCTGTCAGTTTTTCCTTATAAATATTCATTTTAAATCCACAGAATATTTAATATCATTCCACAGATTATCCAACTTTGCCTTGAAGGAGTTTAGAGATGGGGCATTCACTAGTTTTAGTTTATTCCATGTATTCACCACTCTGTAGCTAAAATAATTTTGTCTTGCGTTTGCTTTACAAGATTTTTTAAGGAGTTTTAATTTATGTCCCCGTGTATATAGAAAATCTTTAAAACATTTTGTGTATCATGGTTGGTTGTTTGTTTTGTTTTACGGCATATCAACCCTTTTCGGGTCATTTAATGCCAGATCAAGTCATTTTGATAAACAAAGGACTTATGTTGCTTACAGTAACTGCTGTTGATTAAATGGTCAGCCAAATTAAGTATTGAACAGGCTGACCACTACTTAAATTCGGTGATCTAGCGGGAACCAATGTTTTCAGCATGACTTGACCGTAATTTGTGTATTATAGAAGTTGAAGGGTGGCAATTGGTTTAATCTTTTAGGTTTAAAGGTAGCTGTAGTTATTCTTGGTGCGTGTTCCTATGGCTTGCTTTTAACCCCATCTTCTTTGGTGGTCGCGCCAAAAAAGGAATTCAAGGGAAGAAAAAAGGAAAAGACAGAGACAAAAGGTAGTTTTATGATTTGGGCTTTATTCTCGGGTCATAGCCACCACGTGGTAAGGAAATTCCTTCCTGATCAGTAGTTATGTCTCGTCCCAAAAAGTATAACTAATTTATTACACATAAACTTTTACAAAAAAAATCTAAATTCGTTGAAAAATGAAAACTCATCAGTAAAATAAGTTAATAATTTAGTAAAATATACAACAGGGCTTTTGCAGAAATAAGGCGTTTTTTTTTTTTTTTTTTTTTTTGGGGGGGGGGGCAACAAAATTTCATAAAACTCTGATGACAATATTTTTTGTCATGGTATAATAAAGAATTCTGCCATTGGAGTTTTATGAAATTTATATTCTTCCTTGCTGTGATAGATTTTTTTTCTTTTTTGTATTTCTTTCTTTATTGTATTTTATAAAAAATAAAACCATGTAAAAATGTGGTACAAATTGGGGGGGGGGGGGGCAGCGCCCCGTAAGCCCCCAAATGCTATGGCCCTGTACAATGTAATATTTATTTAAAAAAAAACATACTATTTTAATGCTACTTTATTTAATGTAAAATGTAAAATGGATGATGCTCTGCAAGTTTTGCAATATTTGACTCCAATGATAATTGAACATCATACCTTTGTATAATGTTGAGTCAGTTCCGAGCTTTTGATCATAAGTTTGAAGGATGGGTACAAATGCAGAATGGCGCGCAAGAGATAATATCATTAGAATCGAATTTTACGTATAAATACCATTAAATTACGGAAACTCCCGAAGTAACCTAACCCTAACTCTAACACAAACCTTAACACTGACCCTAACACCAATACTAACCCTAACATTAAAACTAACCCTTGCGCGCTATTCTGCATTAGTGCCGAAGGAGGGATAAAATCAGATTCAACAAGATATGATGAAAGAAAAGCACTAACATAAAACTGGAATTTCTCTCTGAATAGTGAATATTTTTTTAGCAGTGTTAATACTTTTCCAAACTTTATTCTTCCCATCTTTAAATCCTGCTTGAAATATTTCATCAATTCAACAAGAGAAAGAAACCTAATTATTTCATGCAATAAATATGGCTAAAGTAAAATTCGGTTGGTTATTTCCTATAACTCCAACATAAACAAAGGGGAACCACTCTTGATTGATAAATCATTTATTTATTGATCTACTAGGAAAAAAGAAGACGGGGTTAGGGTTAAGGTTAGGGTTAGTTTAATGGGAAAATAAATAATTTATCAGTCAAGAGTGGTTCCCCTTTGTTTATGTTGGAGTTATAGGAAATAACCATTCGGTTTATCTCAGTCGGTAGAGCATCTGCCTAGGAATCGCAAGGTTCCATGCTCGATACCGGTCCTGGATAATCTGATATGTGCGGTAAAGCATCTGGGAACTGACGTTAGGTATGGCGCTCTGCCTCAGAAAAAAATCTCTCTGGTCTAGTTTACGCGAAAAGGTGATAGACTCTCTCGCTGTTCGGCTGATACCGACTATAGACCACTCCATCGACTTTACTTATTACTAAAATACTATGTTGCCTCACAATTTATTTATTTGTTTGCGTGGACCCCCAAAATCTTATATGGCCCCCGGTTGAGAACCACTGATTTAAATGAAATAATCGATATAAATTCAGAATGTTGCATGGGTATTGGGGCTATGTGAAATGCAATCAGCCTCGTCCAGGATTTGAACTCGTCTCGCCGTGTCCATTTCCTACGGCGATAACCATTACACCATGCGCCTCCAACAATAAAGATATCTTTCTTGCCTCTTCCTTTCATCTGCAACTTCTCGATTTCTTTAAATCCCACTAAGCTAGGGGGTGGGCAATCCTTTTCATTTGCGGGCCACATTGGAACTTTTGGAAAATCTCACATTTACAAGAGGGTACAGAATCCGTAATATGTACTACACTACATGCCAAGAGAGATTTACAGTAAAACATACACTGCTATGAGTGTGTAGACTTTGATCTATCCACAATGCATGCCCATGCAGATGCACACCTATAGATTTATACAAGGATTCTTTCAAGTCCCCGGAAGGCTCAAGTGCATCGGATTGTTCATTTACATAAATGGGTACTCACCAGATGCAGTTTAATGTCATAGCCTGGAACACCAGCCTTTTTTTTTTTTTTGGCAGTAGAGGATTCTTATCCCTCGACAGGGCGGGGGGCTGCGTATTTTAAACTTTGTGCGAAGAGTCGATTTGTAATATTTAGAATTAAGTGTAACTCTTCAATAAAAAGTTAAGGAAATAACTGGATTGTAGATGTAACCATTACACTGGTATATCCTTCTTTTTTAAAAAAGTGAATTCATATAAAATAAATGTAAATTTGCATGGAATGTTCTTAATATGCATAAGTCGTCGTCGGGGCCGCCTAATGTCGGTATCAGCCATGCAGCGAGGGAGTCTATCCCCTTTTCAATAGCGCTAGACCAAGGAGATTATTTTAGCGTCTGAGGTGGAGCGCCACACCTACCATCAGTTTACCATTACTTTACCGCACAGATCCCTGTGCTACTCATACGCTGAGTTGGCGGGGACCGGTATTGAACTAGGAACCTTGTGGTTTCTAGCCGAACGCTCTACCGACTGAGCTAACCCGAATTTATATGGAATGTTCTTAATCTGCATGAACACCCGCAACTGTATATTATCTATATATCAATACGTTTGTTCCTTAATCCTCCGACTGTTATCATCTTGCAACACTCTCTGGTTAAAAATGAGACCGTCTCAATCATCCAAGATGAAACGCAAAAGTGTAAATCCTTATTATCTGGTATTGCTTATCCGCCGAATTCTTATTCCTTATGAGAGTCGTCACCTCCGCTAAATAAGGGACCATTCCGTTTTCCTTATAAAGAAAGAAAGGATAGACCAACGAAATGCCACACAAAAAATATAATAAGAATGAAAGCAAGAAAGAAAGAGAGTAGGGGAAAGATAGAGAGAACGGATGAGGGTGCGGAAGCGATAGCGCTAATCTGTTTCAATCGAACATAATGAAAAGAAGGAAAGAAAAAAAGAGTGAGAGAGAGTTAAATCAAGATTATTATACTTTTTATATATTGAAGTGGTATATCCACAGGTCTTGCTAGTCAATTATTAGAGTTTTTGATCAGATTTCATATGATCGAAAATCTGTCTATTATCAGAAAAATTATAGTTGAATTATTTCTTCCTGGCAAAGGAGGGCGAATCGCCAATATACGATATTGGCACCGAAATTAAACTCCTTGACAAAAGTCACTTATCGCGGGGCCGTCAACCAGGCGTGTTGCGTTTTTCAAGCGCTCCCTTTACCTTCTTCACCCTCAGCACTTATTGTGTTGGGCAGTCAACCAACGGGACGTGATCTTCAAGCGCTCCCTTCACCTTCACCTTCCCCCTCACCAAGATAAGTCTGGCAGCAAACGCCACAAGTTTACAACCTTCTGTACCCTTTCAATATGTTTTTTTTATCTTCAATTGTAGTTCTCTTCTTCTTTCATCCGAAATTACTTGCTTACTACCGGGAAATTATAAGAGTCCTGAAATACCTCTTATTATAGCAGTCCATGACTTTCCTATACGTATATTGACATCGCTTTCTGTAGATGAGATATTACTACATAAGTA
This sequence comes from Doryteuthis pealeii, assembly GCA_023376005.1. Lineage (NCBI taxonomy): Eukaryota > Metazoa > Mollusca > Cephalopoda > Myopsida > Loliginidae > Doryteuthis > Doryteuthis pealeii. Next base: position 99,744,666 of record CM042141.1, read on the forward strand.
TATGAACTGGTCTACCAATTGCCATCCAGTGTGAAGATGCTTCCATCTTGTTTAAAACACATGAACTCCGTTTTATCTTTAACATAGAAGCCAATCCATCTCTCTGATAAGATAAAACGAGCATTCTTCATAGCTTTGGCCGTGTCAGTTCTACTGTATGACTGCACCACTTTGACTTTAACAAAACGCCTGGAGAAACAACTAGATGAGAACTACACAAAGATGCTGCGTACTGTCCTCAACAAATCCTAGAAGCCTCATCCCACAAAAGAAGCTGTACGACAATTTACCTTCTATCACACAAACCTTCCAAGTAAGATGAACAATACATGCTGGATACTGCAGTATGAAGCAAAGACGAACTCATAAGCGACGTTCTCAAATGGATACCTATACATGGACACACCAATGTAGGCCGACCAGCAAAAACTGATCAGCTCTGTGAGCCGGCTGATTTGTTGAAACACATTGAGAAAAAGCTAGATGTTGCGTGCTGTTCTGATCAAATCCTGGAAGCAGCACCCCACAAAAGAGTAGTTTCTCTTGGAATATTTTGCAATAGTTTTTTTCGTTCATCCAATAATATCCAATTGCCTTAAATATTAGTATTATCTGCATTATTCGGACTATTGTCCCCATCTTCATTGTTATTTGTACAACGTTTCGGCCGATATGCCCTCCGGCCTTCTTCAGGTATTTCTTCTCGGACTCGGGAACCTTCTCAGACTCGGGAACCTTCTTTTCGGACTCGGGAACTTCTTTTCGAATTCGGAAACTTTCTTGTCGTAATCGGGAGCCATCACGGAACTTCGAACTTAACCCTTTATTTAGTCCACGGGGGTATCCTGTTCTCATGCCGAAACGTTGTACAAATAACAATGAAGATGAGGACAATAGTCCGAATAATGCAGATAATATTAATATTCAAGCCTCATCTCAAACATTCAGAGAAATGCCTTAAATAGACTTCGTTTCAAGGTTGAAATTCATTTCAATAATTTTTTCTTATATTCGCGCTCTCCCCTTTATCATCGCTCGTTTATTTAAATCAGAGTTTCTCAACTGGGGAGGGGGTATATCCACCCCTGGATATTTATTCTAGGTCCAGCAGACTTCGCTTCAAGATTGAAAGTCATTTCAATGATTTTTTTTTTTTCGTGAATTTTTTTTTTTTCATGTCTAAATTTGCACTAAATTCGTGCTTTCCACTTTATAATTTGTTTATTTAAATGAATGGTTCTCAACTGGGGTGTCATATCCCTCAACGAGGACCCTCTAACTTTTCTTGGGGGGGGGGGAAGCAATTAAAAATATGTAATGATAAAAATACAATATGATTTTTAAACATCGGATTGGGTCCACCATAGTAAAATAGGAATCAAATAGATTAGGCAATGGCAAAATGAGCCTAAAATGCATTTTTGACAAAATGACTTTAGCCCCCCCCCCTACAGAAATAATTTACCAAAAATCAGGGAATTATCGGATTTTAATGAAATTTTCAGTGTTTATTTATCAATGAATGATCTTTATAATAGATTATTTATTTTATTTCTGATTTTTTTCAGGTCACTTAATTTTGACCCCCCTTACTTTGGGAGTGTAAAATATTGGCGAGTTGGTCCTTGATTGATACTAATTACAGTAGAAATAAAAAGATAAAGACCGAAGATGTAAATAGAATTTTTTTTTAAGTGGAATAAGAAAATAAGTACCGAAAATCGGAAAATAAAATGTTAAAAAATAATAAATAATTAATTTTTTGGAGATTTCTTTTTTTACTCATTTCGATAATTATCTAATAGGCTATCATCTTATAAAAGAAAAAATTATACATCGATTTTTAAAAAAGGGGGGGGGCTACATTTTCAATAGAGTTTTTCTTCAAAACATATATTTTGATTGACTAAAATAAGGTTTGCATTGAATAGATATTTATTTCTAGAATCTAAAAATATAACATTTTAAACTTAAAATCCGAATATTTTTATTTTAAATGAATTTTATATATTAATTTTTCATAACAAAAATACTAAATTAAAGTTTGAAATAGAATAACTGATGCATTATAAAATTCATTAATTGATAAATCAATACTGAAAATTTCATTAAAATCGGATAATTACCTGACTTTTGGTAATTTTTTTTTTTTGCAATCGCGAATGTTATATTAAATCGTAAACAATCGCTTAAAACCCTTGAAAAAGAGACAGAATGGCGGATCGCGTCGAAATTGACCAAAACAAATCCCTTTAGATGTATTAAAAATAAACTGCATATGTAATGATATTTTTCCTTTTTTAATGATGGTCATTATGTTACTACTTATCGATTTAGACAAAAGTTTGACCTTAAATAATAGATTTAATTATTTTTAATTCGCTTTTAAAACTCGTAGCAGCCGATTTTTTTGCCATTGCATAAAATAGATCCATAGGTAAAAAAAAAAAAAAAGTGTTGAGAACCATTGATTTAAATGACCCATATGATTTGAACGGGTCGTATGTAAACGACACATCATTAATGGCCATCCCACTCAATCAAGCATTTTGTTAGGTGTATGATATCTGGCAACTAGTCTACATGATCCAGCAATTTCTGTTCTCCTGTTTATAAAGGATTTATAAATGCAAACTAGTAAATTACCCCCCCCCCCAATGTGAACACCAATGCTTAATTCACCTTGCCAAAATTTTATATGTCCTGGTGGTGAAGTTCCAATTCTGGAGTTCTGGATAATGTGGAGTACCCCTTCATCACCATTACTCCCAGGTCCACTCTGATCCGGAGTGGTAGTACTCATTAGGGTCTCATTTATGGGTTAAATTGAAAAAACTGAGTTTAAAAAATGTGTTTTAAAAAAATTGAGTTTAAAAAGTAAATAAATGAGTACCCATCAAGAATGAATAAAATAAAATGTATTCGGCATAAGATAACCCAACAAGGGTTGACATGCCGTTAAATCCAACCAACCAACATTTTATTCATTCTCATAAGTGTATATAAGCCACTGAGAAACCCAGAACTAGATTGTTTCTTTCTTAGTCGGGCCGAGAACTGTACAGCACTACCTTCGAAATAAATATTCTGTAACTTTTCATATTTTGATAAATTTGACCCAATGTAGATTCTTACTTATTTTAAAAAAAGAAGAAGAAAAAAAAAGGAAGGAAAAAATATTTCTTCGTCTAATGACTAAGCAGCCATTTTTGGTGAAGTATGTAACATAATGAATAATGGCCTGTCGTTAAAATGGAGACGACATGGAGGCTAAAACAGATGCTTTAACGACGACGACGACGACGCCCTCATTCTAAACCGGTTTATCTACTAATTGAACCGGTCGTCCAAGTTTTAGAAAAAAAGAAGAAAAAGAAGAAAAAACATTTCTATTGCTTCAAGCCAAAATACTCAACAACAGATTAATGCCGTTGACGTCCAAGTTGGTCGACTGAAAACACAAGATAAAAAAAAAAAAAAGAAAATGAAATTCAAATAGAAATATACGTAATTCTGTTGACTTTACTCGGTGTGAATTCCATTAATCATCATCATCATCATCATCATCATCAGGTTCTCTCTCTCTCTCTCCTCCCTCCCTCTCTCTCTCTCTCTCTCTCTCTCTCTCTCTCTCTCTCTTGTCACCCGCCGTCTATATCGGTCATCTCCTCGGCATCCAAAATCCACACAGAGCTGATTGATGTAGTGTTCAGCATGTCTTTGTTTGCGCACAGCTATATGATATAAAGTATTACTATCTATTACAAATCATATGTATTTGTATGGCTTCAAGTATTCCTATCTAATAGTAAAAAAAGTGACCTAAAGTCAGTATCAGCCAGACAGCGAGGGAGTCTATCCCCATTTCAATAGCACCAGACCAAGGAAATTGTTTTTAGCGTCTGAGGTGGAGCGCCACACCTACTATCAGCTCCTCACTTTACCGCACAGATCCCTGTGTTACTCATACGCTGAGTTGGCGAGGACCGTTATCGAACCAGGTTCCCAGACGAACACTCTACCGACTGAGCTACATAAGTATATTTGGCAGCATCTTTTCATCTAAACTAATTTGGTTAAAAATAATAGAATCCCATTCTCTCTGTCTCTCTCTGTCTCTGTCTCTCTGTCTCTGTCTCTGTCTCTCTCTGTCTGTCTGTCTGTCTCTCTCTCTCTCTCTCTGTCTGTCTCTCTCTCGCTCTCTCTCTCTCGACCCTGGCATCCAGTGTCCGTACAAAGCTTATTGATTGAAATGATACGCCGTTGAGTGAGCGTGTGCACTATGTAACCTTGATATTCACAAGGAGACATGTCCCATGCGCCTCGCTTCTCGAAGAAGGTTGCCTATGCTTGGTTTAAACTTTTATCTGAACTCTAATCCTAACTAAAACCGTGATTTTTCCGTTCCTTTAATTCCTATGAGACTTATTTAGGCTAGACGGACGGTCAGAGACGCTCTTTCTGATCAATCGGCTGGTCAAGTCAGGCCCTAGCCCCTATATGATTGTCTCAAACCTGTTGCCCTTATAGCAAGCCCCAACCCGTTTCATCATATATGTGCTAGAAGACGGTGGTTGAGGGTCTTTAGTGTCCATGGTGTGACGCTAAACTCAAATTCTGGAGCTCTGGGGAATGTGGAGTACCCCTTTATCACCATTACTCCCAGGTCTACTCTGACCCGGAGTGGTAGTACCTGTTAGGGCCCCATATATGGGTTAAATAGAAAAGATGAGTTTTAAAAAATGTGTTTAAAAAAATTGAGTTTTTTTTTAAATTGAGTACCATCAAGAATGAATAAAACAATATGTTTCAGCATAAAATAACCCAACAAGAGTTGACATGCCGTAAAATCCAACCAATCAACCAACCAACTATTATATCGACTTTGTTATCAACATTTTTGGGTGTTGTGTAAGTGGCTAACGTGTTGGACTGCAACATCGTAGAAAGCGAGTTCAAACTCCAGTCGCGCTCTTATGTTTACTTTCGAACTAATATCCTTGGGAACAGTATGAACAATATTACCACTACTGTTCTTCTACAAGGATGTATTAGGCCTTAAATAGCCCAAGAGGCTGATATGCCATTAAACAAAGAAACCAAACCAAAAATTTGTACTCCGTTCTAACTACTATTTAAAGCATAAGATATTCATTTTGAGTCGAGTTTATTTGTTTAACGGCATATCAACACGTTATGAGTTATTTAATGCCGAAACTTGATTCATTTCTGGTACTTATAAAATCTTCTGAAATTGAGCTACATTTAATAAACGGTTACATAGGAAGTATCCTGGCCTTGTGCCAAACTAGGCAATAAATGAAGTCTTTACCAGTTACAGGACAATATGGAACGAACCGATTGATTAAAATAATTAAGTCAGGAATGGATTCAGGCAGGTCATCAAATTGACAGCTGACAACTTTCTTACTTTTGGGGTTAAGTGACCCCTATAGCCCTTATGATTAATGTAAATGCATTGCTCTAATTAATGCATTGCTATAATAAATTTAAGGTTTCATATTGACTTTTAGGGGTGGGCGGGTGGATTGTCCGTGGACTCAACTAACTTGTTTTACCTGAACAACAAAAATAAATAAATAAATAAATAAATACGAAAAAGAAAAAACGGGTGAAGCCAAGACACTGACATAAATTTATATATTTAATCATCAATCATTATGTCCAGTGAAAGGTGGGCATAAATTCGGGTATATTTGGTCTGACAAGCCAACACGCTCACCTCCACCCCCACCCCCCATCATCCCTCCTGCGTGCTCTTTCAAGACGATGGACTAAAAAAAAAAAATTCTGTTAGAAATTTATATATTCCTCGAAAAAAATCGAATTAATATGGTTTTAATACGGATGGCCATTTACGCGCCAAAAAAAAATGAACACCGAGTTATCTTTCAGTTGAATTATAGACGCCAAGTGTAGTGTAATGGTTAATGAGTTAGTCTTGCAGAACATGGATTAATGGGTTCGATTCTCACTTGGTACCCCCGTACATAGTAAATGATCACCTTTCAGTTGGATTTTTATATTTTAAGAATACCATGTATTATATATATATATATATATATATATATATATATATATATATATATATATATATGTAAGAGTAGTGGCTTACCGGTGGGTACGGGTACGATCGTTGGGAGCGTACAGTATCCAGGGGTTAAAGACCGTGAAAAAACAAATACAAAGTGCTCAATACAATGTAGAGCAAAATTTATTTAAGAAATGGATATAAAGTAACCTACTCGAGTTTCATCATCTGAATCGTCAGGGTTACATCCGCTGAATTAATCGAGTTTTCGATTAATATCAGTTGATACCACGTATGTCTGTTGGAATGGATCTTATCGTTACAGATAGACGCTTGTTTACAAAAAATTGAAATTCCGGTGAGATTTTCAATTTTTTGTAAAAGATCCATTCCAACAGACATACGTGGTATCAACTGATATTAATCGAAACTCGATTAATTCAGCGGATGTAACCCTGAAGATTCAGATGATGAAACTCGAGTAGGTTACTTTATATCCATTTCTTAAATAAATATATATATGTGTGTGTGTGTGTGTGTGTGTGTGTAGTTTTCTTATGATATTGGAGAATTGAAAATAAAGTGCTCGATTACGTGTGTAAGGGCTATATTTATTTATTCATTATAGTGTACAATACATTTAAGGTGCGATTATTACCATTGGTTTCCAAGCAACATGTTAGCCAGTTTTCGTCAAGACAACACGCCTGTTGTCTTGACGAAAAGTGGCTAATATGCTGCTTAGAAACCGATAGTAACAATCGAACCTTAAATGTATTGTACACTCTATATATACAGGGTGATAAATTTGACATACTTATATTTGGTTATTTTTCTCCGTAGGTTGGAGGTATTGACGCATCATTTAAAAGCTTGGACCCTTCTTCATTCATATACGTGATGATAGATAGAATGGATGACTGGAACCCACCTGAATCATGGAAGAGAATAACTTGTATCATGATGATCTGCGCCGGCCATCAAAATAAGGAGATTATAGTTGCTGCCCAATGCTCCCTGAACACTGTAAACACTGTAAAATCAATCAGGCATGAACTGGAGAATTGCAATGGAGACTACGAGTCTGTGGCTAGAAGAAAGCAACATAACAGACGATCTGATTGCGTTCGTACAGCAGATTCCCTCAAAAATCTGCAGAAAAAGTGTTGGAGGACCCTTAGATGCCTACATGGAGTTGCTAAACACTGTAGCCAAGCCCTGGATAAAAAAAAGAAAGGTAGCCAATGGTAGGCCATATGTATGTCAGCTGGATTTGGCCCCCTGTCACACCTCTGGGAAAAGTCAAAAATGGTTGTCGGCGAATTCTTACGACTACACCAGTCCCAATATTTGGCATCCGAACTCCCCAGATCTTAACCCCATGGATTATTATGTATGTGGCACTGTTGAGAAAGACACCAATTGCCATGCCAGTACTACAAAAGCCCAGTTAATCGACAGAATTAAGGTAGTTTTTGAGCCCCTTCCCAGGGAAATTGTAACATCAGCTTATTTTACCCCAAAAATCCGACCAATCACCGACCGACCTGAAGAATTCAAGAATTCTATGGGCGTCACCAGAGAATGACAGAACCTTTACAAAAAAAATAGGTTCGTATCTTTCCCCAAATTAACGCCATTTACAAAAAATTTAAAAAATAGACATTGAACTGCCTTCAACGCATATTTCAAGTTAAAAAAAATTCTCAAAATAGTACGTTCGGAAAATTTTTTTTTTTCTTTGGGCGGGGGGGGGGGTACAGTCGATGCTTAATCTCGATTCTACGTAGTGGAGAGTTTGGTTAGGGTCCCATCTATGAGTCCAATGGAGACATTTTAAGTCTTTTGTTCATTATACAGAGTATTTCAGAAAAAATTCATATCATTTCGTAATCCAATAACTTCAACAATTCTCGTTCAAATTTTAACATCATGTGTAGAAATAACTCAAGATTCTATGTTTAATATTTTCTTTTTTTTCTTCTTTTTTCTTTTCAGATATAGAAATGCCATTTACTGAAATAGAAAAGACTTTTAACATTAAACACACTAGCATGAATATGCGCCCTCCGGGTGTAAGTATATAAGTTTTAATGTAATGAAATATATTAAATTAGAAAGACTAACTAAATTAAATAAGAAAGCACTTTAAAAGATTACACTCATTTTAATTACATTTTAATTGGTTTGTATATAAAATCATTCATAGGATTAATTTTAATACGTTGAAAAATAAAACAATGATATTAAAGATCAATAACACCAAGTAATTATCTATGAAAGCCGGTTTTGTTAAAACCAGTATGCAAATTAACTACACCATATAATATATAAACCTTTATTTCTTATAAGATATATTGCAGGATTTTAAATGCACTTATAACAGGGGCTGTTTTGAGGTAAATCTAACTCAGATTTTCATTGAGAGATCGTTAATAAATAAAATGTATTATTCTATGCATTAATGATTTTGACTTAAATTGATAAACTTACACAATTCCTGAGGGTATTGTGACGTAGGAAGTGACGTAGTTTCGGTTACAGACAGACACCGAATCTCCCTTATGATAAGATGTGTGGGGAATTTTATCCCTGAACTTGAGTCACCGTCTTGAGCTGTGTCACAAAGCAATGTCTCGCGCTAGCAGTGAAGTAGGCCCCGTGTTGGCCGGTGGGTTGCTAATGACAAAGAGGAAGAATCTTCGGTGTTCCTCAGTTTTATAGCTGGCCTCATGTGACCCCCATGAGGGCCGTGATTGGCCTCTTTGCCTATTTGTGCATGTATTCAAATAAATTCCCATTTATGTTAAAGAATGATGGCTGGTTGAATATAACATTCCCCCGCACGGTATAAATATAAGAAAAATTCACGACGAAGTGATAACAAAGATATTTTATTGTCTGAAAAAACTTAATAGAATACAAAACGTGACAGAAGATACAAAGAAGAAAGCTCTTCATAATTGTATAAGAGAAATGTCCTAATAGGAAAATAGTCTTGTAGTTGAAAAAATTTTGAGGCTGTACTATAAAGAAATGAACACTAGCGGGAATACTCCGAGGTTTGTACTGGAGTTAGCCGCGAGTGTGGCAGACAGGTTGAGAGTCAAAGAAATAAAACGAACAACAGAACTATGAATAAAAGACTTGTATTACAAATAAAGAACAATTGCAAACTTTAGTTTCGTTTGCGGTCAAGTATATAATATGTATATAATTGTCACTTAGCTGGTGCATCCTGGGATAGGGTATTATCGGAGCCCTTTGCTACGGCCTTCTGATCAGTTTGGACATGATGGACTTCTGCTTGCGTCCGACTCCGATTCTGGTTGTCTGTTGTAGTATAGGAGCGACCCTTTTTTAGGTCTGTCTCCGGTGAGGTCTGAATCAGAAGAGGGGGCATGAGTTTGCTTATTCGGCTTTGCTGCCAAAGTATGCTGGCTCATGATTGGTTGGTTTGAAACAGAGGCTCGCAGGCAAAGGACGATAACCCCATACCCCAGAATTCTAATAGTACGTAAAAGATGAAAGTTGAACACTTACATGTTATAGCATGTTATCATGCACTATGAGACACGGGATGCTGGGGGCGGGCTCAACTCCTCCCGTCCTGTGGACAGGAGACGCAACTGGTGCATGTTCTTCTTTCGAGGGGTAGAGGGTAAAAGGAGCCTTTGTTTCTACTGCAGAGATTACATTCCTTACTTGCCACGGTTCTTCCGTTAGGAACTAGGTGGCATTGCGAGCAGCCTTATAAAAGTGAAGAGGCCATAAAAGTCAGAGACCCCCTTTCAGCTTATATCCTCAAAGGAAGAACACGCACTAGTTGTATCTCCTGTCCACGAATGGCACACGAAAACTTCAGATTTCAAATTTTGAACAGATTGATAAACAAGGACTATCGCTTGCTTTTCTCGTTATTCTGTGATAAAAACTTTTTATCACCTTCCTTAAACCAACAAATGCCCTGAAGATGATCTAATTAATAGATCGAAACACTGCAGCGTCGGCCAATAAAATTACCACTCAACTTATTTAAACCTGTGTTTTTTAAATTTTCTTAATATACTACATACCGTCGGATTCACTTCCATCTCTTCACACACACACACACACACACACACACACACACATATATATATATATATATATATATATATATATATACTCCGTACGAGAAAACGATACCCAATCATCTATCTTATTTCTACTCTACACATGCTGTTAAAATTTGAGATCATTTGAATGAGAATTCAATATTAATTTTTCTGAAACAGCCTGTATATCTCAAATGTTATCTAATTTTCTGAAGTACACTGTATATCTTTAATGATTTATTAACTGATTATTAATTACCCTAATTATAAACTAATGAGCCAAGTGGGGTTGTAGTAGTAATCGTTAGTAGTAGTAGCCGTGATTAGTTCAAAGTAACAACATAGGAAAGTCGTATAGTCAAAAAGGGGTTGTTTATTTCTTTCTAGGCTCGTGGGGTTTTTTCAGAGAGAGAGAGAGAGAGAGAGAGAGAGAGAGAGAGAGAGAGAGAGAGAGAGAGAGAGAGAGAGAGAGAGAGATGTTCTATCGTAAATCACGTTCATGCGCGCTATTCATTGCTACCCTAGACATGTCACGACGGAGCCCCAACAAACACGTCCGACCCTCTCGGGTCCGGCGAAAGAGAGACCGAATTTTCTTTACTTCCATTTGTAGTCCTGGGGGTGGGGGAAGATCCCATCCGCTTCAGATCAAAACCTAGAACTTCCGTTTTTATTTTTAAATTTAGTTCCGGGGTCATTGGTCAATGGCTGGCAGTCGTTGAGTGTTTACCCTTCCAAACTTTAACCTCTTTTTGTTCTTATTTCTTTTTCTTCTCTTTCTCCAGAAATCCGATTACCGTTTTCTTTTCAATCCCCAAATTCACCGTAGACAATAATAATTACACTACAAAATCCTTTATCTTCTTATACCATTCACATAAGGTCACTTTAAGGTAAAATGATTTTTGTAATTTACTGAATTCAAAAGATTAAATGTCTTTATCTGGTTTAAGAAAAATGTTTAAACATTAATACAAAATATAATATAAAATAATTCTTTGTTGTTATAGAATTCTTAGTTTTTTCTACACATGCTGTTCAAATTTGAGATCATTTGAACGAGAATTGATCAAGTTATTAGATTACAAATTGAAATCAATTTTTCTGAAACACTCTGTACATCCCACATTTACCTAAATTGAGACCGGACTAATTTTCCCCCTGTTTCCAGCAAAGAAATGGACGAGCGAATAGTAAGTTGATGGGGTCCCAGGTGTAGATCCCGGGACTACGTCAACTTCTTTTTCGAACGTCTTATGAAGCAGCCATGAGTCAGCATTTTCAACGGATGACCAAAACTGATTTTCAACAAATAAAAGGTAATTCTCAACATTTTTTAAAAAATTTCCTGTGTATTATTCAATTTGGGTCAGAATTCAATTTTATTCAATTTTTTAATTTTTGTAGAGTAACAAGGAGTTATCTTATCTTGATTTGGAGACGTGTCTTCTTTAACCTTTTAAGACATCGATTCTCTCATCTTGTGACCGTTGGTCACGTGAGAAACGAGACCCTTTTATCATCCAGTTTTTTGGTCGTGACTTTTTGGTGAAGTGAACACATAATTTTATCTCATTCCAGCGAGATAAATCCTACTGCCATATATGGTGACTATGAAGACCCTTCAAATGTAAGTTGTATCAAATTTAACATTGCCCTTGGCATTACCAGACAATTTTTGGTTGTTCTTTGGAGCATTATGTACGATTTACCTGTTTGGGGCATATATATATATATATTATGTTATTACGTTATTGTATGCTTTTTCTGTTTTCTCTTGTCTGCGAAGGTTGGGACAGATAGCTTAACCAAGAGTATTTGATGACATTAAACAATTAAATGAAAACAACGAAGAAGAAAGAAAAAAAGGAAAAACTGAAGACAATAGATTCAACAGGAACGATATATATATTGATGAATATGAAACACAAACAAAGAATTTTGCAAGATGATAAAAAGGGTGAAAGTTCAAAGTTCTCAACAGACTTCATCCGGTAAAAAAACAGTATTGAATTTCAGTGGAGATTGGAGAAGACGTGTGTTGTGGCTGGTGACAAGGGAAGAACTGATGAATTGTCCAAATGTGCGGGAAAAAGTCCAAGTGTGGTACGTGATCCTTATCACGTAGGCACCGGGGTGGGGTAGGTGTGTGCATGCATCTATTCCCATAATCGACTGAGTTCATTCTGGGGTCGCACAGAGTTCAAAAAGAAGGAAAGAAAGGAAGAAATAGATTCGGAGAAGACTCTAAGTAAGAATGTGAGAATGTATGTATGTGAATGTAGGTACGAATGTATGTAAGTAAATAAGTAAGTATGAACGTATGTATGTAAGTAAGTATGAATGTATGTAAGTAAATAAGTGGTAGGCAGAACAATGCTGTACTTATTAAACAATCACATGTGCATTGTTCATGTGAGTTAGTTATTTGTCTTTTTTACCGAATGTTTAGTGTTAGTGTATCCATGGAAATTACATGAAAATATCTTGAAATACTGTAGATTAACTTTATTCAAAGAAATTATCGGAAATCTGATAGTGAATTATCTCCCCCTGTCGCTAGAGGGCGAATCGCCAACACGAGGTTGGCGCCAGAATCAAACCCCGGCACTTGTCTACAGGCCGTCGACCTGGACGGAGGCGTTTTTTAACAGCATACTTTCTGAATGCCGTTTCGACAGCAAACTTATCAGAAGGCTGAGGACCTAAATAGTCAACTTAAAAAGGGCCCCATCCACCGCCATTTAAAAGAACAGTTACCCAGGCGAGAAGCTTCTAAAATAGCATCCCCTACTTTTACTTATCGGATGAGAACCGACAAAAACATTGTGACTCTTTTCATGGCTTGGGTAAGGAACTTTGTTCCCTTCTTGAGGTTTGTTGAATTAAATGTTATAAATTGGTAAATATATATATATATATAACAAAAATGTCCAATAATAGGGTCTTCCAGCAGACACCCTTTCGATCGAGGGCAGTACTATCTCGTCCAGACTCTTGGTGTATACCTCCGTGAGACCATGTGGGAAGATGAATAGTGGCATAATGTCACCATCACTAGTGACTATCCCCCCCCCCCAAACACCATGATGTGGATTGGGTGTTTGTCATCACTTATTGGTAAATCTTGTGAAGATAGAGCAACACAACGGTTGTACTGTGAATTCACCATCTGATCCTGACAGAAATCATTCTCATCTGAGAAAACGCAAAGGTTGGAGGAGATGCTTGAGTAGAAAAGCTTTGAAGTGTGATCTGTCCTTTCCTGTCTCTTTCATTGCCTTTCATAAGAATTGGCCCTTCCTCATCTTGTATAAGAAATAGGGAATGTCCTCATACACTACATGCCTGATGAGAAATTGACTTGTCTTTATTTTCCTACCGAATATTCTGTGTTAGATTACTCTATTTTAGATAACCAAATGCATAATGAGAACGGGCTAAAATACTCACGTAATTTTTATAGAGTCTTTCATTCTGAAGCTCTGGGTAGTGTGGAGTATACTACATGCCTGATAAGAAATTCAGACATTCTCATGTCCTTGGCTATCGACCTGATTGACTTGATGAGATCATTGTCAATAATGGCCTGGATCCGACCAATAAATTCGGGAGTTCTTTTATTATCAGAACGATCAGTGTGAGTCTTCCAAGCTGCTATATCTTTGTAATCTCCATTGGACTCATCCAACTCTTTTCGAATACTCTGTGGTAGCCAAACACTGTGAAATCTTCGTATTGGAGCTTCCAATATGAATGTCAAGCAGTACAACATGCTGTTTCGAAATTTCTGGAGGAGTGAATTGCATCATGGTGCTATTTTTCTCACAGACAGCGCCCAACTGACTTTACAGTAGACAAAACCTGAAACAAACAATGTAGTATCAAGTTATGCTGACATGTTCCAAAACGTCCAAATTTTAAAATTTGTATTATATTCATTTTGTTTTCTATTAAATCAAATGGTTTCATTTTTTTTTTTTTTTTTTCAGTAATTCAAAGGATTTTTCTTTGACTGTTAAAGTTCCTGAAATTGCTAGCAGAAAAAAAAAAATGTCTATTGTGAGCGCGGGTTTGGGGAAAATCTTACGTTACCATTATTCGTGGATTTCCCAAGATCCGTGATTACAATCTGGTCACATATCAACACAGCACCTGTTATTTTTGTTTAGGTTTGTTTGTTTTTTTGTGTGTTTTTTTTTCGTTTAATGGCATATCAAACTTCATAGGTTATTTAATGCTAAAGCCATCCTTGTAGAAGAACAGTAGGTGTGCTATTTAATCCATGGCTGGGACATGGAGTTAAGGGGGTTCATACCTTTCAAAGGGTACAAGTCCAAAAGTGAATGTAATAGTACGACTGGAATTCAAACTCACTTACTATGAAGTCGCAGTCCAGCATGTTAACCACTACACCATGGGGCTCTCACTATTTTTGTTTATTTGATTAAATATATATCACCAAAAAAGCAAACATTGGATTTGAAGATATTCCAATTGTATTATTTACAAAGAGCATGTATGTAAAATACAGACATCTCCATCTTTGTATCATATAAATATCTTTGTTGATTTGGAAGTTGATTTAGAAGGCTATCACAATGCAGGTGTAAAGAAAAAATAATAAGCTAACAATGGTGTTGTGTGTTAATCTGTATTTTATTCTTGAATTTTCGAGATAAAATCTCTTTTTCAGAAGATCACTGGAACTGAAGTCATCTTGTTATGGCATTTCTAGTTAAATGAATTTTTTTATATTTTTATTTTGAAAATGATGGTATTTTTTATAACTGTATTCATTTATTTCATTTAACTAGAAATGCCATAACAAGACAACTTCAGTTCCAGTGATCTTCTGAAAAAGAGATTTTATCTCGAAAATTCAAGAATAAATACATAACACCATTGTTACCTTATTATTTACACCTGCATTGTGATAGCCTTCAAAATCAACCTCCAAACCAATATATATACACAATGCTTCAAGCAAATTATAAAACTCTCTTATCTTTGTTGATGTTTTATATTGTAATAAAGATGTTATTATATAAAGTGATAACTTCTTATCATTTACATTGTTTTTATTTACACCAGATTTAATGCATTCCTTTAAACCAGGTTGCATTGTCATACTGTTACGTAATGAATAGGCATAGCCTATCATTTTTGTAATGTAGTGTAAAGATTTAAATTTAACGTTTAACAGTTACTGGGAAAATACCGATAAGTTTTACAGACCAGTTTTCACCCCGAGGTCATACAAGTGGTCCTTGCTGATTGGCTTAGGAGGATCACATGATTGGAGGGACCTGAGAAAGTATAGAGATTCAACTAAGCTGCTGTCATGTTCAGATGTGTAATGGCCATCTGTGCTTTTTCTTTACCACATCAGTATTAAAGTGGGATCAAGTAATAAATGTGTACACCAAATGAAATAAGTCTCCGTGTTCCTGATTTGATTAACAAGAACTAAGATGGAAACGATGTGAGACAATACCTGATACAGAATTAATGAAGAAGGAACTCCAGACAACACAACCAGAGATAAGAAGATAGAAGTCCACTAAGGACAATGGTGTAGTGTCCACAAAGAAAGAAAAAATTATCCGCATCTGTGCAAATGGCTGAGCAGGCCAATCCCTGAGTGACAGTCTATGATGCACTGACTGCACACAAACTGTGATGCTTGTTGGGGCTGCTGTTTTCACTCCTTTTTTCTGGCTCTCTTTTCTATGGAGGCTACTCTCCTCTCTGCCTCACTCCTCTTTGTGCCTTGTTTAACATTAAGGTGCCAGGCCGCTCGATTTTCTGCATCTACCCCCCACATGTGTTGTGTCAATGTGGCATATCCTCATGTCTCTCCGCAGACATCTTTAAAGCGTAGGCGTGGTCTACATACCAATCGGGAGCCTTTTACTAATTCGCCATACAAAATATCTTTCGGTATGCAGCCATTTTCCATCCTCCTGACATGACCAAGCCAGCAAAGGTACCTCTCGTGGAGGATGGAGAACCTGCTGTTCATGTTGGCGCAATGCAGCACATCTGTGTTGGGCACTTTATCCTGCCAGCAGAATAATGTAATAAGTATTTAACAACACTTTCTAGAGAGGGGATACAGTCAACATATTCTATGGGCAAGATTTAATATTGCTTTTGAATATTTAAAACAAATTGATTTTGTTATAGCTGATTTTGTTATAGAAAGTCAAGGAAAATATTTTGATGATTTATACGAGGTAAGTCAGAAAAGTTCCAGGACTGGTGTCACAAAAAATTATTTCAAATCCAAACTACAAACTACAAGTTATCCCATTCAAAGTAATACCACTTGAGTCTAATACACTTTCCCATCCTTCTCTGTCACGCTTGAATGCACTCCTGGAAGGATTCTCCGTTGCTCTGTCATCACAACCTTTTTGATGTCATGCACATCCTCAAAATGGGTTTCCTTGATGACCTCGTTGAGCTTGGGGGAGAGGAAAAATCACATGGAGCCAGGTCAGACGAGTAGGGAGGTTCCTCCAGCACAGTGATGTTCTTCTGGGCCAGGAACTCTCGGATACTCAGGGCAGTGTGGGCAGGTGCGTTGTCATGGTGAAGCACACACGAGTTGTTCTGCAACATCTCTCGCCTCTTCTCGCGCACTGAACGAAACAAACGCTGCAGTATCTCTTTGTAGCCCTGTGGCAAATCTCACAGTAGATGATGCCCCTCACATCGAAAACACACACACATATATATATATATTAAAGGCATGTGATGCAATGGTTACCATCTTACAAAATGGAGGAGATGAGTTCAAATCCTGGACGAGGCAGTTTGCATTTCATACCTTTCCAAAGGATATTAGCCTCTTCTTGCACACTGAATGAAGCAAACACCCCAGTATCTCTTTGTAGACATGCTGGTTAATCGTCTAGCCCTGTGGCAAAAACTCACAGTGGACGATGCCCCTCACATCAAAGAATGCAATCAACTTTTCTGACATACTTTGTACAATGGTTATTATTAATTATTTTTAATATTAACATGCTGGTAACTTTTGTAAACACCTGTAATTAAATAATTAATTAATAATCGCATCATTCCAAAAAACCTTCAACACCAAATTTTTTTTAAACAAAGGAATAATGTACCATAATTATTTGTGTATAAGATGCACTATATTTCCAGATTTTTCAGCCCAAAGATTGGGGGGGGGGGGGGAGTATTATATATGAGAACTGTGTCATCATTTTTTTTTTTGTCCAGGCACATGCCTCACCATATTTGGGATGAGAGGAGTGAAAGTAAGTTATATAATCCAATGTGTTTTATGCTCTTATTATCAACTAGAATGTTTGGTTATAATTTTATTTTTCCTAATGTGACCTTATTTTTGCTGCAAGGTTGTTGCATTTTTATGTGAACATATTCATGTGTTTACGCTAAATACTGTGTAAATTTTGTATTTTAATACATAATGTAAACTATATGAATTCTTATTTTAGTCAGTATGAACCAATAAAAAGTTGAACAAATACTAAATTTAGCTAATACAAATTCTAAAAAGTCAGTGCGTATTATAGACACAAGATTTTATTTCCCAGAATTTTGCAGTCCACAAAGGTAAGGGTACGTGTTATACACAAATATCACCCTATCAGCAGGGGCAAAAGAATACAGACTGTACTCCTGCAGTGGAGTAAAATCCCCCCCAATTGGGCCACCTGTTGACGGTAGGTGGCGACCCATGATTCTTAAGGGCAGAATCCTGGTGGCTAAGCAGTATGGTAAGTTGATTTTTCACTTTTAAAAAATATCAAATTGTCCATCTATGCGAAAGTTGTGTGTTAGTATACTGAATACTGATACTAAAAACTAGATCTCTTTACTTGTACCATTGTTTGAGGAAATAGCATCAAAGATCATCATGCACTAAAAATCCTCATTTTCGCAAAATTTAGCCTTTAGAAAATGAGGATTCTTAGTGCATTTTAGTAGACAATCTTTGATGCTATTTCCTCAAACAATGGTACAAGTAAAAGATCTAATTTTTGGTATCAGTATTCAGTATACTAACATACAACTTTCGAATAGATGGACAATTTGATATTTTTAAAAAGTGAAAAATCGACCTACCCTACTCAGCAGTCCATAACCTGCAATACTCTACTTAGTTAAGCTAGACAGGTGGTCGGAGAGGACACCTCCAATCAATCGGCTGTTCATGTTAAGCCCTAGCACCTATATGATTGTTCCAATCCTATTGCTCTTATGGCAAACCCCTCAGCCCTTTTTATCATATATTAGCATTACAAGCATTTAGCTGAAAAACGCTGACATTTTCAAATTTGCAACCTTAATCAGTTCAATTTGCAATTTCTCGAGTATTTCTTAACCAATCTTAAAAAAGATTTATATGGTTGGAAAGAGAATAGAGTAATCTTTCTAAATATATAACTTTTATCGGTTTTCATCAATTGAATTATTTTTTACAGCGAGTTAAAACCGTATTTTCGGTCGAACAGCTGAAAACAAAAATATGACTGTTTTTTTTAGGATAAATTTTACACACTGTTTTGTTTTTCAAAATCAAAGGTAATCTTTATCAATATTCTTGAAATTTTGCACTCAAATATAAGACACCTGGAAGTACAAACAGGGGTTGTTTTTTTTGTTTCTAGGATCCGTGAAAACGAAAATATGAGAGGGCAAAGTTGAAGGTTATTTGTTTAAACAATATGAAAGACGCAAAAAAGACGCACTTTTTCTGTAAAACTAGAGACTTTCAAAATTATTTTCCTATAAAATTTGTGAAATTTAAAGATTGCTAAGTGCTCGGCCTTTGATCTGAAAGTTTTGATTTTGAAGAAAAACCTCGAATTTACGTGCCTTTCGGTTGTAAAAACACCCTGTCAACTGACGTCACAAATCGGACCTTATTGATTTAAAATCACAATTTTTCGTATATTTATTGTTCAATCTTAAAAATATTCATATGGCTGAAAATAAAATAATCTCTCTAAATATATAATTTGTATGTGTTTTTATTAATTGAATATTTTTTTACAGCGAGTTAAAAACGTATTTTGCTTTAAAAAAAAAATGAAAATGCATGATAGGAATTTCTTTCCGAGAATACATTTTACACTCTACATTTCTTTGGAAAATCTAAGTGGCTAATCTTTATCAATATTCTTGAAATTTTGCATTCAATTAGAAGACACCTGGAAGTACAAAAGGGAGCTTTTTTTTTGTTTCTAGGACCCGTGTAAGTAAAATTACAACAGTACAAATTCCAAGACTATTTGTTCAAAATGAGGATGATTAGCGAAAAAGACGCACTTTACATAATTCAAACGGTTCTGAACTCCATTTACACAGCTCTATATAACTAATGTGATTACACAACAATAACCTCAAATAAATAAAAATCAACTGGGAATGCTACATATATGGGCTAGAAGATGGTGGCTGTGAGTTTTAGTGTTCTGGGTATGACATTAAACTGATGGTGAAGTTCCAATTTTAGAGTACCTATTCATTGCCATTACTCCCAGGTCCACTCTAACCTAGTGTGGTAGTACCTGTTAGGGACCCATCTATGGGTTAAATAGAAAAAAAATGAGTTTAAGAAAATGTTAAAAAATTGTGTTTAAAATAAAAAAATGTTGAATACCTTTCATGCATGAATAGAACAAAATGTCTTTGGCATAAGATAACCCAACAAGGGTTGACATGCCATAAAATGCAACAAACCAAATCAAACCTATACAAAAATAATTATGGCACATAAAATTTTACAAAAGATACAAAAAGTCAGTAAATAAATAAAACATTTCACTCATCTACAAAGTGAGAAAAAAACATTTTTTTATTGCATGTCATTTTTATACATCAATTTTTGGTTTGTTCAAATTATGAACAAACTTGAATGTTAAAATACAAAACATATGCAAGATTTGATATTTCTTTTAAAATATTTAAAACAAATTATATTTTACTATTGTTGCTAATTTTTGCTCACTTTATGTCCGTATGTGTGTGTGTTTATGTGTGTGTAATTTTACACATGCATTGCTGCCTTTTTTTTTTTTTTTTTTTAAACACAACCCAAGAGAAAGTTTTGCTGGAAGACAATTCAATGCTAATCTTATTAGTGAATTTTAAACAGTTTTTATATAAAAGTAAGCAAAGTTGTTGGGGTGGCCTAAAGTCAATATCAGCCATACAGTGAGGGAGTCTATCCCCTTCTCAATAGCGCTAGACCAAGGAGATTGTTTTTTAGCATCTGAGGCGGAGTGCCACACCTACCATCAGCTCCTCACTTTACCTTACATATCCCTGTGGTACTCATACACTGAGTTGGCAAGGGCCTGTATCGAACCCAGGAACCTTGAGGTTCCCAGCCGAACATTCTACTGACTGAGCTAAACCAGCCCTAAAGAAAAAAAAAAAAAAAAAAAAAAAAAAGATCTTTGGGATACTAGACTTCAGAATGTTTAGTGAATCATTATGGTTCCTTGTATTTTAACATATCAAAGAATTTAACAGAAAACAATCCTTCTGTATTCTCTTGCTTGGCATTCTGGATAGGTATGATTGACAGGTGACAGGTCAAAGGTTGTGACGGTCCATAACAAGAGAGAGATAAATAGATTGGTGAGGACTGGCATTAAACTCAGATGCTCTACCAACTGAGATAAATCAGCCTGAAAGAATAAATATCAGCTTTCGAGCAATCTATTTTTTTATCAATTGTCTGTTTTTTTATTTTTTCTTTCAAGAAATTTTCCAGATACCATGTTATCTAATACATGAGATTGAACCTCACCTTGATCAATACGGTGACAGCTGGAAGACAGGTGTAGTGATTATGTGTAGGTGTGGGTGTGGGTGTAGCCTATAACCAATAAAAACAGGCTGCGTCGACGAGGAGTGTGTCACCCTGTATGTTTGTAATACAGGATGACCCCCCAAAAAAACAGAATTTGGGTTCTGGTAGTCTGCATCAATAATATGAAAGGCGACCAAAAATAAATAAAAATTTTTTAAAAATTTGGGTTCTGTTTTTTGGGGGTCACCCTGTATTTCTTCTAAAGAGTTATAAAATAATATAAGTAAAAACTGTATTGCGTTTTTAAATTCAAGTCAAACAAAATACTATTAAAAAAAAAAACAACATTTCAACGAGTTAGTGGAACGCAGGAACTTTTTTTTTAAATGTGATTTTCCTTTTCTTTGGTTGGGAAAAATGAATAAAAAATTTCTCATGTTTATATATTTTTTTAAAAACTTTTTTTATTTTTAAAATCTTTTTAAAATTCATTAACAGAAAAAGAGAAACTATTTTCAGTGGAGGGAAATCTCATTGAACGTTTTCTAAAAATGCCTTGCAGCATCGATAACATTGTTTATATACGGGATAAAATTCTGCTAGCGTATCCTGAAAGAAAAAGAGAAAATAAGAAGAAAAAATGAGACAGTCACAACAAGGACCAATATTAGCATATTCATGTCTACTAATACTGAATAGAACAGAAGGAAAGACAAGATAAACTCATTTACACATACAAATAGTATTAAAAAGGTAAAATGGTAGAATTATACATATATTGTTTCATGAACAAGCAGTATGTGGAAGGGGCACAAAATGGAAAAAATTGTTGGTAAAAAAGAACTATTTGCTCATAAATTCCTACCATAAAATAAACTGAACCCTCATTTTATGTCCGTGTTTTTGCAATAAATGTTTTATTTTTCTTGCACCCGTTATTTTACAATACTAAATATATTTTCTTGATTCTTTATTCTTTAACAAATAAAGAAAATATATTTAGTACTGTAAAATAACGGGTGCAAGAAAAATAAAACATTTATTGCAAAAACACGGACATAAAATGAGGGTTCAGTTTATTTTATGGTAGGAATTTATGAGCAAATTGTTCTTCTTTACCAAATTGTCTAGATGTGGAGTATAGGTAAGATAGCCATGTGGCTTTATTACTTTATGGCAGAATCAATTGTAATATATTGCATAATCAACAATGTGTGGATGTCAACATGGGCCTGTGATAAAAACAGAATATTGCCTTAACCTGATTGAACCTGATCTTGATCAACAGGGTGACAGCTAGAAGACAGGTGTAGTGACGATGTGTAGGTGTGGGTGTAGCCCATAACCAATAGAAATAAGCTGCTTTGGCGAGGAGGTGTGTCTACAGGAAAACTGCTTGGGTGTCATGATCAAAGAGGTGTGGCCATGTTGGAGTTTGGAGAGTTATAGAAACTCTTAAAACTTTGAGCAGATCGCTCGCTGTCAGAACTCCTGATAGCTTCTGTGTATTTGCATTCTATACCGATAACTCTCAAACTAAACACATTGTAGAATAAAAATATAACATTACATATATATATATATGAAAGTAAGTAAACAAACGATGTGTTTATTTTTATATGGCTTTTTAGCCGACAATTTTTGGAGGATATGTGCTTAATTGAAGTCATACCTAATTTTGAAAATTAGTTAATAATTAATGAATTTAGGCGGGCATATATGTTCAAATGTAAGGCTAAACAAATCGAGAAAATGTCGAAATGTACATACAGGTATTGACATTTTCTCGATTTGTTTAGCTTTACATTTGAACATATATGCTCGCCTAAATTCATTAATTATTAACTAATTCATTTTCAAAATTAGGTATGATTTCAATTAAGCACATATCCTCCAAAAATATATATATATGTGTGTGTGTGTGTGTGTGTGTATCCATGTTGTTTGTTGGGTCTAGTGACAGTATCTCAACTATTCAAAGAACAGCGACAACATCTCTACTATTCAAAGAACAGAGGTAAAAAAAAAAATTGAGAATGGATTTTTTGAACTGCCATGCGACACCCTACATCATGATAGCCAACACCATAAAACAATTTTCTAACAGAAATAATTATTTATTGTTTATGTGATATCACATTCTGACATTATTGATTGATAGGCAAAAACAATGAAGCCATTATTTGAATGAGTTCTTCAAAAGTTCTTAGACACTTTTTTTGATCAACAGTCAAACTATTCAAAATGATTTCCCCAGTTTAGCCATTGCTACGCTCAGATAGACAGGGAACAGTTGAGGATACAGCACCTGAAATATGTGTTTTTACATACCACAATGAAGATGAGGACAACAGTCAAAAAAAATGTTAAAAAATAAAAAAAATTATACAGATTTATATTTTGTTACTTAAATTATACCTATGTAATAATGAAAAATTAATCTTGTAGTATAAAGTATACCATTACTTATAGCAACAAAACCAAATATCTAAAAATAGATATTTTTTTTGTTTATACTTACATAATATGGATCAGGAATAACAAGGACTTTTTCTGGATCATATTTACCCAACATTTCTACTTTGGCTTTACTTTCTTTGGAACAATTCATTTCTTCAAGATCACTGAAAAGTAAATTTGATAATTTGTCTTATGATAAAAGGTCAAAATATAATTCTACATATAATAGTAATAAATATAAAATGCTACTGAGAATAGTAATAAATACACTAGCAGGATCCGTAGAATTTCCACAAAACAAAACAAAACATCAAGAGGAGCTATTTAAGCCAGAAATGATGATTTGCAATTTCATTACATATAAATCATACTGTTTTCTTTGCAATAAATGATACAAAAATTAAAAGTGACAAAAACACGACTCTGAAAAAAAAGTTGGGCTGGAAATTTGCCTGATGCTGGCTCGCGAAAACAGTGTTAATTAAGGCCGGAGCCCGGGACGACATAAGATCAAAATTACCAAAATATCTTCCATAATTCCCAATTTCAATATTACAATTAAAACAAACATGTAACTTCTTTTTTTTTAAATTCATTTTAATTTTACGTTGGGCATTTAAGCAATACAAGACCATTTGGAATGTTTCAACTTTAAAATTGGGTGAAATAAAATGGGACAAATAAGAAATCTGCGATTAAGCGACACCAAATAATCTGTATTCACATTTTTGCATTTCATCTTGGACAATTTGGACGGTCTCATTTTTAACCAGAGGGTGTTGCAGGATGATAACAGACAGAAGATTTAGGAACAACCGTATTAATATATAGATAATTCTACTTAGAATAATAATAAATATAAAATTATTCATAGTAATAAATATATAGTTCTATTTAGAATAGTAAGTATTGGCTAAGTAGTCAACTCATTTGCCACAAGTAGGGTGTGTGACCCAAGGTCTCAAGTATGAGGCATCAAGCAAGGATTGAACTTGCTATTTAGTAGTAATGGATCCACAAGACTAGTTTGTTTACCATTACACCATGATGGGATGATCAAGGTATTTACCCAAACTGTTTCAACATGGGTAAAATGTGACAAAAATATCAGGCATCCAGTGAGGATTGAAATTGTTTTTCAGTAGTAATCGATCTGCAAGACTAACTTGCTAACCATTACATCAGGATTGGACAACCTTATGCTAAGAATTGTTATAAATATATAATTCTACTACATCATATTGTTGCTATTTATGTAAATAGCAACACACATCATCTATTAGGCTATTCCCCCCCTCCCCCCTAATAATAACAGAATTTGATTTTCTATATAGCATAAATAGGTAGGGGTCAGGTTAGCTCAGTCAGTAGAGCATTCGGCTAGAAACCACAAGGTTCCTATTTCGATACCGGTCCTCACCAACTCAGCGTATGAGTAGCACAGGGATCTGTGTGGTAAAGTAAGAAGCTGATGGTAGGTGTGGCGCTCCACCTCAGATGCTAAGAAACAATCTCCTTGGTTTAGCGCTATTGAAAAGGGGATAGGCTGACTGGCTGATACCGACTTTAGTTGACTTTACTTTTACTACATCATCAAGTCGTACCGACAGCACAGATCTTCATGAGTTTCTACTTAGAACAGTAATAAATATATAATTCTACTGTAGTGGAAAAACTATGGTCTTGACAGGTTGATCTTTGTATATTTTCCGTATTTCCACAACTCACTGCTGCTAACGTTATTAGTTGATAATGAAACAAATCTGGACACTTTGTAAGGTAAGTCTGTGTAGATATATAAGCAAAAACAATTTATGATGAATTAACAAGAACAATTTTATTGCCAGAGCAAAATTACTAAAATGGAATACAAAAATGAAAATGAGCTACAAGAAAGAGATTACAAAGAATTGTATGAGAATATGTTTGTTAAGTCCAGACCTAACGAAATCTAGAGTTACTCCCCTTGATCACTTAGGGTTTGATGGGAACCTCGAAGTGGGGTTTCCGCCATGACATTTTTAGATTGGGGTTTATGATGGACAGACGTATGCACAACACAATTGAGTTAAGTCACTTTTAGGGTAGAAACATTCTCTACCCTGTGTTGAATAAAACCTTGTCAATTTCCAACAACCTGGTCTTGCACTTTCAATCAGTGTTCCGTATTTTATCTGTATGTAAAAACATAATATCTTAATGTGAAAGGAAGAGTCCTTGATATGTGGAGTTGAAATGAAAATGAAAATGGTCAGTAAAGACTTACATGTTAAACATGCTATGGTATGCCATGCAACACGAGGTTGCTGGGGGGCTCAAAGGACTCCTGTCCATGGTAGAGAAGTAGCATCTGTTTCAAAGCATTGTTGAGGTCAAACGAGAGAGCACTTACTGTTTTATATTATACTGGAAAGTGGCTACCCAGCAAGCCTGGGTGGAGAGGGGGGAACCCTGATGTATAGATTTGTTTACTTTTGAGATTTACAAAGGCTGGATATTTTTCAGTAAAATTTCAATGCTATTTCTAAGTATATTTTAATTTTTTAAATATCTTTGAATATAAATCTTCATAATTTTTTTTGCAAAAAGCAAGAACTGGTAACATTTAATGTGCATATATATTTACTATTTGTCGTTAATTTTTTTATTTTTTTTATTTTGATCCAGACATACATATATACAAACTGCCCTTTATATATGTATAGATTGGCCATACCACCTAGTGGCTATTAGGTAATTATCTTTGGTAGGAGGTAAGGGAGGTAATTATCTTTTGGTAGGAGGTAAGGGAGGTAATATATAATTCATCTAAAAAGAGTCATCATCATCAGGTTATGCTGACAGCATCTCCATGACTTTTCCTCATCACCTGTCCCTATTGGCAACCACTCCTGGAAAGTCCTCTGCACAGCATCCTGTATGCGTGTAGAGCTAATCGATATTTACTTCCTAAAACCGCCCTGTCAGCTGCGGCAGTAGAATACACCGACTGCACCTCTGCAGAGGGGTAAAATCCCCTATATGCACCTATACGATTGTCCTGATACAATTGCCCTTACATCAAACCGTCTAACCCTTTTTATTATATACGTGCTAGAAGGCGGTGGATGAGGGTCTTAGTCTCCTGGATATGATGTTAAACTGCTTCTAGTGGAGAGGTTCCAATTCTGGAACTCTGGGGAATGTGGAGAACCCAGAAAAATCCGTTTGTAACATTTTTACCAACACTTAACAATATCAGCATCTATTAATAATGGAGATTGGATATATATATATATATATATATATATATATATATATATAATATATATATATATATATACATATATATATATACATTAGACCTGTTCAAAAATCAACTTTTTCCTTTTTTCATACCCTCCTGCTTGGTTTCCCATGCTTTTTGACCTGGAAAAGCCGAAAATCACAACCATTTTGAGGTAAAATGTCAGGAACCTTTGCCTCATTGGACCTCAAGATATTAAGCCCGCGATAGTAGAAAAGTGCCAAATTTTGCCTTCTGCCAGACAGTTTTTCACCTGTAACTTTTGTTACAGTTGGGATAGAACAACAAACTGGGTATCAAATTGAAGAATTTGTAATACTCTTTCTGTAAAAATAATCCAAGTAAACATTCAAGAAAAAAAAGACACATCATATTCTGAAAAATATAAAAATTTCATAAATATTACAATCTTGACATCAGAAAATGTGTGACAAAGACCCTAAAAATTATTTTCAGGCAGAAAAGTCTATTGTCCATGTCACAAGGACACTTCAGAGTCATATGTTCAGAGTTTGCTTCTTGAAGCTATCAAATCGCTCATGGTTGTATTCCACAGCTTGAAGAAGATACTCTCTTTGCTGAGAATCTGTGGTAATGATGTTTGCAAAATCACTCATCATCTTGACTCCCCGCTTAGCGATGTCATTTACTACCTTTACATTGCTGACATATTCCAGGGCCTTGCTGTAGTTATCACTCCTTGGACATGTTGCGACAGGTTACAGAAGCCAGTCAGACTCAATGCCAAGGGTGTCAAGCAGAAGATGACAGTCTGGACCAACCAGATCAGCCAGAGTCGTCTTGGCTGTAACCTGAGGGAACACAGGTTTCCTTGTCTGAAGTTATTTGGCTTCTCAGTAGCAAGCAGCTTGACAGCAATGTCTTGCTTCTCTTTGTCACTGAGTCTGCTACCGAAGAGAGCGAACGGTACAACTTTCCGTGTCAGGTACCTGTGGTTTTACAGTTTTTTGTAGCACTGCCTGAGCAATGTCTGGATCTGTTCTCTTGAACTTCATCATGTCCTTCATGAACTGCAGATCACTTGCAGGAGCATCTGCAGCAAGTGTAGATGTCATCCACATGGGTGTATAGAACAGTCCTAGGAAGAGGTTGAGGCGTTCCAGCTTCATAACAGTTTCCTCGTACTCCAACTGTTCAGCAAACATGAACATCTTCATAGAATACAAGTTTCTGGCAATCCACCTGGCTGATGAATGGCTGCATTGTTAGAACTGTTAAACATTCCACTTTTTCCTTTTTTCATACCATCCTGAACAGTTTCCCATGCTTTTTGGCCTAGAAAAGCCGAATATCACAACCATTTTTGTCTAAAACTTTGGGAACCTTTGTCTCATGAAGCATGAAGTTCTATTATATACGCGTTTTTGAGGTTTGTTTTCACCTATTTTCCCACCAATAAATTGGCATAAGCAGGATAAAGCAAGTAATTAGATGCTGACTGAAATGTCAAAATGCATAGAAACGTTTATGGAAATATCACATGTAATTTTTACAGACAAATTTAAATAAAACTTGTAAAAAATTTTTGTGTTGACAGAGTACTAGTACTCTATTAGAGTACATTCGACAGGAAAAAGTGTAACATGCTGTCTAGTCAATCTGAATAATTTACTTCACTCTAGTCACAAATTCACAATGGTTTTACCATGTTTGCTGCAGATCTGTTGAAATCTGCAAATGAATCCAGAGATAATTCACAAAATAACTTCACTATGACATTAAGCAAGGAGTTCCAAGGACGCAAGGTTGACATCTCAGAACCTCCACCTGCAGTCCATAGACAAGCGTTATGCCGACCTACTACTAGATCTGCTACAGAAACCTTCCTGGTCGGATACCCATCATCCAGCATCAGTGGTTCCCAGTTACCCACCAAGAGACAGGCCTTCCAGTACTTCCTCCATCTCCAGAGTTTGCCTGGAAATGTAGGGAATCCTGTACTTTAAGACCTTGCCAATGAAACATTGGAGGCTATCATCCCATTCTGGCAGATGGCTAGGATGAAGACCATGAGCAAGTACAATGCAGCCATTCATCAGGCCAGCTGGATTGCCAGAAACTTGTATTCTATGAAGATGTTCATGTTTGCTGAACAGTTGGAGTACGAGGAAACTGTTATGAAGCTGGAACGCCTCAATCTCTTCCTAGGACTGTTCTATACATCCATGTGGATGACATCTACACTTGCTGCAGATGCTCCTGCAAGTGATCTGCAGTACATGAAGGACATGATAAAGTTCAAGAGAACAGATCCAGACATTGCTCAGGCAGTGCTACAAAAAACTGTAAAACCACAGGTACCTGACACGGAAGGTTGTGTCGTTAGCTCTCTTCGGTAGCAGACTCAGTAACAAAGAGAAGCAAGACATTGCTGCCAAGCTGCTTGCTACTGAGAAGCCAAATATCTTCAGACAAGGAAACCTGTGTTCCCTCAGGTTACAGCCAAGACGACTCTGGCTGATCTGGTTGGTCCAGAGTGTCATCTTCTGCTTGACACCCTTGGCATTGAGTCTGACTGGCTTCTGTAACCTGTAGCAACATGTCCAAGGAGTGATAACTACAGCAAGGCCCTGGAATATGTCAGCAATGTAAAGGTAGTAAATGACATCGCTAAGCGGGGAGTCAAGATGATGAGTGATTTTGCAAACATCATTACCACAGATTCTCAGCAAAGAGAGTATCTTCTTCAAGCTGTGGAATACAACCATGAGCGATTTGATAGCTTCAAGAAGCAAACTCTGAACATATGACTCTGAAGTGTCCTTGTGACATGGACAATAGACTTTTCTGCCTCTTGAAAATAATTTTTAGGGTCTTTGTCACACATTTTCTGATGTCAAGATTGTAATATTTATGAAATTTTTATATTTTTCAGAATATGATGTGTCTTTTTTTTCTTGAATGTTTACTTGAATTATTTTTACAGAAAGAGTATTACAAATTCTTCAATTTGATACCCAGTTTGTTGTTCTATCCTAACTGTAACAAAAGTTACAGGTGAAAAACTGTCTGACAGAAGGCAAAATTTGGCACTTTTCTACTATCGCGGGCTTAATATCTTGAGGTCCAATGAGGCAAAGGTTCCTGACATTTTACCTCAAAATGGTTGTGATTTTCGGCTTTTCCAGGCCAAAAAGCATGGGAAACCGTGCAGGAGGGTATGAAAAAAGGAAAAAGTTGATTTTTGAACAGGTCTAATATACATACATACATACATACATGCATTAATAAAGATTGGGTGTATTTCTGTCTGTAACCAAAACTATGTCACAGTTTACGTCACAATGTTCTCAATGATTGCATAAGACTTACACCATAAGTTTATTAATGAGTATTTAATTTATAGTGAAAATCATTAATACATAGAATAAAAATAACACTGTTATATACACTCAAAATTTGAGTAAGCAATTTTTTAAATTGTTTTTTTTATTTTTGTTCTCACCCTTTTTTTCCAGTAACAAGGGTTAAACTAAAAAATTTACAAGAAAATAAATACCTACAATTTTGTGTAAAATTTATGTGCAAAATATTCAAATTCATTCAAAATAATTATTAATTGATAGATGCATGCAACATTTTATTTGAGGGGGGGGGGGCAGGACTAATTTTCCATTTCAAATTGTTTCATTTTTTTTTACTCTTTTAATAAATTTGTTGATTTTTCTTATTATACAAACCCTCTGACATTGAATTTTTTTTAACCCTCCCGCCCCAGGAATACCTTTCAAAATTAATTTTTACACTGCCTGGAGAGCATTCTTTTGCTAGTTTATATGATATTTTTAAAATCCATTTTAAACATCAGTTAAATTTAAAAGAAGAAGTTCAAAGGAAATTGTATATATGTCACCTCATGTTCATGTGATCCATTCCAAAAATATAATCGTATTTTTCAAAATCCTTTGGGTAATCTAAAAAAAAAAAAAAGGTTTTAATTTTGTGAAAATAGATTCCATTGCAATTAAATTATGTAAACTAAAAAAGACAAACGAGATAGAAAATATGAAAATTATAGAAAGAAACATTTTGATTTTAACCTGGCGTACGGCATGTCTGAAATCAATCCCATTTTCTTTCAACACTCTTAACGCTCTCTTGTCTGGCTGTTTTCCAACATGCCAATCACCAATGGCTGCACTATCAATTTCCCACTGAAAAAAACATGCAATCATTTTAAAGAATATTCTAAAAATACAACTTTAATAACATATGATAATTTTAATGTGTTTTTACATTTAAATAATAATCTAAAATGAATGTAGTAATTATCTTCTAAAATGATTGTAATAAATAATAATCTAACATTAATGTCATAAATAATAATCTTAAATGAATATAATATATAATAATACAAGATTAATATAGTGCTAAATATTTATAGTTCATTTAAATTAGAATTAAAAAAAAAAAACAGATGTTATATATAATAAAAGAAAAAAAAGTAATGAATTTATTCAGTCTTCACTGTGTTTACATGTAACTATAAAACATAAAACAATTTTGGGAAAGAAATGTAACTTTACCTTATCAGATGTGCCATTTTCTTTTACCAAATGTTCAAAAATGGCATGAGCTATTGGAGAACGGCAAATATTTCCTAGAAGATATAAAATGTTATTTTATTATAAAATTGTTAAAACGTACAGAATGTGAGACGTTCTGATACCATTTAAATTCAAATATCATTTTAAGCTTATTAAATCCTCATGGACTTGACTACTGAATCAACCCATCGAATGAAACTGACTGATAAACATTTGAAAGCAATTCTCTTGATTGGATGTAACAATTCAAACCAAACACTGACGATAGTTTGAAAGGCAAACTTCAGTTTCACAAATCTCACTAAACATTTCTGCTAATGTTGCATTCTTTGATAATGTTTGAAAAATAAATATGTTGGTTAAATTTGTTTTTGTGCATCTTATACCACACATCCATGAATATAACATGGAAAGATAAATTTTGTTTTACATCTTTTTCTCAGAACTTTCATTCTGGCTAGCAAGTATTGAACACAATAATAATGTGGCCGCACTCGTTATTTTTTTCAATCATCCGGCCCACTGTGAAAAAAGTTTGATGATCTCTGGTCTAGACAAGCAATATCTCAAGAAAAAAACCTATATATTAATAGTCTTGTTCCTTTATTTTCTGATTGTTATCATCTTGTAACACCCTCTGGTTAAAAATGAGACTGTCCAAATCATCCAAAATGAAATGTAAAATGTAAATCCTGATTATCTGGTGTCACTTATCCATGAATTCTTATTTCTTATGAGTGTCATCACCTCAGCTAAATAATGGACCATTCCGTTTTTAATTTATTTTAGACACATGTGCAAATGGTTAAATAGGCCAATCATGGCCGTCCTAGAGGTCACATGAGGCTAGTTATAAAAGTAAGAACCACAATGGTTTGGTTTGGTTTGGTTTTGTTTTACGGCATATCAACCTCAGTGGGTCATTTAATGCCGATAAAGTTTTGAAATAAATCAATTCTTAATGGACAATACAATTTTTTTTATGAATACATTTTTCTATTTAACCCATAGATGGGACCCTAACAGGTACTACCACTCTGGGTCAGAGTGGACCAGGGAGCAATGGTGATGAAGGGGTGCTCCACATTCCCCAAACCTCCAAAACTGGAATCTCACCATCAGATAGAGTTTAACGTCATTTCCAGGACATGTAGACCTGCAGCCACCGCCTTCTAGCACCCATATGATAAAAAGGGGTTGGGGCTTGCCATAAGGGCAATAGAGTTGGGAAAATCATATAGGTAACCACAATGGGTTGTTCTCCTTTTTTTGTGACTCTTGAAGAAGAAACTTTTAAATACAACATGAAATGGTAAGACATTACATTGTTACAAGCCCAATTTTCAAGAATTGAAGGAATCAAAGATGCTGATGGTACACATCCGGTGTCACTGACATATAAAAATCTAAAAGGACGCAGAAAAATTATATCCATGCATCTCAGTGTTTGTTTTTTTTTCTTCCCCCACCGTTTCCAGCTAACTGTAAATACATATCAATATTTTCTTGGACACGAATTACACTATATGTCATGGGGTACAAGGTAGGGGTTAGACGGCTTTAGTTGTTCATAGATAAAAACTCTACAATTTATTAATAAACTTTAGTTGGGACGCATCAAATTTCCCGTGGACTCATTCAAATCAAATCCGGGCATCCCAGGATGCACTAAATTAAAAAGCTATCAGCATCACTGAGGAATAAGTAAAAATGTGACGCAAAAATATGTCTCTGTGTTTCCATGCTTAAATAGAGACCTGAAAAAAAAAAAACCATTTCCGACCACCCTGGAGAATTTAAAAGTTCTATTTCTGCAGAAAGTACCACACATGCGTACTGTGCATCCGGTCTGTTTTTCTGTCTGCTTTTAATAATGATTATTCTGGCCTTGAGACACAACTGTGAATCTAAGCTTAGTAAATGTTTCTGTTGATAATGACTAATTGCACTAGGATTCCTTTTTTTTGAGAATAAATGTTTTGTTACCCGAAT
The DNA here is from genome assembly GCA_023376005.1 of Doryteuthis pealeii. NCBI lineage: Eukaryota > Metazoa > Mollusca > Cephalopoda > Myopsida > Loliginidae > Doryteuthis > Doryteuthis pealeii. Next base: position 99,777,943 of record CM042141.1, read on the forward strand.
GCTATATGAAAACAATTGCAAGCACACAATAAGGTATATTTTTTCATTAATTATATATAAGAACTACCAATTTGTCGTCTGCTCTTCATTTCAAAAACAATTTAAAATTAATTAAATAGATTATTTAAGGTCAAAGTTTTGTCTAAGTCGAAAAGTACTAACATAATGAGCACCAGTAAAAAAAAAAAAAGGCAAAATAATATTACACTTGTAATTTATATTTTAATGCATTTTAAACTATTTTTTTTGGTCAATTTTACTCATATATATATATATATATATATTTTGCAGCAACTTTGGCAATGCCTAATTATAAAAATACAGTGATCCGAAAGTTTTGTCCCTCCTATATAAATTATATAGGAGTGACATAATAAAATATTGTAAAACAATATATAGTGTATATTGTTTTACAATATTTTATTATTGTAACTTTTATTATTTTTTATTTTAATAATATCATTAATCATAATATATAATAATAATAATATAATTTTGTTTTTCATTTCCAGCAACTTCTTTCATGTAATTATAGTTGATTAATTAGGAGTTATATTTTTAAAAGATCTTCCTTTTCAATCAAATGTTTCTGTTCTTTCTTCTCCAATTTCAAACAGTGTCAGAATATTGACATTTTTTAGCAGAATTCTCTATTAATGGTTCAGACTCTTATCTTTATAGAAAAATTTTTAATCGTTTTTTAACGATTCATTTTTTCAGATTTAATAAAATAAAATAGTGGAGGTGAGACCTCTTAAAAAATATTTTCCCTAATATATTTTAGGAAAAACTTATTTTAAACATAATTTCATCAACAGGTAAATAATTACCAAAATTTTCATGAAAATTTGACTTAGTTGATTTTTGATAGAATAAAAAAAAAAGCCGGTAGTCATAACTTGTTTTTGGCTGTTAACTTTATTTCCATAAGCTGAAAATTTTTTTTTAAATCGTCAGGAGTTTTTTTTTAATCTTTCTTCTTTTAAATGGTCCAAAAATTTTCAAGATAATATTGACTTTTATGCAAGTTTCATCGTGTTAAATATAGGGGTGGGGGGTAAATTTGACACATCAAATCAGAGGACCCTATATCCAAAAGTCTTGTCATCCCTATAATATATCATTAATCATTAGTTACCACGAATTTTCCTTGTGAAATTTACCCCCCCTATATTTAACACAAGGAAACTTGCATAAAGATTAATATTATCTTGTAATTTTTTGTCAATTCAAAAGAAGAATAGATAGATATGAAGATGGATAGTTTTGAATAAATAAATAAGAATCACGACAAATTTCTATAAATAAATAAGAATCCCGACAAAAAAAGGAAAGCCCCCCCCCCAATACATTTAACGCCCTAAGCTGGTTGTTTTCTTTCAAGTAACACCACCGCGACAACATAGCTGGGGTCATTATTTTAATAGTCACCGGGTAGCAATTTTTAAGACAGGGACCCACTTCCTTATAAATTACCCATATTGTACTCTTTGCAGAGAACCATCCCGTCCTCCTGCCTCAAAAATCGCTAGACGGTGGCTGCTGAAAAAAAAAAACACCAGCAACGATTGAAGTCCGTAGCCAAAGCGGTGTCACTGGCAAACAAAAAAACAACTTAGGGCGTTTTTCCCGAAAACCCAACCCCAACCTCTAACCCTAAACCCCCCATAGTTAACATTAACAGTTTTATCAAAAAATTTGTGGGTTCTGTTTTTTCTGGGTCACCCTGTATACAGGGTGACCCAGAAAAAAAAACAGAGCCCAAATTATTTATTTATTTTCCCATTAAACTAACCCCAACCCCAACCCTAAACCTAGTTTTTTTTTGCAAGTGACACCACTTCGGCGACAGACTTCAATCGTAGCTGGTGGTTTTTTTCCCAGCAGCCACCGGCTTAATTAGGAGTTATATTTTTAAAAGATCTTCTTTAATCAAATGCTTCTGTTCTTTCTTCTCCAATTTCGAACACGATAGTTAAAAAATAAAATAATGCAGTTTTTTTTTTTGTGTATTGTAGAAATAATCAACGTTTACATTTCTGAATACTGAATATAAACAAATAAATTAAAATGAAAGCTTAAAAAAAGATGTTCATTCAAACCTGCTTCGGTTCATTTAATCTATTTCAATTATGTCACACGACATGTCTCTTTTTTTTTCCCCTTACAAATCATTTTACGAATATTTTTTATATTTAGAAAATGTATTAAAATTGTTTTATACAGCTTATTTTACTTTAAAAACAAAATTGTTCAACTTACCTAAACAAATAAAAAGTACCCGTTTCTTTTCTGACGCCATGTTGTTGTCTGTGAAAATGGAAGTTATCTCCCTTGAAGGTTTCTTTTCTATTTTTTATATTAGAAAAGCACCGGTATTAACTCTATGTGGTAGAGAAATTAGCAATTAATTTTGAACAATCGTTTTTTTTGGGTTTTTTTTTTTCTTGTCGAATTTTTATTTATCTTTTTACACAGATTTTAGCAAAAAAAAAAAAAATAAAATAAAAAATGGTTTGTGTGAATAATTGTAGAGGAAAAAATTATACATTTTTAAAATGAACGAATTTAATTGTATAGCATGGTCCAAAAGTCTTGTCATCCCCTACCAAAAATATAGCTAATTAATATAATTACATGAAATAAGCCATTTAAATTAAATAGGACATTATGTATTTATGTATGTATGCATGTATGTTTGTTTGTTAGTAGTAGTAGTAGTAGTAGTAAAATAATAAAGTTGTTGGGGTGGCCTAAAGTCGGTATCAGCCAATCATCGAGGGAGTCTATCCCCTTTCACTAGCACTAGACCAAGGAGATTGTTTTAACGTCTGAGGTGGTGCGCCACACCTACCATCAGCAGATCCCTGTGCTACTCATACGCTGAGTTGGTGAGGGCCGGTATCGAACTAGGAACCTTGTGGTTTCTAGCCGACACTCTACTGACGGAGTTAACTCAGCCCTACAGTAATAATAATAATAATAATAATAATAATAATAATAATAATAATAGCAGGCAGCAGCAATGATGTAACTCATTCATATACTTTAGAAAATGCACAGGGGGGTCAAATTCACTTGTTGCGGGGCCGATAAGGATGTCGACCCCACAAGACTTTTGAATAAGTGAAACGACTGGAGGCATGAAAGAGACAAAGGCAGAGGATTTAGATGGCAGGAAGTAACCAGGTGGTCAATTTATATCACGAGAATTGACAAAGGTAAATCGGCAAGTTGAGAGTTTTCGTCGTTCGAGGTTGTCCGCTCAACGTTCGTCAGTCTTTCGTTAATCTGGGTGGATAGGTCGTCCGTTGTCGGATAGGCAGCTGGAATCCGGAATCGGGATACAGTGCGTCTACGGGTTTCGGTTGACGTCGTGGTCGGTGGTAACGGTCTCGGCTTGCGGTTGTATCGGCTGCGAGCCCCGGTCGTAGTCCCGTCGAGGACTGTTTTATTTTTTATGTTTTTTTTTTGTTGTTTTTTTTTTTATTTTTTTTTTTGTTTATTATCTTTTTTCTTTTTTGTTTTGTTTTATTTTTTGTTTTTTTTTTTTTTTTTTTTTTTTTTTTTTATTTTTTTTNGAGTTGCTATGATTTGGACAAATTCGGTATTTCAGTGTATTATTTACATGAAATGAACGTGGCTGACCAAAACATACGGCTTCCCTCAAGTTTTAAACAAACAAGGGAGGTTACTCTCATTTATGTGCTAATGTTCAGATTACCGAACAATTTACCTAAGAATGTTGTAATATTTTTAACTGTGAATACATAAGTTGCTGGCAACCCCATAGGAGAGCCAAGTTGTCTATTTCATATGTGATCCTAACTTCACTGAGTTGACGTATTGTGTTTCCACTTACAATGTTTTCTGCACCCCATTGGTTTTCACACATAATTAGATGCGCAGAATGGAAAATCGATGTAACTGGTCGGAGCATCTTTATGACAAGTCAGGAGGTTAGTGGTCTTGTTAAACCTGCCGAAATTCTGCAATATAGGAGTTCATCAGTGATAGTCGGTAACCCCACCTGTTCGGGCCACCTCCTCTCAAATCGCTCTGTGTAATTTTAAAGAAATAGTTTCAGGAGCCATTTTATAATGGCAGGGAATACACAAAAGCTAATCGTACATGTATAGAATAAGGGATACTTATTCAATTGGAAATGGATTGCTGCAGGTGTTGGCAATCCAACAATGAGAAACTCGTGTTAACAAATTAAAAGATTATTTTTATAGGATTATATTAATCCATTATTTGCCCTAAAATTGTGCTATCAGCTACAAAAATTTTTTTTTCCAATTTCAAATTAGTTTATTAAAAAAACATAATTGAAAACTTGGTTAAGGAAACAGCTTTATAAATCTATAACCTGAATTTCATATTAGTACTATAATGGAATGGATAGTCTGTTTCCTGATTAAATAATATTCTGGACAAAAAACCTTGAAAGAGGATACACGAGATCTCATGGGACTTGTAATCAACCTAGCAATTGACTTAATTACTCTGTTTCACCTTGTATCTCTTACTTAGTAAACCTTTTTTCCCTATCCTTAATACTCATTGTTGTTCTTTCCTATTATTCTTATTAACTTGATTACTCGAGTTACAACAGAAATTAACGATACAGAAAAGTTGAGTGAAATATCATTTGATGAAATTTTTATGAGTTCAAAAGAATGGCAGTTACAAGTTCACATCGAATTCGAAGTTCGATGATATGCAATTTGCATTGCTTATTTTTACTAGTTTGATGGGATGACAGTGGAAGTCGACCTGGTGATATATTCGATCAAACTGATACTGACAAATCAGGGTAAGTTCTATTTTATTTAGACCAGTGGTTCCCAAAGTGAGCGGTTATCCGCCACACACACACACCTGGGGGCGATGAGGCAATAGGGGGTGGAACGAGGGGCGACAGGGTGGCATAAGGAGCGGTTAATAAATAACTTGTTTTTTTTACAAAATCTAAAGGAAAAGTATATGTCATAAATTCAAGGTAAAGGAACACGTATTGCAGTTTACACAGAAATAAATTGGCATAACAATTATAAACTGTTATATAGTAAGGTCACGTGAGTATTAGGAGGAGAGTCCGTTGTCTAAGTACTTCAGGTGAGTTTTTGCACAGAGTAATCTGTGTGTTCTTAAATAGTGGTTAGAACCATCGCCACTGTTAAGGTACGGGGGAGATTGGGTCATTCCATTATTATATAAAATGAAATGCATAGTTTTTGTTACTTGTCTAAAAATCAGGGTAAAAAAACTTGAACGTTTGCTTGATGATTGTACACAACACATACAAAAAAATATAGTGTGTATGAGGTAGGCATTAAAATCCACTGGGAAACAAGGCGGGAATTAGGCTGAAAAAGTTTGGGAACCACTGATTTAGACTCACTTTAAGAAAACCATGTCATATTACACTGTCAAATTTTGTATTGTATAAATTTTATATTTGTCAAGTTTTGCAAATCTTCAATCAAATCTTTCAATTTCATTTTGTTTTTAAATTTGTTCTTCCCATCCCAAAAACTTTCTTTGATCAAATCCTACATGGATCAAAATAATCAATTCTAAATTTTATTCAAAATACTTTTTATCACAGAAATTAATCTTGTAAATATATAAAACACAAAAAAAAATCTTATTAAATATGGGAATTTTTGATGCTCAAATTTATAAAAAATATTTTGTTATTTTTGCTTTCTGTGTTGTATTTATTTAAGTAGCAAAAATATGCACCCTCTGGGCTCAAGTATTTCAGTTTTAATATAATTAAATATCATATTGAATTAGAGAGGCTAATGAAATTAAATAAGAACACAAAAAAAGATTACACTTATTTGTACTTTATTCTAATTGATTTCAATATAAGATTATACATAGGATTGCTTTTTATACATTTGAGAATAAACAATAATATTAGAAATCAAAAACACCAAGTAATTATTATTAACCCATTATGCAAATTATTCACACCATAGACTATGTAAATTTTTCATTCTTAATGATATATAACACATCTCACACAATTTTAAACACATTAATAATATGGGCTGTTTTGAGGCAAATCTATCTCAACTAGACCTTATAGAGACATTATTAATAGATAAGATGATAATTAAGATCGAATAGTAATTATTTAATAACCATTGAGCACATAATGTATATATCTAAGGGACTTGTGACATTGGCAGTGATGTAGTTTTGGTTACAGACTGACATAGAATCTCCATTATAATAATAAGATGTATACTATTAACTAATCTTTAAAGAAATTATAAAAGTATATATGTATATGTTTTTTTTACAGAGTTATATCAGATCGAGAATTTAGAACATTGGCAACAAGACTGTATAATCTTCCTTTAGATTTAGTCGTAAGTATATTTCTAACAATTTTATTGAATCTTACTAATGTCTGTTTGTACATAAATTTTATGCAGAATTTTTAACCAGAAATTTCTTTATTGAAAATTATTGATTGTGTCATATTATCAATTGTATGAGGAATATTGTTACTTGATCCTACTATTGTAGAAAGGAACACTAGACATGTTGGTCACAAAAAAAACACACTTGTACTTATTACAAGATTTATCTTTGAACTGGTCCCAATTATAGAAAATGTTAACTTGTGACTTGTCAGGATTTTAAAACCTGATACATTCTCATAACAAATTGTAGGTTGGTTTAATTTAAATAAGACTGTTTCAGCAATCAGAGGCAGGCTTGGGATTGTAGCAGGCACTATTTATGACACTGACACAAATTTGGTCAGTAGTTGAAAAGTCATTTGCCTGGGCAGGTGCTAACAGTCTGAGCGATTGGATTAACGTGTTGGTACAAAGTTCACAAATTTGTGTAAGTTAAACAAATGTCACACATTGATGGAAACTCTTCCTGGATTTTAAGGAATTCCTGTCTCTTATACCAGCTTTCCTTGCCAATGAAGCTAATTTGAAACCAATGGGGTGGCTGACATTGGCGGTTGTAAGGTCTCTAGTTCAATTCCTGACACTTGTATGGGCTGGGCACAAGGCTCCTTTTAATGTGGGCCCACCCGCAAGCCAAAGCTCATGGGTTAGGAAAGAACAAAAATGCGTTGATCCCTTCGGCCATTCCGCCTCAAGCGCTGGTAATAAACCCTGGGATCGACGCTATTAACGTAAAGATCCGGCTGTTTGGCCAGATTTACATGTTAATAACAGTTTTCCACAGTTTTTACTGTTAATTTTAAAATCTACACTACCTTCTAAAGATGATAGGCTATGCCTATCCATTATGTAACAAAGATTGAGCAGTAAACAAACAATAGAGGTGAGATAACATATTAGCAGACTTGATTTATCTGCAGGTTCAAGTCTTACTTGTCTACTTGATATTCTTTATATTCATTAGACAGTTGTTTTTTTTTCTTTTTTTCTTATTACAGACATTGTCTACCTTAGAAGCCAAGATTATAAAAATGTTCTGAAAATTATGTTCAACCAGAAAAAGAATTTACCTGAAAAATGTCAGAGAGAAATACTATGAGACTAAAATGGTAGGAATATATTTTTTTCTTTATTTTTCTTTATTTTTTTTCTCTTTCATTTCTGTTTGTTTAATCGTGTCGGCTTCCATTATTCCAAGTATTTATAGTTCTCTTTTTCTCCCAGTCTCCTTATTTCTTCTTGATTTGGTAGTTCTATTCTTCTATTGTTTCTTTTTTTCCCTTTTTTTATCCTGAGTATGGCACACTTTTCATTGCTGAATTCCATACCTATGTCCTAGCTGTATATTCTAATGGTTTGTACAAGGGTCTGAAGTTCTTTTTCATTTTTGGCAAAAAGTTTTATATTATCCATATACATTAGATGATTTATTTTCTTGAATTATTTTCAAAATCTCATTTCTTATTAATATACAGGTTGATTGTAAAGTAACTCCCTATTTTAAAGATCTTATAATTTATTTCTGAATCATTATTTTTACAAAAAAATGAATATGAGAAGAACACACATAACATGGAGTTTTATTTAAAATTCTATATGGGTACCAGCATTTGCCTCCAGCCTCTCAAGCCGTTTGGAAATCACATCAACTGATCTTCCAAGGAACTCTTGTGGAATGGGAGAAATAAATTCTCGTATTTGTCCTTCAAGTTCTTCCAAAGTTGTTGGTTTCATTTAGTAGACTTGGTCCTTCAACGACCCCAAAGAAAAAAGAACACAGGGTGTTAAATCAGGGCTTCTGGCCAATCATTCATGCGAACCACATCTACTCATCATCTCTTAGGAAATGGTGATTCAACCATTCACAAACAACAATAGCAAAATATGGAGGTGCCCAAACTTGCATAAAAATCAAGTCTTCAATATTCTTCCAAATATTGACAGCTGGCAAAATTATAAATAGTTTAAAATAGGAGTTACTTTTCAATCACCCTGTATATCCAAGGTGTGTCAAAAAAAAGTATCGAGATTTTTTTGTACTTTTTGACACACCTTGTATTCTGAAAAAAATTGAGGGATTCTGAAAAAATGAATGGAATGTTCAAAATTTTCAAAATACAAAGTGTGTCAAAAAGTACAAAAAATTTCAATACTTTTTTGACACACCTTGTATATTTAGCAACTCCTTGACACGAGTAGGATGTGACACAAGGTGCGACACAGTAGTCCATCGGCTGGGCACATCTCTTTGTCTTATCTCTGTATTGTCCCTCAATTGTGACAGACCCCCCCCCATCCAGTTGAGACAGTTCACAGGAGAATAAAAAAACAACAAGAGAACAGAACAACAACAAAAACAGAGAGGGTGAAATGTTTCAGACTGTTAGGGGGAATGTTTCTGCTCAGCTCTCAGCGATGGTGTTCTACTTGGGATCCTTCATGTTGTCATTGAGAGCCTTCATAGAACTTCAAACTGAACCCTTTATTTAATCCATTGGGGCAGATTGTTCTCATCCCATTAGCCATGATAAAATGTTGTGGATATAACAATAAAAATGAGGACAACAGTCCCAAAAATCTGAATAATACAAATTATCAAGCCTGATGTCAAAAATTCAGACAAAATAGGTTTTGTCTCAGATTTTTGTTTATTTTTTATGGATTCAAATAAAAATGATGGCGGAAATGTTTTCTAAGAGTGGTGAGTTTTGTATACTCTCTTTCCTTACTTTCTTACTTCTATTCTTCTAGCATCTCTTCTAGCGTCTGGACTTCATCTTGGGGACTTCGTGTCTGGTCTTCCATTGGGGATTTCTCTTTATCAGAAACCCTGTGTCATTGGTAGTTTTTAGATAATAACACAAGACTTTGATTTAACTTAGATCATATTTTATTCTGAAATCCCCACCAGACTACCTGCGCAGATTGAGTCGGCTGCGTGCATAACACGACTTACCACCGTCGTGGGTTTGGCCGATCTGACTAAAACTCTCTCTAATCTAAACCGGAAGAGGGTCTTCACCGATTCTCACGGTATCCACTGGAAGGATCAGGATCAGGTCAAGCCTTGTCATTCAATCCTTCAAGGCCGTGGGCTGCAACTTATAACAGCCATTTTGGTTTCTACACTACTGTACATAAATATTAGGAATCTAATAATTATGTAACAGTAAGTCCATTTTTTTACCAGTGATTGTATCATGAAACTTTCAGATCAAAATTCAGCCTATTGATACAGCCTCATATACACACAAAACATATATATATATATATATATATACACAGACAAACCCCTCATCTACGATTCCCTATCAACAGATTTTGGATACAACGGACAAAATCTACAGGGGGAAAAAAAAACAATTCCTAATAGTCAGCAATGTATTTCATTAGAGACTATGCAATCACTGCAGAAAAAAAAATCCATTTCCATTATATACACAAGGTAAATAAACTTTAACATGTTGTAGTGTACATTTTGATATTTATAATAAATGTGATGTTATTGTATTTTTTAAAAAACTGTATATATTAATATTATTCCCTTTGAAAGAGAGAGAGCACTATCGATACTATTCTATGTAAGTGTGTCATGCTGTATCTTGTAAGTACTGTATATATATATATATATCATTATACTAAAGCTGAGCAAATCTACTTTTGTCTCCTAAAGGCTTTTTTACTTTTTAGTTTAATGACAAAAATTATACTAAATTATTCCTGACTTTTAGGATTGAGTTATATTTGAAAAAAATTCCATTTTAATTGGTTCTAATTAGTCATAATTTGGAATTAAGTAAAAAAAAAACTGACCAATCTCTTACTTTACATTCTGTCTATCACTTTCTTCCCCTCTATGTATATCTTGATTACTTCCTCATTTTATATGTTTAGTTTCTCTGCGAGGGTAGAGAGAGAGAGATGGGAGAATTTAAAATGTATTTCTATGTTAAATTTCATAAGTAGCAACCTGTAGCTTAAATTAGGTCAAACATTCCCTTTCTTAGAAATCTTACAAAATGATTTTAATGTTTTGACTGGCTGTATTTATTTAAAAAAACAATTTAATTCGCTTTGCAAATTCACTTTTCGCTAATCTCAATTATCTACCCTTCATCAGTCTGTTTATTCAAAACATGGAACATATATTTGTATTTATAGAAGAGAAAGTGAGTTTGGTAATGAATTCAGGTGAAGGGAAAGTTTGTGAAGATTTATTTGGTCAGAGGATATCTATCATGGAAATCTATAAATACAAATGTATGTACCATGTTTTGAATAAACAGACTGATGAAGTTCCTGCTTAAAGCGGAACAAAATATATCTCTCCTACATCTACTTGTTTGATTTATTATTTTTGGTCCATTTTTCCTTTTTCCTTACCTCATATATATATATATATATATATATATATATATATTCTGTATATACATGTTTTTATATTATCTACAATAGTGGTTTTATGACTCAAAAATAATCCCTTCCCATCTATGGGCTTTAACGGACCACCCCTCCCGCTATTATTCTGTTGATGAGTTTTGTCTGTATATATTTTTTTGTATATTTTTATCTATTTCCTTTTCAGCCACAATTGACTAAGGATTTCTTCTTACAATGCCAAGCCATCACAGATGCCATCAAAGAAAATTTTAAATCACGACCAAAATATAAGTAAATGTTGATTTGATTTTTTTGATTTTTTGATTTTTTAATTTTTGATTTTTAATTATTTTTTTCTTTAATACATAACTGTAATGTGTTAGGTTAACTAAGTAGAAAATAGTTTATAATATAGTTGTCAGTAACTAATTTTACCTAAGTTTGGCACAAGGGCAGAAGTATGGAGCTCTCGGTGAGAATCAAATTTGCTAATAATGATCTGCTAGCCTAACTTGCTAATTATACAATTCAAGGCACCAATAGTTTAAATATAATTGTGAGAAGATGGTATATTGTTAGATAATACTACAGTGATGCTGATAGCTTTTTGATTTAGTGCGTCCTGGGATGCACATATTTGCTTTGAATGAGTCCCCGGGAAAATTGATGGGTCTCAACTAAAGCTGTCTACCTCCTACCTTGTAATCTATCCTGTGTAATTCATTTCTAAGAATCTATTGAAATGTATTTACAGTTAGCTTGAAATGGTGAGTGAAGTAAAAAGAAAAACACTGCGATGCATGGATACGGTTTTACTGCGTCCTTTAAGATTTTTGTGCATCAGGGATGCAGGACGCATACCTATCAGCATCTCTGATACTATACATATATATATTTGAAAATGATATATTTTTAGATAATGTTATATTCATATTTGAAAATGATATATTTTAGATAATGTTTATATTCATATTTGAAAAGATATATTTTTAGATAATGTTATATTCATATTTTGAAAATGATGTATAGTTTAGATAATGTTATATTCATATTATCATAAGATATATTTCTAAATAATACTATATTCATATTGTTAGCAGGTGATAAATTCATTATGTACAATTCAAATGTAATTGCCTTAAATGAATATAAGTGTATTTCTTCTTTTCTATTACAGATATGTTGTTCATGAAGAACATGAAACTACATTCCAAATGATAAAAACAAATATTTCTGCTGCCGTTTCCCAGTTGGACAGAATTCGTAAACATCCAAAGTAAGATTTCTATTTTTTATAGCTCACTAATTAGGACTGAGCCTATTCTGGTAGTAAGCACCCCAAGCGGATTTAAGAGGTTTGAATTCAAAGTTTTCCTTCTTGTAGACTGGTTGCCTAACCAAGGTTAAAGAGCCCATAGCTGGAGGGAGATTATTTGGATTCATACCTTTCTCTAGGATATTAGCGCTATGTGAGCTGTAGCTTCGTCCAGAATTTGAACTCTGGTCAACGAGTCTATTTCCTAAAACTCTAACTGTTAGACCATATGTCTCCAACTATTAGACCATGCAGAAATGTATGAAATTATGCACCAATATACAATCAGTCTAGCAAATATGGTGTAATAAGTAATTGAGAGTTACCTCCCCTACTTTATGATTACCTCCCCTTTGGAGAACTCTCTTGGGAATACTAGATTATATAAACTCTTAGTAAGTGTACCAATTATTCTAAGTAGAATAAAAGCTTTCCAAAGTCTATTGGTGTTATCATTTATCATTACATATGGTAACTTCAAAGACATTCCTATTTATTGGTGGAAATTGGTTTAAGAATGTTTGAATAAATGAAACTGCTGTGATTATGTGTGTTACAATTGTATCTTAAAAAAAATGAAAATAGTAAAACTGTAGTATTTCTCATTAACATGTCCAAAAATATTTGTTACATGTGCATATACATTTTATCTACTAAATAAGACCTATTATGGGACAGCCACCCTGATGGCTGAGGCAGTAGAATACACTGACTGATCCTCTGCACAGGAGTAAAATCCCTCCAATGGGGGCACCTTTTGGCCATGGGTGGTGAAGCTTAAGGATGGAATCTTGGTGACAGAGCTGTTCATGACTTGCAACACTTCACTTTGGCTCCTTTGATCATTTGTCTGGCCATGTCAAGTCCTTGTACCTATATGATTAATCCATCCCTTCTGCCCATATGGCAAATACCCAACCTTTTTTATCATATATGTGCTAGGAGGCGGTGGCTGAGGGTCTCAGAGTCCTAGGTATGATGTTAAACTGCATCTAGTGGTGAAGTTCCAATTCTGGAGCTCTGGGGAGTGTGTAGTACCCTTTCATTGCAATTACTCCCAGATCCACTCTGTCCCGGAGTGGTAGTCCCTGTTAGGATCCTATAATGGGTTAAATAGAAAAAAATGAGTTTAAATAAATAAAAAATAAAAAATATTTAGTTTAAATTTTTTTAAATTTGAAAACCTATCAAGAATGACTAAAACAAAACGTCTTCAGTATAAAATAATCCAACAAGGGTTGACATGCTGTTAAATCCAACCAACTGACCAACCAACAATGGCATGACTGTTACTTTCAATTTCTTAAGACTCAAAAAAACAAAAACAATTACAACTGTAAACAATTACAAAATGTAGTTTAAGATTAGAAGAATTTTAGAAGACAAGAAAAATTTATAGTTTTTTTATTTTTTGTATTTTTTAATTTAATTTTTTAATTTTTTTAAACAGAAAATTCATCTGTTTAAATGATAACATTGATCACGGAAAAGAAGAATCACAAACGGTGAGTATTTTGTTTTTTTTCACTGAGAAACAGTCTCTTTCCTGCCTAGCACAAGAATTGAACCTACAACCTCCAGTCAATAAATAACAATGCTTTGCTTGTTGTTTCTAATTGCCTGCTAATTAGAATGTGTTTGGCCTATGGAGCTAATAAAAGCTCATTGGTACTTCGCCTAAGTGAGACTTAACAGTTGTAACTGCCACTGACCTTCTTGGAAAGAAAATGCTCTACACATCATCCTTATGTTACCAAGTTTCTTTAATAAAATACTGTGAAAACTGTACAAAAGAAGAAATAGATAACATTCAATAAAAGATAAAAACAAATACATTTCAATAGAAAAAGAAACACAAGAAAGAAATGGACACACAGTGTGTCTTATATAAATTATTACTGTGTTGCCCTCTCTGACCAGTAGTAGTAATCTAAATAGGGTTTGTATATGGGTTTCTTCTTCCTTTACCCATTTACTTTTGCTTTGAAGGACCTGCAGTGAATTTATGGGTCAGCAGCAACTGATAAAGGTTGGGATTTATAAAAATCAACTAAATTATTCTAAGACTAGATATTGTGGTGGTAGTTAAATTGATAAACAAAAAATACCTATATGAAGATAAAGTATAGCTAACAGGTCAATTTAGTGACCGTTACAACAGTTTCCTGGTGAATTTGGATTAGTCAACATTTTCAATATTTTTGTTATTACCTAGCATTTAATTTAATGCTTGATATTATATCAAATGATTTTTTTTGTTACATTAAAATTATAACAATTCATGTGTAAAGCCACTAATTATTTTAATTGTTTTCTGTAGATGAGATATTGCTACTTAAGTTATATGTACTGTGGTACCTCTGGGGTACTCTTCTGGAGCTTGAGCAATTTTACCAGCGAAACTATTACTAATAACTGGTAACCAGTCCAATAGTAATTTTAGATGAAATTTGCATGGAAATTATTTTTATATCTTTAATGAATAAATAAATTTTGTTTTCTTCTTCTTCTCCAGGTGAAAGCCATCCTCAAAGACTTTTTTGAGTCTATGTATCCCATTCCTTCTCGTTTTGAACTTCCTAAGGAATACAGGAATCGCTTCCTTCATATAGATGAACTTAGAGAATGGTATGTTTATCCCTTTTTTTTTTTTTTTCATTAAAGAAAATAATGTCTTTTAAAAGGATTAAACATAATAAAAAAGTGAATAAAAGTCAAAATACAAACCAGAAGAATAATAAAAATAAACAAATTAAAATAAATATAAAGAATAAAAGATAATAAAACAAATTCTAGAATGAAAAAAAATAGTGGAGAAAAAAATAGTGGGGAAAAAAGTCGAATATTTATGTCGTCGCCATCAAAAAATCTTTAGCAGCTAAAAATCCATCGTCGTCGTCATAAAATCTTTAGCAACTGAAAAATCCGTCGTCGTAAAATGTTCAGCAACTCAAAATTGCAACACGACTCCTGCCGTCACCCCACTTCTACTTATACTAGTTTCTCCTCAACATCCGCTATCATCCGGGCACCTGACGCTTACATACGGGACTATAGCATCTCGACTTCGGTGTCGCCCGTTCACATTCTTGAAGGAAGTGAGTTCGATTCTACATTCCTACATGCCAGGCAAAGCCTAGCCCGCTTCCTTCGAGAATACGGCAGGCCTTGACATTCGCCGTTCACCTCATGTTCTCTGTCACACAAATATATAGAAAAGTATTTTTTTTATTAATCTATATATAAATATAGATAATATATTTATTTTTAACTTTTTAAATCCTGAGCAACGTCGGGTAGCTCTACTAGTATCCTATAAATAGGATTTCATTATGAATGATTCTTTTACAAAATAAGCAAATTGGCGATTTGTTGAATTAAGAGTGATGATGTAAGGGAGATAATCCAAAATTGTTTTCTAAACATTTTCATTGATTACTATTTTTACAGTCATAGTAGCACAAATACAAAAATTGAAGAAATTATATTTAAAGAATATCTTTAATAGTTTCAGTGAGTCATACAAATTACTGACAAAACAGATTTGTCATTCAACAAATAATGTCCGTCCGTTCTCTAAGACTCTATTATTGTTGACTTGATTCCATCCAAATTTTCAGGAATTATTAGGGTTGTTATTAATTTCAAATAACATTATGTAGAGATTGTCTTCTGCAAATAAAGAAATTATTATTACAGTATTTGCTGCTATCTTTTTTTTTTTTTTTTAGGAGTCTGTCTTTTATACTTATCGGTATTCTATCCTTATTCTAACATGTGAATATGTATGCATGTGTGTAAGTATATGTATGTATACAAGTGTGCATATGTATGTATGCATATGAGTATATGTGTGAGGGCTCATGCAATGAAGGGTTCTGGTGTTGGAGTTATAGGATTGTGAGGGACGGCAATGATCTGTAAAGATTATGTTATTATTATTATTATATTATAATTATATGTGTGTATGTTTTTGTGTACTTATGAATAACTCTATATACGTAAATATATTTTTATTTTTTTTGTAATTTGTAATATTACACATTGTTGAAGTAAACTGATTTTTTTTTTTTTGTTAATTTGAATATTATTAGGAATGTTTCTTTGAACTTTAAGGGGCTCTCTTCTCGTTAGTTAAACTACTTAGAGAGCTCCACCATATACTAATTTTTGCGAATGTAATATATTAATTTTCATGAATGTAATACTAATTCTAGTGGATATAATATACTAATATTCATGAATTTAGTTGTAATTCTGTATGTCTGTATTAATATGTTAGCAAAATAAATAATTTTTAAAAAAAATGAATAAATAAAAAATAAAAAAATGGTTTTAAACTATATTTGGCAAGATTATTTGAATTTTTTTTCTATCCTGATATAAAAACTACTACATTTACACCCTTTACATTTGCACCCTATTACATTTGCACCCCACTACATTTGCACCCTATACATATGCCAATAAAATGTTATGTAATCCTAAATGTCATTATATTTGCAATGGAGATGAATAAGTAAAAGTAATTTTCAAATAGACATTAGTAACTTGTATTTTATTGTTCCTTTGTTTTAATGATGAATTTTGTATTTACTTTTATTTATATCTGTTTGTATTTACAGGAGATTATATCGAAGTTGGCTTCGTTTCTGGACTTATCTGACATTAACCGTATTAGTCATGTTGGCGTTAATGTCATTCTGTTCTGATAATGTAAGTAAAAAAAAATCTACATTATTTTCCCCTTCAAAATGCTGACCTTATTCTAGAATATTTTTAACAATTTCTTAGTTATTTAATACAGCATGAGTTGAGTTAAAATAAAAAAAATTTATAAACAACACAATAATAAATTGTTTATAATTTTGAAAATAGTCCTCAAGATTCCAAATTTTGTTCTGGCAATTGAAATATTTCTTCATCTTTCTTGAAGACTGATTTATTCACCCAAATCTTCAATTCAACACTTTGGTCCTTAGGCAGAGATGCTGATAGGTATGCATCCTGCATTCCTGATGCACAAAAATCTTAAAGGATGCAGTAAAATCGTATCCATGCATTCCAGTGTTTTTCTTTTTTCTTCACTCACCATTTCAAGCTAACTGTAAATATATTTCAATAGTTTCTTAGAAATGAATTATACAGGATAGGTTACAAGGTAGGCTTTAGTTGGGACCCGTAAATCTTCCTCGGGACTCATTCAAAGAAAAGCTATCAGCATCACTGCTTAGGCTAGACAGGCAGTCTGAGAGGGCCTCCTCCAATCAATCGGTTGGTCATGTCAAGCTCTAGCACCTATATGATTGGCCCAACTCTATTGCCCTTATGGCAAGCCCCCAACCCTTTTTATCATATATGTGCTAGAAAGTGGTGGCTGAGAGTCTTAGTGTCCTTCCAATTTTGGAGCTCTGGGGAGTATGGAGTATCCCTTCATCACCATTATTCCCAGGTTGACTCTGACCCAGACTGGTAGTACCTGTTAGGGTCCCATCTATGGATTAAATAGAAAAAATTAGTTTTAAAAAATATGTTTTAAAAAAATTGAATACCCATCAAGAATGAATAAAACAAAATGTCTTCAGCATAAAATAACCCAAATTTTGAGCATTTTACAACCTTTAAAAGACTCTAACTTATATCTTGGATTTATCTTGTCACATATAAAGATATTTTTGGATGTAATATAGTATATTATGAAAAGGATGCTGCATGCTGTCCTAAAAAGAAATCCTGGAAGCAGCACCTCACAAAAAAGCAGCTGCATGGCCACTTACCTCCTATCACACAACTCATCTAAATTTTCTTACTGATGATATATCTTATTATAATGGAGATTGTGTGTTTTTCTGTCTGTAACCGAAACTATATTACTATACAAGTCACAATTCCCTTTGTTATTTACATCACATTCTCCATGATTTTATTTCTATTTAAACCTCAATTTCTAATAAAATTGTTTTACATTATTAATACTGTTAATCATATCTACAAATGAATAATATGCAATTGTATTTATATATACACTAAAATAGCAGTTTACAGTGTGAACAGGAAGACTAATTTGCATATTGAAATTAAAGATTTGATCTTAATAAATATATGCTTAGTATTATTGATTTTTAATTGTATGGTTTTATCTAATGAATATGATAAAAAGTCTCTTCAATAAATCTTAAAAGAAATCGATTAACGAGAAGAAATAATTCTGATTTTATTCTTTACTTCCTATTTAAACTAAGTTATTAAATTAGGAAAATTTAGCAATGAAAGACGAGAGTGATAGAAGAGTAAGTTTCAGTTGTTCTATTTTTCGATTATACCTACCTCTGTTTCAAGTCTTTTTATCTGCATTCTTATTTAGTTTCATTAGCCTTTCTAATATAATATATTCTATTACATTAAAACTTAAATACTTGCACCCAGAGGGTGCATATATTTGCTAATAATAATAATGTTCATCTATTTGCATGAATGATTACCATTAACTGAGCTGAAGTTTAGTAAATGACCAGATAAATGATTTGTTTATAGTGGGTTTAATAGCTTTAAATTCCAAGTTTTCCTTTTCCTAGATTGGTGACCTAATCCATCGCTGGAAGAAGAATAACTGGATGCATACCTTTTCCAAGGGTATTAGCACTATGTGAAATGCAAACAGCCTTGTCCAGGATTTGAACTTAGGCTGCCAGGTCCATTTCCTATGACGATAACGATTATACCATGGACCTTCATCACTATAAACAAATCATTTATCTGGTCATTTACTAAACTTCAGCTCAGTTAATGGTAATCATTCATGCAAATAGATGAACATTATTATTATTAGCAAATATATGCACCCTCCGGGTGCAAGTATTTAAGTTTTAATGTAATAGAATATATTATATTAGAAAGGCTAATGAAACTAAATAAGAATGCAGATAAAAAGACTTGAAACAGAGGTAGGTATAATCGGAAAATAGAACAACTGAAACTTACTCTTCTATCACTCTCGTCTTTCATTGCTAAATTTTCCTAATTTAATAACTTAGTTAAAATAGGAAGTAAAGAATAAAATCAGAATTATTTCTTCTCGTTAATCGATTTCTTTTAAGATTTATTGAAGAGACTTTTTATCATATTCATTAAGATAAAACCATACAATTAAAAATCAATAATACTAAGCATATATTTATTAAGATCAAATCTTTAATTTCAATATGCAAATTAGTCTTCCTGTTCACACTGTAAACTGCTATTTTAGTGTATATATAAATACAATTGCATATTATTCATTTGTAGATATGATTAACAGTATTAATAATGTAAAACAATTTTATTAGAAATTGAGGTTTAAATAGAAATAAAATCATGGAGAATGTGATGTAAATAACAAAGGGAATTGTGACTTGTATAGTAATATAGTTTCGGTCACAGACAGACAAACCCACAATCTCCATTATAATAAGATATATCATCAGTAAGAAAATTTAGATGAGTTGTGTGATAGGAGGTAAGTGGCCATGCAGTTGCTTTTTTGTGAGGTGCTGCTTCCAGGATTTCTTTTTAGGACAGCATGCACCATCCTTTTCATAATATACTATATTACATCCAAAAATATCTTTATATGTGACAAGATAAATCCAAGATATAAGTTAGAGTCTTTTAAAGGTTGTAAAATGCTCAAGATTTGGGTTATTTTATGCTGAAGACATTTTGTTTTATTCATTCTTGATGGGTATTCAATTTTTTTTAAACACATTTTTTAAAACTAATTTTTTCTATTTAATCCATAGATGGGACCCTAACAGGTACTACCAGTCCGGGTCAGAGTGGACCTGGGAATAATGGTGATGAAGGGGTACTCCATACTCCCCAGAGCTCCAAAATTGGAAGGACACTAAGACTCTCAGCCACCGCTTTCTAGCACATATATGATAAAAAGGGTTGGGGGCTTGCCATAAGGGCAATAGAGTTGGGCCAATCATATAGGTGCTAGGGCTTGACATGACCAACCGATTGATTGGAGGAGGCCCTCTCAGACTGCCTGTCTAGCCTAAGCAGTGATGCTGATAGCTTTTTGATTTAGTGCATCCTGGGACGCATATATTTTCTTTGAATGAGTCCCGAGGAAGATTTACGGGTCCCAACTAAAGCCTACCTTGTAACCTATCCTGTATAATTCATTTCTAAGAAACTATTGAAATATATTTACAGTTAGCTTGAAATGGTGAGTGAAGAAAAAAGAAAAACACTGGAATGCATGGATACGATTTTACTGCATCCTTTAAGATTTTTGTGCATCAGGAATGCAAGATGCATACCTATCAGCATCTCTGCCTAAGGACCAAAGTGTTGAATTGAAGGTTTGGGTGAATAAATCAGTCTTCAAGAAAGATGAAGAAATATTTCAATTGCCAGAACAAAATTTGGAATCTTGAGGACTTATTTATTATTGTGTTGTTTATAAATTTTTTTTTGTTTTTAACTCAACTCATGCTGTATTAAATAACTATGAAATTGTTAAAAATATTCTAGAATAAGGTAAGCATTTTTAAAGTGAAAATAATGTAGATTTTTTTTACTTACATTATCAGAACAGAATGACATTAACGCCAACATGACTAATACGGTTAATGTCAGATAAGTCCAGAAACGAAGCCAACTTCGATATAATCTCCTGTAAATACAAACAGATATAAATAAAAGTAAATACAAAATTCATCATTAAAACAAAGGAACAATAAAATACAAGTTACTAATGTCTATTTGAAAATTACTTTTACTTATTCATCTCCATTGCAAATAATAGTATGACATTTAGGATTACATAACATTTTATTGGCATATGTAGTAGGGTGCAAATGTAGTGGGGTGCAAATGTAATAGGGTGCAAATGTAATAGGGTGTAAATGTAGTAGTTTTATATAAGGGTAGAAAAAAAAATTCAAATAATCTTGGCCAAATATAGTTTAAAACCATTTTTTTATTTTTTATTTATTCATTTTTTAAAAATGTATTTATTTTGCTAACATATTAATACAGACATACAGAATTACAACTAAATTCATGAATATTAGTATATTACATCCACTAGAATTAGTATTACATTCATGAAAATTAATATATTACATTCGCGAAAATTAGTATATGGTGGAGCTCTCTAAGTAGTTTAACTAACGAGAAGAGAGCCCCTTAAAGTTCAAAGAAACATTCCTAATAATATTCAAATTAACAAAAAAAATAAAATCAGTTTACTTCAACAATGTGTAATATTACAAATTACAAAAAAAATAAAAATATATTTACGTATATAGAGTTATTCATAAGTACACAAAAACATACACACATATAATTATAATATAATAATAATAATAGCATAATCTTTACAGATCATTGCCGTCCCTCACAATCCTATAACTCCAACACCAGAACCCTTCATTGCATGAGCCCTCACACATATACTCATATGCATACATACATATGCACACTTGTATACATACATATACTTACACACATGCATACATATTCACATGTTAGAATAAGGATAGAATACTGATAAGTATAAAAGACAGACTCGTACACGAAAAAAAAAAAAAAAAAAAAAAAAAAAGATAGCAGCAAATACTGTAATAATAATTTCTTTATTCGCAGAAGACAATCTCTACATAATGTTATTTGAAATTAATAACAACCCTAATAATTCCTGAAAATTTGGATGGAATCAAGTCAACAATAATAGAGTCTTAGAGAACGGATGGACATTATTTGTTGAATGACAAATCTGTTTTGTCAGTAATTTGTATGACTCACTGAAACTATTAAAGATATTCTTTAAATATAATTTCTTCAATTTTTGTATTTGTGCTACTATGACTGTAAAAATAGTAATCAATGAAAATGTTTAGAAAACAATTTTGGATTATCTCCCTTACATCATCACTCTTAATTCAACAAATCGCCAATTTGCTTATTTTGTAAAAGAATCATTCATAATGAAATCCTATTTATAGGATACTAGTAGAGCTACCCGACGTTGCTCAGGATTTAAAAAGTTAAAAATAAATATATTATCTATATTTATATATAGATTAATAAAAAAAATACTTTTCTATATATTTGTGTGACAGAGAACATGAGGTGAACGGCGAATGTCAAGGTCTGCCGTATTCTCGAAGGATGCGGGCTAGGCTTTGCCTGGCATGTATGAATGTAGAATCGAACTCACTTCCTTCAAGAATGTGAACGGGCGACACATTGGCACCGAAGTCGAGATGCTATAGTCCCGTATGTAAGCGCCAGGTGCCCGGATGATAGCGGATGTTGAGGAGAAACTAGTATAAGTAGAAGTGGGGTGACGGCAGGAGTCGAGTTGCAATTTTGAGTTGCTGAACATTTTACGACGAAGGATTTTTCAGCTGCTGAAGATTTTTGAGTTGCTAAAGATTTTATGACGACGACGATGGATTTTTAGCTGCTAAAGATTTTTTGACGGCGACGACATAAATATTCGACTTTTTTCCCCACTATTTTTTTCTCCACTATTTTTTTTCATTCTAGAATTTGTTTTATTATCTTTTATTCTTTATATTTATTTTTAATTTGTTTATTTTTATTATTCTTCTGGTTTGTATTTTGACTTTTATTCACTTTTTATTATGTTTAATCCTTTTAAAAGACATTATTTTCTTTAATGAAAAAAAAAAAGAAAAGGGATAAACATACCATTCTCTAAGTTCATCTATATGAAGGAAGCGATTCCTGTATTCCTTAGGAAGTTCAAAACGAGAAGGAATGGGATACATAGACTCAAAAAAGTCTTTGAGGATGGCTTTCACCTGGAGAAGAAGAAAACAAAATTTATTTATTCATTAAAGATATAAAAATAATTTCCATGCAAATTTCATCTAAAATTACTATTGGACTGGTTACCAGTTATTAGTAATAGTTTCGCTGGTAAAATTGCTCAAGCTCCAGAAGAGTACCCCAGAGGTACCACAGTACATATAACTTAAGTAGCAATATCTCATCTACAGAAAACAATTAAAATAATTATTTCTAGAATGAATTGTAATAATTTTAATGTAACAAAAAAAATCATTTGATATAATATCAAGCATTAAATTAAATGCTAGGTAATAACAAAAATATTGAAAATGTTGACTAATCCAAATTCACCAGGAAACTGTTGTAACGGTCACTAAATTGACCTGTTAGCTATACTTTATCTTCATATAGGTATTTTTTGTTTATCAATTTAACTACCACCACAATATCTAGTCTTAGAATAATTTAGTTGATTTTTATAAAGCCCATTTTATCAGTTGCTGCTGACCCTTAAATTCACTGCAAGTCCTTCAAAGCAAAAGTAAATGGGTAAAGGAAGAAGAAACCCATATACAAACCCTATTTAGATTACTACTACTGGTCAAAGAGGGCAACACAGTAATAATTTATATAAGACACACTGTGTCCATTTCTTTCTTGTGTTTCTTTTTCTATTGAAATGTATTTTTTTGTTATCTTTTATTGAATGTTATCTATTTCTTCTTTTGTACGGTTTTCACAGTATTTTATTAAAGAAACTTGGTAACATAAGGATAATGTGTAGAGCATTTTCTTTCCAAATTTGGACAATATCAGACAATGTAGTTAAAAGAATATTTGATGTATCTAAAAGATATTTATTTACTAGCTTTAATAAAAAGATTTGGAGAATATCAGACAATGTGGTTAAACAATATTTGATATATTTAAAATATATTTATATACTAGTCTTAATTTTTAAAATTTTGACAATATCAGACAAAGGGATTAAGAAATATTTAATGTATTTAAAAGATATTTATATACAAGTTTCAATTTTTTTTAAATTGGAAAATAATATCAAACAATGTGTTTAATAAATTTCAGTCATCCAACTTTGTCATTTGGTAGCCAAATGTAGTTACCAAGCGACAAACTTGACAGACTATGATTCTCCAGGCAACAATTAAGTCTCACTTAGGAGAAGTACCAATGAGCTTTTATTAGCTCCATAGGCCAAACACATTCTAATCAGCAGGCAATTAGAAACAACAAGCAAAGCATTGTTATTTATTGACTGGAGGTTGTAGGGTTCAATTCCTGTGCTAGGCAGGAAAGAGACTGTTTCTCAGTGAAAAAAAAAAAAAAATACTCACCGTTTGTGATTCTTCTTTTCCGTGATCAATGTTATCATTTAAACAGATGAATTTTCTGTTTAAAAAAATACAAAAATAAATTTCAAAAATACAAAAAATACAAAAAATAGCATAATCTATAAATTTTTCTTGTCTTCTAAAATTCTTCTAATCTTAAACTACATTTTGTAATTGTTTACAGTTGTAATTGTTTTTTTTTTTTTTTTTGAGTCTTAAGGAATTGAAAGTAACAGTCATGCCATTGTTGGTTGGTCGGTCGGTTGGTTTTAAGAGCATGTCAACCCTTGTTGGGTTATTTTATGCTGAAGACGTTTTGTTTTAGTCATTCTTGATAGGTTTTCAAATTTTAAAAAATTTAAACTCAATATTTTTTTATTTATTTAAACTCATTTTTTTCTATTTAACCCATTATAGGACCCTAACAGGGACTACCACTCCGGGACAGAGTGGATCTGGGAGTAATTGCAATGAAATGGTACTACACACTCCCCAGAGCTCCAGAATTGGAACTTCACCACTAGATGCAGTTTAACGTCATACCTAGGACTCTGAGACCCTCAGCCACTGCCTACTAGCACATATATGATAAAAAAGGTTGGGTATTTGCCATATGGGCAGTAGAGTTGGATCAATCATATAGGTACCAGGACTTGACATGGCCAGGCAAATGATCAAAGGAGCCAAAGTGAAGTGTTGCAAGTCATGGACAGCTCTGTCACCAAGATTCCATCCTTAAGCTTCATGTGTCACCACCCATGGCCAAAAGGTGCCCCCATTGGAGGGATTTTACTCCTGTGCAGAGGATCAGTCAGTGTATTCTACTGCCTCAGCCGTCAGGGTGGCTGTCCCATAATAGGTCTTATTTAGTAGATAAAATGTATATGCACATGTAGCAACTATTTTGGGACATGTTAATGAGAAATACTACAGTTTTACTATTTTCATTTTTTTAAGTTACTATTGTAACACACATAATCACAGCAGTTTCATTTATTCAAACATTTTTAAACCAATTTCCATTAATAAATAGGAATGTCTTTGAAGTTACCATATGTTATGACAAATGATAACACCAATAGACTTTGGAAAGCTTTTATTCTACTTAGAATAATTGGTACACTTATTAAGAGTTCATATAGTCTAGTATTCGCTAGAGAGTTCTCCATAAAGTAGGGGAGTTAACTCTCAATTACTTATTACACTATATTTGCTAGACTGATTGTATATTGGTGCATAATTTCATACATTTCTGCGTGGTCTAATAGTTGGAGGCATATGGTCTAACAGTTAGAGTTTTAGGAAATAGACTCGTTGACCAGAGTTCAAATCCTGGACGAAGCTACAGCTCACATAGCGCTAATATCCTAGAGAAAGGTATGAATCCAAATAATCTCCCTCCAGCTATGGGTAAATAGTAAGGCAGACTGGGCTCTTTAACCTTGGTTAGGCAACCAGTCTACAAGAAGGAAAACTTTGAATTCAAACCTCTTAAATCCGCTTGGGGTGCTTACTACTAGAATAGGCTCAGTCCTAATTAGTGAGCTATAAAAAATAGAAATCTCACTTTGGATGTTTACGAATTCTGTCCAACTGGGAAACGGCAGCAGAAATATTTGTTTTTATCATTTGGAATGTAGTTTCATGTTCTTCATGAACAACATATCTGGAATAGAAAAGAAGAAATACACTTATATTCATTTAAGGCAATTACATTTGAATTGTACATAATGAATTTATCACCTGCTAACAATATGAATATAGTATTATTTAGAAATATATCTTATGATAATATGAATATAACATTATCTAAAACTATATCATTTTCAAATATGAATATAACATTATCTAAAAATATATCATTTTCAAATATGAATATAACATTATCTAAAAATATATCATTTTCAAATATGAATATAACATTATCTAAAAATATATCATTTTCAAATATGAATATAACATTATCTAAAAATATATCATTTTCAAATATGAATATAGTATCAGAGATGCTGATAGGTATGCGTCCTGCATCCCTGATGCACAAAAATCTTAAAGGACGCAGTAAAACCGTATCCATGCATTGCAGTGTTTTTCTTTTTACTTCCCTCACCATTTCAAGCTAACTGTAAATACATTTCAATAGATTCTTAGAAATGAATTACACAGGATAGATTACAAGGTAGGAGGTAGACAGCTTTAGTTGAGACCCATCAATTTTCCCGGGGACTCCTTCAAAGCAAATATGTGCATCCCAGGACGCACTAAATCAAAAAGCTATCAGCATCACTGTAGTATTATCTAACAATATACCATCTTCTCACAATTATATTTAAACTATTGGTGCCTTGAATTGTATAATTAGCAAGTTAGGCTAGCAGATCATTATTAGCAAATTCGATTCTCACCGGGTGCTCCATACTTCTGCCCTTGTGCCAAACTTAGGTAAAATTAGTTACTGACAACTATATTATAAACTATTTTCTACTTAGTTAACCTAACACATTACAGTTATGTATTAAAGAAAAAAATAAATTTAAAAAAAAAAAAAAAAAAAAAAAAAAAAAAATCAACATTTACTTATATTTTGGTCGTGATTTAAAATTTTCTTTGATGGCATCTGTGATGGCTTGACATTGTAAGAAGAAATCCTTAGTCAATTGTGGCTGAAAAGGAAATAGATAAAAATATACAAAAAAATATATACAGACAAAACTCATCAACAGAATAATAGCGGGAGGGGTGGTCCGTTAAAGCCCATAGATGGGAAGGGATTATTTTTGAGTCATAAAACCACTATTGTAAATAATATAAAAACATGTATATACAGAATATATATATATATATATATATATATATATATATATGAGGTAAGGAAAAAGGAAAAAATGGACAAAAATAATAAATCAAACAAGTAGATGTAGGAGAGATATATTTTGTTCTGCTTTAAGCGGGAACTTCATCAGTCTGTTTATTCAAAACATGGTACATACATTTGTATTTATAGATTTCCATGATAGATATCCTCTGACCAACCAAATCTTCACAAACTTTCCCTTCACCTGAATTCATCACCAAACTCACTCTCTCTTCTATAAATACAAATGTATGTGCCATGTTTTGAATAAACAGACTGATGAAGGGTAGATAATTGAGATTAGCGAAAAGTGAATTTGCAAAGCGAATTAAATTCTTTTTTTTTTTTAATAAATACAGCCAGACAAAACATTAAAATGATTTTGTAAGATTTCTAAGAAAGGGAATGTTTGACCTAATTTAAGCTACAGGTTGCTACTTATGAAATTTAACATAGAAATACATTTTAAATTCTCCCATCTTTCTCTCTCTACCCTCGCAGAGAAACTAAACATATAAAATGAGGAAGTAATCAAGATATACATAGAGGGGAAGAAAGTGATAGACAGAATGTAAAGTAAGAGATTGGTCAGTTTTTTTTTTACTTAATTCCAAATTATGACTAATTAGAACCAATTAAAATGGAATTTTTTTCAAATATAACTCAATCCTAAAAGTCAGGAATAATTTAGTATAATTTTTGTCATTAAACTAAAAAGTAAAAAAGCCTTTAGGAGACAACAGTAGATTTGCTCAGCTTTAGTATAATGATATATATATATATATATACAGTACTTACAAGATACAGCATGACACACTTACATAGAATAGTATCGATAGTGCTCTCTCTCTTTCAAAGGGAATAATATTAATATATACAGTTTTTTAAAAATACAATAACATCACATTTATTATAAATATCAAAATGTACACTACAACATGTTAAAGTTTATTTACCTTGTGTATATAATGGAAATGGATTTTTTTTTCTGCAGTGATTGCATAGTCTCTAATGAAATACATTACTGACTATTAGGAATTGTTTTTTTTCCCCCTGTAGATTTTGTCCGTTGTATCCAAAATCTGTTGATAGGGAATCCGTAGATGAGGGGTTTGTCTGTGTATATATATATATATATATATATGTTTTGTGTGTATATGAGGCTGTATCAATAGGCTGAATTTTGATCTGAAAGTTTCATGATACAATCACTGGTAAAAAAATGGACTTACTGTTACATAATTATTAGATTCCTAATATTTATGTACAGTAGTGTAGAAACCAAAATGGCTGTTATAAGTTGCTTGGCTTGACCTGATCCTGATCCTTCCAGTGGATACCGTGAGAATCGGTGGAGAAGACCCTCTTCCGGTTTAGATTAGAGAGAGTTTTAGTCAGATCGGCCAAACCCACGACGGTGGTAAGTCGTGTTATGCACGCAGCCGACTCAATCTGCGCAGGTAGTCTGGTGGGGATTTCAGAATAAAATATGATTTAAGTTAAATCGAAGTCTTGTGTTATTATCTAAAAACTACCAATGACACAGGACCTCTGATAAAGAGAAATCCCCAATGGAAGACCAGACACGAAGTCCCCAAGACGAAGTCCAGACGCTAGAAGAGACGCTAGAAGAATAGAAGTAAGAAAGTAAGGAAAGAGTATACAAAACTCACCACTCTTAGAAAACATTTCCGCCATCATTTTTATTTGAATCCATAAAAAATAAACAAAAATCTGAGACAAAACCTATTTTGTCTGAATTTTTGACATCAGGCTTGATAATTTATATTATTCAGATTTTTGGGACTGTTGTCCTCATTTTTATTGTTATATACACAACATTTTATCATGGCTAATGGGATGAGAACAATCTGCCCCAATGGATTAAATAAAGGGTTCAGTTTGAAGTTCTATGAAGGCTCTTAATGACAACATGAAGGATCCCAAGTAGAACACTGAGAGCTGAGAGTTGAGCAGAAACATTCCCCCTCATAGTCTGAAACATTTCAACCTCTCTGTTTTTGTTGTTGTTCTGTTCTCTTGTTGTTTTTTTATTCTCCTGTGAACTGTCTCAACTGGATGGGGGGGGGTCTGTCACAATTGAGGGACAATACAGAGATAAGACAAAGAGATGTGCCCAGCCGATGGACTACTGTGTCGCACCTTGTGTCACATCCTACTCGTGTCAAGGAGTTGCTAAATATACAAGGTGTGTCAAAAAAGTATTGAAATTTTTTGTACTTTTTGACACACTTTGTATTTTGAAAATTTGAACATTCCATTCATTTTTTTCAGAATACAAGGTGTGTCAAAAAGTACAAAAAATCTCGATACTTTTTTTGACACACCTTGGATATACAGGGTGATTGAAAAGTAATTCCCTATTTTAAACTATTTATAATTTTGCCAGCTGTCAATATTTGGAAGAATATTGAAGACTTGATTTTTATGCAAGTTTGGGCACCTCCATATTTTGCTATTGTTGTTTGTGAATGGTTGAATCACCATTTCCTGGGAGATGATGAGTAGATGTGGTTCGCATGAATGATTGGCCAGAAGCCCTGATTTAACACCCTGTGTCTTTTTTCTTTGGGGTCGTTGAAGGACCAAGTCTACTAAATGAAACCAACAACTTTGGAAGAACTTGAAGGACAAATACGAGAATTTATTTCTCCCATTCCACAAGAGTTCCTGGGAAGATCAGTTGATGTGATTTCCAAACGGCTTGAGAGGCTGGAGGCAAATGCTGGTACCCATATAGAATTTTAAATAAAACTCCATGTTATGTGTGTTCTTCTCATATTCATTTTTTGTAAAAATAATGATTCAGAAATAAATTATAAGATCTTTAAAATAGGGAGTTACTTTACAATCAACCTGTATATTAATAAGAAATGAGATTTTGAAAATAATTCAAGAAAATAAATCATCTAATGTATATGGATAATATAAAACTTTTTGCCAAAAATGAAAAAGAACTTCAGACCCTTGTACAAACCATTAGAATATACAGCTAGGACATAGGTATGGAATTCGCATTGAAAAGTGTGCCATACTCAGGATAAAAAAAGGGAAAAAAGAAACAATGGAAAGGAATAGAACTACCGAATCAAGAAGAAATAAGGAGACTGGGAGAAAAAGAGAACTATAAATGCTTGGGAATAATGGAAGCCGACACGATTAAACAAACAGAAATGAAAGAGAAAAAAAATAAAGAAAAATAAAGAAAAAAATATATTCCTACCATTTTAGTCTCATAGTATTTCTCTCTGACATTTTCAGGTAATTCTTTTTCTGGTTGAACATAATTTTCAGAACAATTTATAATCTTGGCTTCTAAGGTAGACAATGTCTGTAATAAGAAAAAAAGAAAAAAAAACAACTGTCTATGAATATAAAGATATCAAGTAAGACAAGTAAGACTTGAACCTGCAGATAAATCAAGTCTGCTAATATGTTATCTCACCTCTATTGTTGTGTTACTGCTCAATCTTTGTTACATAATGGATAGGCATAGCCTATCATCTTTAGAAGGTAGTGTAGATTTTAAAATTAACAGTAAAACTGTGGAAAACTGTTATTAACATGTAAATCTGGCCAACGCCCAGTGATCTTTACGTTAATAGCGTCGATCCCAGGGGTTTATTGCCCAGTGCTTGAGCGTGGAGGAATGCCAAGGGATCAACGCAATTTTTGTTCTTTCCTACCCATGAGCTTCGGCTTGCGGGTGGGCCCACATTAAAAGGAGGCCTTGTGCCCAGCCCATACAAGTGTCAGGAATTGAACTGAGACCTTACACCGCCAATTCAGCCACCCCATGAGTTTCAAATTAGCTTCATTGGCAAGGAAAGCTGGTATAAGAGACAGGGAATTCCTTAAAATCCAGGAAGAGTTTCCATCAATGTGTGACATTTGTTTAACTTACTCCAAATTTGTGAACTTTGTACCAACACAGTTAATCCAATCGCTCAGACTGTTAGCACTTCCCCAGGCAAATGACTTTTCAACTACTGACCAAATTTGTGTCAGTGTCATAAATAGTGCCTGCTACAATCCCAAGCCTGCCTCTGATTGGCTGAAACAGTCTTATTTAAATTAAACCAACCTACAATTTGTTATGAGAATGTATCAGGTTTTAAATTCCTGACAAGTCACAAGTTAACATTTTCTATAATTGGGACCAGTCCAAAGATAACATCTTGTAATAAGTACAAGTGTTTTTTTGTGACCAACATGTCTAGTGTTCCTTTCTACAATAGTAGGATCAAGTAACAATATTCCTCATACAATTGATAATATGACACAATCAATAATTTTCAATAAAGAAATTTCTGGTTAAAAATTCTGCATAAAATTTATGTACAAACAGACATTGGTAAGATTCAATAAAATTGTTAGAAATATACTTACGACTAAATCTAAAGGAAGATTATACAGTCTTGTTGCCAATGTTCTAAATTCTCGATCTGATATAACTCTGTAAAAAAACATATACATATATACTTTTATAATTTCTTAAAGATTAGTTAATTAGGTATACATCTTATTATTATAATGGAGATTCTATGTCAGTCTGTAACCAAAACTACATCACTGCCAATGTCACAAGTCCCTTAGATATATACATTATGTGCTCAATGGTTATTAAATAATTACTATTCGATCTTAATTATCATCTTATCTATTAATAATGTCTCTATTAAGGTCTAGTTGAGATAGATTTGCCTCAAAACAGCCCATATTATTAATGTGTTTAAAATTGTGTGAGATGTGTTATATATCATTAAGAAATGAAAATTTACATAGTCTATGGTGTGAATAATTTGCATAATGGTGTTAATAAATAATTACTTGGTGTTTTTGATTTCTAATATTATTGTTTTATTCTCAAATGTATAAAAAGCAATCCTATGTATAATCTTATATTGAAATCAATTAGAATAAAGTACAAATAAGTGTAATCTTTTTTTGTGTTCTTATTTAATTTCATTAGCCTCTCTAATTCAATATGATATTTAATTATATTAAAACTGAAATACTTGAGCCCAGAGGGTGCATATTTTTGCTACTTAAAATAAATACAACACAGAAAGCAAAAATAACAAAATATTTTTATAAATTTGAGCATCAAAAATTTCCCATATTTAATAAGATTTTTTTTTGTGTTTTATATATTTACAAGATTAATTTTCTGTGATAAAAAGTATTTTGAATAAAAATTTAGAATTGATATTTTGATCCATGTAGGATTTGATCAAAGAAAGTTTTGGGATGGGAAGAACAAATTTAAAACAAAATGAAATTGAAAGATTTGATTGAAGATTTGCAAACTTGGACAAATATAAAAATTTATACAATACAAAATTTGACAGTGTAATATGACATGGTTTCTTAAAGTGAGTCTAAATCAGTGGTTCCCAAACTTTTTCAGCCTAATTCCCCCTTGGTTTCCCAGTGGATTCTTAATGCCTACCTCATACACACTATATTTTTTTGTATGTGTTGTGTACAATCATCAAGCAAACGTTCAGATTTTTTACCCTGATTTTAGACAAGTAACAAAACTATGCATTTCATTTATGATATAATGGAATGACCCATCTCCCCCGTACCTTAACAGTGGCGATGGTTCTAACCACTATTTAAGAACACACAGATTACTCTGTGCAAAACTCACCTGAAGTACTTAGACAACGGACTCTCCTCCTAATACTCACGTGACCTTACTATATAACAGTTTATAATTGTTATGCCAATTTTATTCTGTGTAAACTGCATACGTGTTCCTTTACCTTTGAATTTATGACATATACTTTTTCCTTTAGATTTTGTAAAAAAACAAGTTATTTATTAACCGCTCCTTATGCCACCCTGTCACCCCTCGTTCACCCCCTATTGCCTCATCGCCCCCAGGTGTGTGTGGGGATACCGCTCACTTTGGGAACCACTGGTCTAAATAAAATAGAACTTACCCTGATTTGTCAGTATCAGTTTGATCGAATATATCACCAGGGTCGACTTCCACTGTCATTCCCATCAAATAGTAAAAATAAGCAAATGCAAATTGCATATCATCGGAACTTCGAATTCGATGTGAACTTGTAACTTCCCATTCTTTTGGAAATCTATCAAATAAAACATTTTCATCAAATGATATTCACTCAACTTTTCTGTATCTTACATTTCTGTTGTAACTCGAGTATCAGAGTTAATAGAGAAATAATAGGAAGAAACACAATGAGTATTAAGGATAGGGAAAAAGGTTTACTAAGTAAAGATACAAGGTGAACAGAGTAATTAGCAATTGCTAGGTTGAATTAACAAGTCCCATGACATCTCGTTGTATCTCTTCCAAGGTTTTGTCAGATATTATTTATAGGAAAAACAGACTATTCCATTCTCATTATTTAGGTACTATATGAAAATTTCAGGTTATAGATTTAATAAAAAGCTGTTTCCTTACCAAGTTTCAATATGTTTTTTTAATAAACTAATTTGAAATTGGAAAAAAAAAATTTTGTAGCTGATAGCACAAATTTTTAGGGCAAAATAATGGTTATATAATCCTATAATAATAAACTCTTTTTATTGTTAACAACGAGTTGTCTCATTCTTGGAGTTGCCAACACCTGCAGCAATCCATTTCCATGAATAGTATCTCCTTATTCTATACATGTACCGATTAGCTTTTGTGTATTCCCTGGCCATTATAAAATGGCTCCTGAACTATTCTTTAAATTACACAGAGCGAATTATGAGAGGAGGTGGCCCAGAAACAGGTTGGGTTACCGACATCACTGATGACCTCCTATATTGCATTTCGGCATGGTTTAACAAGACCACTAACCTCCTGACTTGTCATAAAGATGCTCCGACCAAGTTACATCGATTTCCATTCTGCGCATCTAATCTATGTGTGAAAACACAATGTGGGTGCAGAAAACATTGATAAGTTGGAAAACACATATCGTCAACTCAGTGATAGGATCACATATGAAATAGACAACTTGCTCCTCCTATGGGTGCCAGCAACTTATGTATTCAACAGTTAAAAATATTACAACATGTCTTAGGTAAATTAGTTGGTAATCTGAACATTAGCTACATAAATGAGAGTAACCTCCCCTTGTTTGTTTAACTTTGAGGAAGCCGTATGTTTTGGTCAGCCACTTTCATTTCACTGTAAATATACACTGAAAATACGAATTTGTCCAAATCAATACAACTGCATGTTTTAACACAAAAATATCATAAAATGTGTTCTTAATAACAATTAAGTTCATTTCAAATAATGCGCAAGCACAATTAAGAACACATTTTATGATATTTTCGTGTTAAAACATGCAGTTGTATTGATTCAAAACAAATTCGTATTTTCAGTGTAGATTTCCGGTGAAATGAAAATGGCCGACCAAAACATACGGCTTCCTCAAATTGATACAAACAAGAGGGGGGGGGGGGTTACTCTCATTTATGTAGCTAATGTTCAGATTACCAATTAGTTTTACTCTTGTGTATTTGAAACATAGCCTATTTGTATGTTCAGTAGATTGTAGACCCCTAAGGATTTTATTTCAGCATGTTGTTTATTAATAAGGACTTATTTTAAAGGGAAGTCTTATGTTATGATAATTCTGAAAAATCATGCTAGGTCTTATTTTTGGGGAAATACGGTATATAAAAAGAAAAAAACAAAACAAAACAACAATCTATACATACAAATCATGTAATTCTTTCATGATGTTTTTGTCAATCATGTGTGGAATGTGAGCCAATACTTTCCGTGAAGTATAACCAAAGGCTTTGTTATATAAACGGTTTACATGACGTATGGAATCTCCAAATGTATCAAGCAACTTTCTTTGAAATTTAGAAGCCCCTTCATATTTTTGCCTTTTCTCCAGTTCCTGAAATTGAAAAAAAAAAATAAATAAATAAAATAATCAAAGAATATTTTGTACTAGCAGAGCTACCAAGCTTTGCCTTGGATATAAAAACTTAAAAAAATAAATCCCTTATCTATATTTACATATAGATCAATGAAAATCATTTTTTTTTTAAATAAAAAAATTATTTAAAAAAAGAAAATTAAAGAATATTTTGTACTAGCAGAGATACTCAGCTTTGCCCGGGATATAAAAAGTTAAAAAATAAATCTCTTATCTATATTTATATATAGAATAATAAAAATCATTTTTCTATACATCGGTTTTATTATATTTTGTTCTTTATATATTTTTGTTTTTAAGTTGTTTATTTTATTATTCTTGTTTGCATTTTTTTTTTATTTGGAATGATTCATTTTAAAATGGGTGAAATAAGAATTCAGCGGATAAGCGATACCAGATTATCAGGATTTGCATTTCATCTTGGATGATTGGGACAGTCTCTTTTTAACCAGAGGGTGTTGCAAGATGATAACGGTTGTATTTTGTAGGAACACAAGTATTAATAGATTCTTTAAACAAATGCCAATTTATCTTCTTACATTGCGTTCCAAATTTTTTTTTTGGTGGTTGTGGTGGTGGTGGGGGGTAGACTATAGGCTGAATTACTTACAAGAGAATTTGATTAGTATATAGATATTGTATTACTCAGTTGGAAGAGCACCTGCCTAGGAAACGCAAGGTTCCGGGTTTGATACCAGTCCTCGCCAACTCAGCACATGGATAGGCTGATTTGTGCGGTAAAATGGGGATTTGACGGTAGGTGTATATTCTTTATTTCTTATTTATTGGTTGGATGTTTGGTTGGATTTTACTGCATGTCAACCCTTGTTGGGTTATTTTATGCTGAAGACATTTGTTTTATTAATTCTTGTTGGCTATTCAGGGCTTTTTTTCAAACTCATTTTTTTTATCTAACCCATCTTATCCATTTAACCATAAATGGTAATACTACTCCGGGTCCCAGTGGAGCAGGGAGTAATGGCAATGAAGGGGTACTCCACACTCCTCCAGTTCCAGAATTGGAACCTCATCACCAGATGCAGTTTAACTCATACCCAGGACACTAAGACCCTCAGCCACCATCTTCTAGCCTATATAAGATAAAAGGGATGGGGGTTTTTCATAAGAGCACTAGGGACAGGTGTTAGGGCTTGATGACAAGCCAACTAATCAGAGGGTGGCCTCACTGGCCTCATTGTGGGAAAGAGGTTTTACCCCCCTGCAGAAGTAAAGTTGCATATTCTACAGACCTAACAGGGTGTTTTTTTATTTTTTATTTGTGCTGCTTACTCACTGCTACAGACAGAAAATCTGAGTAGCTGTGATAAAAAAAACTAACACTAAGTTTATATAAAGATACTAATCATAAATAAGTAATGCTATTCTTAGCATTAGGAAACCACACGTGTATTAACAAATATTCAGATCAATCTTAAATTGTTTATACATTATTTGTGGAAGGTTCTTGTTTGAGTGTGAGAATACCCCATCTGCACTTGAGCACCTTTGTTGCACAATGTCGATGACCCCACGTTGTTATATTCTGTGCTGGCTGATTCAAAGGGTACGAGCTAGAGACAGGTTCACAAGGATAAAAAAAAAAACACAACACAAAGTTTGATGACAGGACGCTAATGGAAGAGGAAGTTGTGACACTTTGTGCAGTTTGTGATGGAGCAGAGGACACTTAGGTCTATGTTGTCAGCTGGCAAGAAGTTCTCTTAAGTTGGCTGCTAGAATAACTACAAGTCTGATTGACTTCCTATCATGTGGAACTTATTTCTTATCTATCAACTGCCCACTGTACGAGGCTCTCACTCCAATGGGTGGTATGAAACTGCTGAAGGGGCTTGAGATGGCTGAATATACACAGAATTCTCCCCAACTTGACCCAGTTTATCAGAGCACTAACTTTTCTTTTCAGACATTATGGCTCCAATTTCTCCTAAAATTTTCCAACCATTAACTTTTTCAAGACCCATTTTCTCTTAAAACTAGCCACCTAAAGATATTATCCTTAAGTGGCTTTCACTTCAAGGTGGCCAAACATCTTTTATGGCTCTCTCTCCTGAACCTTATCTGACTGATCCTTTATTCCCCTAAGGACACACACCCACAAATATACATACGTATGAATCTACACATTCTATTTTCCTTCCTTTTTTTTTTTTTTCCTCTGACCGTATTTTGACTTAACCATTGTGTCACAGGAGTTTCTTGTTATAAGACCCACATAGAAACACCGCTTCTATTTATAGACTGCAGCAGCAGCAACGGCTTGCAGTAAAATAGCCAATATAAAAACAGTTCAGAAATATTTAAAGTCATTCACTGTCTGAATAAGACAAACTATGGAACTATAGAGAGTTGCTACTGAATACGTCCGACTTTAAATTAATGACAATTATGGCTGTAAGAATTCCAAAAGTCTTTGTGCTAATTATTAACTAAACATCCTGTTGAGAATTTTCTAAGTCCAGAGCCCCATTCCTATAAGGATTTATCAAAAAATGGCTAAAAATGTTCTTTTCATTTAAAGTTACCTGTTATTTCCCATAAATCAAAGACTTCTAAATACGTTTAATATTATATTTAAACAAAGGCTATCATTTGGGTGGATTAGGAAAATGAATGTGACTTCCGGATGGGTGGAATGAGGCGGTATAGGACGTTAAGAGTTAAAGAAAAGTAAAGAACTCCCACCCACCCCTCAAATAATTCTGGCAGGTATTGGGTTAAATAACTTACCTTTTGTAGTTTAAAAAGTAATTTGTTACTTTTTTCCCAGGGGAACACTCCAGGTTTAACAAAATCATCCATTAAAGACAATAAGTGGCGTCTTAATTCCTTAGGATGTTTTGGGAGTTCTTTTTCAGCAAGAACCGTTCTCTGAGTTGGCTGCTGCTGCTGCTCCTGCAGCTGTTGTTCAAATTTGGCAATCATTTTTGAGTCGGAATTTAAAGACCTATTATCAGTCAGATTTCCTCCATATGGGCTTGGTTGAATTTTAATTGTATAATTTGTCTGCATTAATTCCTTCCATAAATGATATTTTTTAATTTTGTATCCTTTTTCAGTAAGGTCACCTGAACAAAGAGAGAGAGAGAAAAAAATGAAAGAAAACAGAAAGAGTAATTTTAATTAAAACTTTAAAAATAATATAATTATTATAATTGAAAAAATATTACAAAAATTATTATATACTAGCAGTGATACCCAGCATTGTCCTGGATTTAAAAAGTGTTGACATCCATATTCAATAGATACATTTGGACAAGTTCCAAGAGCAGTCAGCTAGAAATTATATCTGAGAATTATTGACTAAATAGAACATACCAGATATCTTCAATTTACCTCTCAAACTTGAGTCTATATATAGGAAGGACATTTATATAGTTAGTCATTGTTTTGCTGTTAAATAAACTGTTAGAATTGAACTAAGTTTTTCTTCATTTATTTGTTGTCTTAGAACAAATGCTATACTAACATGATAGTACATATAAAACACATTGCATGTTGATCATGTGTATAAAAGATTTAATATAATGTAGACTGTTTTAATGTTAGCACGGATGCAGAAATGTATATAGAAATTTGTATTTGTTCATATATTCCACAAATTCAACCTACCTTCAGCGTAAGACTCCTCCAGTATTTTTAATTTTTCTTTGATTTCAATAGGCAAATTATAACTAGAGAAGTCTGTCTCTACAAAGTTAGAAGATGAGTTCTTTGGTTTGGGGTATCTGAAAAATAATGTAGAATTAATGCATTTGAAATAGTTTTTTTAATTTTTTTAATGATAAATAGTAAGAAAAAAGAAAAAAAAAAGAACTATTTCTCTGAATGTTTGAGATGAGGCTTGAAGATTAGTATTATCTACGTTATTCGGACTATTGTCCCCATCTTCATTGTTATTGAATAAATAAAGGATTGGGTTCAAAGTTCTGTGATGGCTCCCGAATTCGACAAGAAAGTTCCAGAGTTCGAAAAGAAGGTTCCCGAGTCCGAGAATGTTCCCGAGTCCGAGAATGTTCCCGAGACCAACAAGAAATA
Organism: Doryteuthis pealeii; assembly: GCA_023376005.1. Classification (NCBI taxonomy): domain Eukaryota; kingdom Metazoa; phylum Mollusca; class Cephalopoda; order Myopsida; family Loliginidae; genus Doryteuthis; species Doryteuthis pealeii. The sequence goes on from CM042141.1 coordinate 99,817,104, forward strand.
CCTGAAGAAGGCCAGAGGGTATATTGGCCGAAACGTTGTACAAATAACAATGAAGATGGGGACAATAGTCTGAATAATGCAGATAATACTAAAAAAAAGAACATTAGTTATAAAAAAAACAAGAATATGCCAAGATCTTGCATCGGTGATATTCTTTAAGCCCTATAATGTTACCATTTTGAGATTTTTGTTTGGAACAAAAATCTTGAGAAAGCATTTCACTACTCCAAGCAGATCATTGTTGACTTAGTAAGAAAAGGCATCACCACTTTTGACACCAATAGAGTAACCTGCCTATCAATACAAGGCTAAACTGACCCCCCTAGTTAATTATACTTAACTTCAACTATAACAAAAGAATTGATACTTACAACTCATGAGTTGATATATTTTGAATAACAATTATTTCTTCTTCTTCCTCCTGAAGAGGCAGAATTGCAGCTGCTGCTGCTGCTGCTGGTGGTGGTGTTGTAGAATCTGACTTTTTTAAAGGATCCAATTTTGTACGAGACGTACCATGCATGGATTTAAGCACCTTTGTGTCAACCTTTACAGTAAAATTGGACTGAAATATAAAAACGAAATAAAATTTATGTTAAATTCTATTCATGCAGGATCTCTTAGAATATTCATTGTTGGGAAGAGGTTGAAGTGGTCTATCATGGATTATTTACATAAAATTTAAATAAGATTTAATAGATATAAACATTTAAATCATTTTCTAATCAAAATACAAAAATATTTTTACATCAAAAGTCAAAATTAGCTACCATACTTTCTAAACCGGAAATCCACGACTAACAATAGATATATAAATCTCCTAAATCCAGGAAAACATTTACACAATTAATCTAAACAAAGCAGTAAATCAACTATATTTCTTAAATATAAGCCCATTTGAACTCTTAGTTTCACTATTCTTTTATGCTTTAAAAACCCAGTACATTTATTTTTTATAACCTAGTCATCAAATATGTGAAACATAAGCAAAACCCTTAGAATTTAAAAAAATTATATATATATATATATATTGGGAGAATATGTGCTTAATTGAAGTCGTACCTAATTTCCCAAAAATTGTTGGTTAATAAAAAGCCATATCATAAACACATCGCTGTGTATTTACTTCTCATACTGTCGTGTAGAAGTCACTATAAGAGGAATAGGAACCTACTTCTAAACAAAAACGAAAAATCTAAGAAAGTCCGGTTGGTGTAGGGGTTAAGATGCTCGCCTGTCAACTTGACAGTCAGGTTTTGAATCACGCACAAGGTCTTCCTATCTATAGCTCTGCTGATGAGGCCTAATAGGCCAAAATGTACATACAGAGATTGATTTTTCTCGATTTGTTTAGCCTTACATTTAAATAAGTATGCCCTCCTAATTAATTAATTATTAATTAATTTTCAAAAATTAGGTACGACTTCAATTAAGCACATATTCTCCCAAAAATTGTCGGCTAATAAAAAGCCATATCATAAACACATCGCTGTGTATTTACTTCTCATATATATATATATATATATATAATCTTACCTGTTTGGTATGATTGTTATTCTTCTCGTGGCTGACCAAGGAGAAATTCAAGATTGATGTATGATTTGGATAAAGCAACAAAGTCATAACTTTGAACTTTTGAGAGATGATAACACTACGGATTATTTTATCATTATGCATGTATGCCGATTCCACTCGACTATCTTCACCCAACAGAGAAGTTAAGTTAAAGTAGAAAATATTTTGACCTGAAAAAAATTTTTTAAAAAATAAATAAATGAATAAATAAATTAAAAAATACACAATTGTAGAAATAGAATAAAAATGACTTGTTACATCCAAAAAGAGTTTTTCTAAAAAGAAAAAAAAAATTTTTAAACACTAAAGTGACTTGGTAAACACCCACAAGATTATTAACCATCTGGCTAAGATTGATGTTAGCCAGATAGTTAATAATTTTATCATATTCTATTGTGTTATATCAAAATGAAAATATTGAATCAATGTGGTAAACTTGAAAAAAAAAATGCTGCTATCCATACTTCTTATTCTCTAAATAATGGGTTACAGCACAGAGATATGTACAATTTGAGTCCAGAATCAGAAAGAACATACAATTTTACATAAGAATGCAAAGTTTTATCAAAATTGCTCCAAAAATAAAGAAATAGTGAAAAAATTACTGAATTTTTTGTTTTGAATTGGTCCATGTTTTGACATATTTTTTGAGCAAAATCATGTCCATTTTTGTACCCCCAATTTCGGGGTTTTAAATTCTCATAACTTTTGAACCACTGGGGATATTGCATAATTCAAACAGTTTTGAACTCCATTTACAGAGCTCTATATAACTAATGTGATTAAATAACAATAACCTCAAAAATAATAAAAAAATGAACTGGGAATGCTATATCAATCCTGACCAGCTTTTAAGTTGATTTCCACGTGTCTAACACATATGAGCATGTCTACAAAGTAAGAAAACAGCACAGATCCCATGACTTTTGGAAACATTTTTTCATGCTCAGAGTTGCTGAAGAATGGAACAAACTACCTGCATCAGTTTTTAGCTGTTGAGACACTGCATCCTTAAAAACCTCCATACTTCCTGAAATTCGTCAACTCTATACTTAATATCCCCCTCCCATACACACACACACACACACACACACACACACACACACGTGTATATCATGACTCATACACAGTCCATTTTCTTGACATTTTTACATTATTCTACGTACTATACATCCACCTTTGATGAGTTGTAGTGCATCAGAGCACTGTATGCAATAATTTTATTATTATCATTATTACTCGCAAAAAAAAAAAAAAACGCCCCCCAGGCAGTGTAAAATCTAACTTTTGAAAGATATTGTCTGAGGAGAGCGGGAGTTAAAAATTCAATGTCAGAGGGTTTGTATCATAAGTAAGATCATCAAATTTATTAAAGGAGTAAAAAAAAAGATAAAACAATTTCAAATGGAAACTTATTTCTGTCCCACTCAAATAAAATGTTGTGTGCATAATTATTTTGAATATTTTACATATAAATTTTACAGAAAATCGTAGGTATTTATTCATTTGTAAACTTTTTAGTTAAGCTCTTGATACTGAAAAATGACTTTCTTGTTTGTAAATAATTTTCTCGTAAAACTCTATACGTTAGATAACTTTAAATATATATACTAAAATAAAAGAAACTATATATAAATATATAATACCAGGCGTGTATTTATTTAAACTTGTTTTACAAAACAATAACAACTGTCTAAGGTGGCCTATTCAAATTTTGAGTATATATAATACAAGGTTGTTCTTTATTCTATGTATTGACGATTTTGGGTAATGTGATATAAGCAGTGATGTAGTTTCGGTTACAGACAAATTAAGACTGAATCTCCATTATTAATAGATTAAATACTGTGGTTTGTTAGATGATTGATTGAGTTTAACGGCATGTCAAGCCATCTAAGGTTATTTTATGCTTAGAGGTTAGGGAATCACATACATTTGTTTATATTTACATTTTTTGTGTAGTTGTTTAAGAGTTTATATCTACTTTGCAGTTAAGTATTATTCATTTATGCAGTTGTCTAGGATTTCTTTCACTTAATTTGGAATAAGAACAGCTTATCTGGTGTAAGTATTAAAAAAAACAAAAACTTACCAGGGTCAACTTTATAAACATCCTGTCCTGGTACAAAGTCAATATGATGGAGTTCATTGTAACGTTGGACACCACAATCTCCCACATCATATCCACATTCATAAACATTGCAAGGCTTAAATTGAAAAAAAAAAAAAAAAAAAAAAAAAAAAAAAAAAAAAAAGTTAAGATAAATAGATAATATAAAAATTGAAAAAACACAAGTTTCATTCCTTTTTCGTTATGTGTGCATAAGGAATGAAATTTGTGTTTTTTCAATTTTTATAATATTACATATTGTCGGATTTACTTCCACTTTTTCTTCATATAAATAAATAAATAAAAAAAAAAAGTTACAGGTGGTAGGAAAAGTCATCTTAAAATTTGTCTTGAAAAGGTAAAAAATCTTATCCAATAATTTCCTGAATGTAGCTGTTGCTTAAGGTGCACCTATCAGTTAGGCATATCCCCTTCCTTTTTTTTTTACATAGACCCATAAATTTACCTTTTTTTATGTAGACAGTCTAAGGGAAATAACTATGCAAGACTAATCCTATGTTGACACCCCATAATTTGAGGTCTATTAAATTTCTTCAAGATGCAACACAACTTCTGGCCAGATTAGAAGCAGTTTCAAACTTATTGGTGGGAAAAAATCATCCAAGAAAAATGTTGTCTTAGTAGTCCCTTAAACTGGTAAAAAGCAGTTTTTTCATGTTGTAAAGGACTTGTAAATGTACTGTAATAATAATATAATATCTTTTTGGCTAGTATATTAGGTCCGAGACCTGTCAGCTGTTCCTTATATACATTCATCTTAATTCCACAGATTATCTAACATTGCCTTGAAGAAGTTTAAAGATGGGGCATTCACTATTGATGATGGTAGTTTATTCCATGTATTCACCACTCTGTTACTAAAATAATTTTGTCTTGCATTTGCTTTACAAATTTTTTTAAAGAGTTTGAATTTATGACCCCTGGTATTGATATTTTGAGCAATGTTTAGTAGATCAAAGTTTGTTGAATAAAATCCATGGGTATATTTGTAGACTTCAATCATATCCCCTCTTGTATGTCGATAAACCAAACTTGGTAAGTCAATGTTTCTAAGTCTTTCTTCATACGAAAGTGTTTTTTAAATCATTTATTATTTTAGTAGCTCTCCTTTGAACTCCCTCAATGAGTTTAATGTCCTGGATTAGTCTTGGACTCCAAACCACATTAGCAAATTCCAGGATTTGTAAAAGAGTTACAATAAAAATGTATTTTTCTTTTGTATCAGTCGAGTTGAATTTCTACCAGAAGATTCACTAGGGTGCTGCTACAATGAAATAAATGATGTGTCTGAATTTTTTAGATGAGGCTTGATAATTTTGTATTATTTAGACTAGCAAAATAAAAAGACACCCTCCGGGCGATGTAAAAATAATTTTTTGAAAGATATTGCCTGAGGGGATGGGAGCTGAAAATTCAATGTCATAGAGTGTGTACCATAAGTATGTAAAATCGTCAAATTTATTAAAGGAGTAAAAAAAAGAGAAAAAAAAGAAAGACAATTTGAAATGGAAACAGTTCCGATAACTTTAAATATTATATTAGAATAAAACAATCTATATATAAATATATAACACAGGGCATCTATTTATTGAAACAATGAGGATTGTCTAACGTTGCATGCTCACATTTTGAGTATATTTATTCTATGTTATGACGTTGGATTATGTGTTGGGTAATGTGATGTAAGCAGTGATGTAATTTTTGTTACAGACAAAAACCGAAAGCGAATCTCCATTATTAATAGAGATTTGTCTAGCAGTTGTTTGCATCTTTATTGTTACTAACAAAATAAAAAAAACGCCCTCTGGGCGACGTAAAATAAATATTGCCTGAGGGGATGTGAGTTGAAAATTTAATATCAGAGTTTGTATCATAAGTAAAATCATCAAATTTATTAAAGGAGTAAAAAATAAAATAAATTTATTAAAGGAGTTAAAAATATAAAAATTGAAACTTAGTTATGATAACTTTAAATATATATTAAAATAAAAAATATATATATAGATAGATAGATAATACCAGGTATGTATTCATTAAAACTTGTTTAAAAAACCAATGAGGACTGTCTAACATTGCATGCTCAAATTTTGAGTGTATTTATTCTATGTTATGATTTTAGGTAGTGTGACGTAAGCAGTGATGTAGTTTTTGTTACAGACAAAAACCAGAAGCAAATCTCCATTATTGATAAAATATATCATAAAATGTGTGTGTGTGGGTGGGGGAGAAGAGGAACCTTAGATGAAGGCAGAGCAATAACCATTACGCTAAGCATGCCTCCAAGATAGGAAAATATAGCACTGGGAATTATTTGAAAATCAGAAAATGCAGCAGTGCAAGGGTTAAATAGTTTATGCTTTAATATGATAAAATACTTACGTCATCACAATATCGATCGCCTAACCAGCTGTTGGCACATCCACTGCTACAATAAACTGAAACAGAATAACCAGGATATTAATGATCTTAAGTAGGTTATAAGTAAAAGGTAAGAGGAATCATGTTGGATTGTTTTGTGTTATAAGGTGTGCTGGAATCCACCACTTAAACTTATAGACTGTGTGGGGCGCATGGATTAAAACTAGCCAATCAACAGCTTGAATATGTAGTTAGTTAACTATTTAATCGCGGATCTTGAAAGCCGTTCATTTGCATGTATTCACCACTGACGAACGGATCTGCAACCTATGCTCTGCTCAACCAAAGGATTCTACCCAACACTAGGAACAACCAAAGGATTCTACCCAACAAACAAGGAACAACCAAAGGATTCTTCACTAAGGATCAACCTCTGCTTAACACAAGGGATCTCCACTGTAAAGTGCTCTCACTTGAAGCTTAAAAATGGCCACAAAAATTGTAACAAATCAAATAATACAAAAGTACATATTGTAAAATTATCTATATATTAATAGCATTGTAATTATCTATCTACCTTCATTCTTAAGATTTAGTGTGAATCACACTAAGGGTCCGGTTTAGCTCAGTCAATAGAGCTCCTGCCTAGGAAACGCAAGGTTCCAGGTTCAATACAAACAGTTTACCCAATCCCGGTCAGAAGACCAGACCTAGTAGAAAAGAACTTGTCACCTAGTAGATTTTGCCATTCCAGTGGACCATAGCGTGAAAATAAAGTTTTAAAAAAAGAAAGATAGACAAATACCTAAATCCTGCCAGAGAACCTTATGAAACATGAAAGTGACAGTAATACCAGTGATGCTAATAGCTTTTTAATTTAGTGAGTCCTGGGACACATGTATTTGATTTGAACGAGTCCCCAGGAAATTTGATGGGGACCAACTAAAGTTTCTTAATAAATTATAGTCTTTATCTATGAACAACTAAAGCCATCTAACCATCTACCCCATATACAGTGTAATTCGTTTTCAAGAAAATATTGAAATGTATTTACAGTTAGCTGGAAATGGTGGGGAAAAAAAAAAACATTGGGAGGCATGGATACAATTTTTCTGCGTCCTTTTAGATTTTTCTACGTCAGTGACACAGGACGTGTACCTATCAGCATCTCTGGTAATACCAATTGTGATTTGTGGGTTTTTTTTGGTTTAATGGCATATCTCCACACTGGATGGCAAGAATCTTAAATTAGTAGACCAGTTCACATACCTAGGTAGTAATATCTTATCTACAGAAAGTGATGGAAATATACACATAAAAAAGGCATGGACTACTATTGACAGATTATTGATCATATGGAAATCTGATTTCTCTGATAAGATAAATCAAGAATTCTTCCAATGTAGCTGTATCAGTGCTACTGTATGTTGTGGGTTATTAATGCCAAAGTTATCCTTGTAAAAGTACAGTAGTAGTACTATTTAATTGTAGTTAGTATCCTGGGAATAGTCCCCAAAGGACTGAAAGGAGATGGGGGGGGGGGCTGCAGATCAGAAGAATAATCGAGACAATCCAGACTAAAACACTATTAAGATCAGATAGAATACTTAGAAGAGTCCTGGAGATCTTAAGAGACATGGTATCATTCAGACCTTTATAAAAAACTAGGACCTGTGGATATACCACAGTATTATAATTTAATCATTACGTTTGATATGTTTACCTAAGAGCTATTGCCAAATAGTTCAATGTGTAAAAAGTATAATAATCTTGATTTAACTCTCACTCTTTTTTTCTTTCTTTCCTTCTTTTCAATTATCATTTCCATATACTTACCCCCTCTCTTTATCTTTCCCCTACTCGCTTCCTTTCTTTCTTATCATATTTTTTCTGTGTAGCATGTCTTTTTTCTTCCCTTTCTTTATAATTAAAAACGGAATGGTCTGTTATTTAGCTGAGGTAACAACATTCATAAAAAATAAGAATTCATCCGATAAGCAACACCAGACAATCAGGATTTACATTTTTGCATTTCATTTGGGTGTTGCAAAATGATAACGGTTGTACTTTTAAGGAACACAAGTATTAATATATAGATAATTTAGATAACAAATGGACTTACTTAATTTTATGTCGCTTTGAAAAGAGATGTCACCAGCCCAAATATTGCGTGAATGAAGAGGTTCAGAATCGGTCTTTCCTAAAAATGAAATAAGGTCAGAACTGAAAATGACATTTAGGCAAAAATATTTGACATTTACATTATACAAGGTGTGTCAAAAAAATGGATGGAGATTTTTTCTACTTTTTGACACACCTTGTATTCTGAAGAAAAAAAATTCCATTCATTAATTTTTTTCAGAATACAAGGTGTGTCAAAAAGTACCATGTTTAAAGCTGTATTTACCAAGATAGAAATGAAGAATGAATGGAATGTTTTTTGTTTTGTTTCAGAATACAAGGTGTGTCAAAAGTAAAAATCTATGTAATGACAAACGATAACAACAATATACTTTAGAAAGCTTTATTCTACTTAGAATAATTGGTACACTTACTAAGAATTTATATAGTATAGTATTCCCTAGAGAGTTCTCCAAAGGGGAGGTAATCAAAGTAGGGGAGGTAACTCTCAATTACTTATTACAATCTATCGAACATAATCTTGCTACAAATTCTAGCAATGCCAATAAGTTCTACAAATCCAAAATGGTATATGAAAGTGCCCCCCAAAAAATGGTGGATTATACTCCAAACAGGAATGAACACAATACATTAATAATAAAAGATAGAGAAATAGAAATATCATATGGTGTGTGTATATATATATATATATATATATAAGGATCAGTGATACGATACTAGTTTATCAACCCTTTCACCGCACTATTGCCGATGGAAGTGGTAGATAAAGGGTTAAATCATGATTTCCTGAGATGTATTTTTTTTTTATTCTAAATGTTTGTCTATATTAATTATTTGTTTACAAAACAATAAGTAAATTTTTTGGAAGAATATATATATATATATATATATATATAAGTAAAGTCGTAAAGTCGACGGGGCGGCCTAAAGTCGGTATCAGCCAGTCAGCGAGGGAGTCTATCCCCTTTTCAATAGCGCTAGACCAAGGAGATTGTTTTTTAGCATCTGTGGTGGAGCGCCACACCTACCATCAGCTCCTTACTTTACCGCACAGATCCCTGTGCTACTCATACGCTGAGTTGGCGGGGACCGGTATCGAACTAGGAACCTTGTGGTTTCTAGCCGAACGCTCTACCGACTTTTCTTGTGTTTGCATATGTGGCAACACTATCAAACCAAATTTGACATTTTTATTCAATAAAAAATGTCAGCACACAGAAAATGTTTTTTCTTTGTCCGTTTCAATGACAAGTCCAAAGAGAAATGAATCAATTTGTTCACAAAAGAGGAAAATATCAAATAGATATTTTCTGATTTCAAAATTCATATCTGTTTTTATAATTAAATCCTAAGCTGAACTCTGTGTTTGCTTTGAGACTTTTATTCTAAAAGAAATTACAAAAATGAATGATTCATACAGAAGAACATTAGGTTTTATAAATATGTTGATGTCTATTTCTATCATCATCAGAACAATATGGTCAACTGAGATTCCAACTCTCAGAACAAACATGGGGGAAATATTTTTCCAATTAATGAAAAAAAAACAAAACAATGTTTTTTGTCCATGTTAAGGTAATATCCATATAAACATAGGATTATTATAATATAAATATTCTTCCTGACAAAAGTGGAAAAGAAGAGGGGAAATGTTTAAACGAACCTTCACAATCTCCACCATCCCATTCACATTGGGAATTATTACAATGCTTGTCACAGTAACCATCTTTGATCCATGTGTTTGGACAATTTTCATCACAGCTTGGAATTGGCCAAGTTAAATACACCTACAATAAAAAAAAAATTAACAAAATCAATGAAATAATAGATAAAGCTGATTTACTTTAATATCTTTTAGAATATATGAAAATACAAGGTGTGTCATAAAAGTATCGAGATTGAAGCAAGATAGAAATGAACAATGAATTGAACGTTAATTTTTTCAGAATACAAGATGTGTCAATAAGTACAAAAAATCTAGATACTTTTTTGACACACCTTGTATATGAAACAAATAAAGAATATAATTATTTACTAAGCATTGGTTAAGTGTGGCATAAGTTTGAAGAAGAACAGTAGTGGTACTATTTAATCCATAGCTGGGTGAACATTTATGAAATAAAAAATTTATGAAAATGTATGAAACAAAAAATTTATGAAAATGTATGAAACAAAGAATATATGAAAATGTATGAAACAAAGAATATATGAAAATGTATGAAACAAAGAATATATGAAAATGTATGAAACAAAGAACATATGAAAATGTATGAAATAAAGAATATATGAAAATGTATGAAATAAAGAACATATGAAAATGTATGAAACAAAGAATATATGAAAATGTATGAAACAAAGAATATATGAAAATGTATGAAACAAAGAATATATGAAAATGTATGAAACAAAAAATGTATAAAAATGAATGAAACAAAAAATATATAAAAATGAATGAAACAAAAAATGTATAAAAATGAATGAAACAAAAAATGTATAAAAATGAATGAAACAAAAAATGAATGAAACAAAAAATATATATAAAAATGAATGAAACAAAGAATTCTATTATAACAAGTGAAATATGAATGATTTACAAGAATTAGAAAAAGAAATATTTACTTTTTGTCCAGTTGAATGTGAATAGAAATCATCTGGCCAAACTTCTTTACCAAACATGACATCATCATTCAAATAAATGAATTTATCAGATATTCCAGGAATCCGATGCAAATTAGCCTCAATGGCAGGGGAAGAAAAGGTTGGTAAATGGCTTTTGTTTACAAATATTTCCTGTTCAAACAACAAAAAGAAAAAAATTTTAAGTTTCAATTTAAAAAAAAACCTTTATCTCCCCCAAGCACCCCAATCCACTGGACAATCAAAATGCAGGACCCCACAAAAACGTCTGAGATTGTCAGCTATTAGAAAATGGTTTAGAGATAAAAAAAAGATAAATGAATTAAATGAATACATTTCTATTCAGTAGTAAAGGATAAGTGATACATACTAGTTTGTCAACCCTTTCACCACACTATTGCCGATGGAAGTGGTAAATAAAGGGTTAAATCATGATTTCCTGAGATGTATTTTTTTTTAATTCTAAAGGTTTGTCTATATTAATTATTTGTTTACAAAACAATAAGTAAACTTTTCGGAAGAATAAAAATAAAAAATGAAAAAGATTTTAATGTGTTTCGTTTATACACTACATTGCATAATCAAAGAAGTATGTTGTCATATTTCCTTATCTTCCATATTTCAGGAGCCATTTTGTTGAGGGGCTGCAACTTTTCTGCTTTTTTTTGTTTGTTTGTTTTTTGGTTTTTAGGACTTTGTCGAGTTCATCCTCCATAAAGTGTCCTAATTTGATATCTAGGTTTGGTTTGGTTTGTTTTATGGCATATCAACCTCAGTGGGTCATTTAATGCCAACAAAGTTTTTAAATAAATTCATTCTTAATGGATACTCATTTGTTTTATAAACACATTTTACTATTTAATCCATAGATGGGACCCTAACAGGTACTACCACTCCGGGTCAGAGTGGACCAGGGAGCAATGGTGATGAAGAGGTGCTCTACATTCTCCAGAACTGGAACCTATCAGATAGAGTTTAACATCATCCCTAGGACATGAAGACCCTCGGCTACCGCCTTCTAGCACCCATATGATAAAAAGGGTTGGGGGGGCTTGCCACAAGGGCAATAGGGTTGGGGCAATCCTATAGGTGCTTTTCATATCTAGTTGGCTATTAATGATTTCTTGAGTAGGTTCAACTGTGATTTTAGAAATGTTTCCAAATCAGATTTTTCAAGTGTTCTTTCCACTTCAGAAGTCTATCTTTTTGGCTTTTATTATTTATATTTACTAGCAAAAAAAAAATGTATATTTACAACCGGTGTAAAAATTAATTTTTTAAAGATATTGCTTGAACGGGGTGGGAAAAAAATTAAATAAATAAAATAAAACATTTAATATCTTTAAAAATTAATTACTTACTTAAAAAGCATCATATTCACTCCACTCCACTGAGATGTTTGTTTTGTTTTATGACAGACGACAATGGATTTTTAAAAAATTCAGCCACTTTTACACAATTCTAGAAAATTTCATTAAAATTGAATGAATATTTTAATTTTAGTGTAAAAAAGAATTATCTATTAAAACTTGTTTTAACAAATAATGTGGACCATCTAATATTGCATACTTGATTTCTGAGAATATATAATACAGGGTTGTTCTTTATTCTATGTATTAGTGATTTTGACTATAAATTAAATACTGATTGATAAACTCACGTGATTCCTGATGGTATAAAAAAATTTTCTTTTTTAAATTGAAATAGGTCACTAAGTAGGACTGGGCCTATTCTAGTAGTGACCACCCCAAGTGGAGATTTAAGAGGATTGAACTCAGAGTTTTCCTTCTCCTAGACTGGTTACCTATCTAAGGTTAAAGAGCCCAGTTTGCCTACTATTTACCCATAGCTGGAGGGAGAATAGTTGGATTCATACCTTTCCCAAGGGTATTAGCACTATGTGAACTGTGGCTTCGTATAGCGCTAATACCCTGGGGAAAGGTATGAATCCAACTATTCTACCTCCAGCTATAGTAACATAGTTTCAGTTACAGAGAGACAGACACCATATTCCATTATATATAGATTTATACTAAGAAATTCAGACAACTTAACTTGATAGGAATATAATATGTGCAAACAAATGATTATTATTGAAAAGGAATAGTTACTTTAAGCCAAATAATTGTATATAAATTATTAGTGTTTGATAAATATGTGATACCATATAATTGCACAAACAAATTATTATTATTATTAAATAGGAATAGTTTCTTTGTGAATAAGTTATTAGTATTAGATAAAAAATACTTGAAACCATACAAATGTTTGCAAATTATTTGTATTAGGAAAACTTGATATCATTTGTCTGAAAACAAATGGTTATAGACAAACGTGAAATTAGATAAAAATGCAATGAAATATTGAAAATATAATTGTAATCAAACATTTAGAAATGAATCCAATTTCAGCATTAAACAACCCATAAGGAGTTGATGTGCCATTAAGCAAATTAACTGAACCAAACCAAACCTTTTTATTTCTCCTGTCTTTCTTCTCTTCTATTTCTTTCTCTCTTTTTTTCCCTCTTTTATGATAAAACTTTTAGAAATGAATCCAATTTCAGCATTAAATAATCCATGAGGAGTTGATATGCTGTTAAACAAATAAACCAAACCAAACTATCTTTCTTCAGATGTTTTTTGTCATAGTCGGTAACATTCAAGGGATTTTTAACTAAACCCTTTATTCAATCTAAGGGGCTAGACTTTTCTTATTCCATTATTAAGATATCTCATGTCAGTGTTACATAGGCCCTTCTTTTCACCATCTTATCCTATATGTTATCCTAATTATTATTATTATTATTAAATAGGAATAGTTTCTTTCAACCATATAATTGTTTAAGTATTGGGAATACTTGTATCATTTGTCTGAAAACAAATGATTATAGACAACAATGAAATATTTGAAAAGCTTGATATTTTGTGCTGAAGACTATTTTAGTATAGATTGTAAGCCTAATATTTTGAGTTCAAGGAGATCACGTCAGATATTAGTCTAAATTTTAAAATTTGTAATTAATTAGATTAACAAGTAAATTCCAAAACAATACAACATGTGTAAATTCATTCCATAGGGATTTCCTGGGGTGTTGGACATGATTAATGTTGTAGAGTACCCCTTCAGCACTCTACCAGATGGACTGGCTCATAGCTAACAACAGCTTACGATTAAAGTAGATTAACTAGCTGAATAATATTCAGACTGACTTTGTTGCGTTGGCTATACTGCACTTGACCCTCCTCTATTTAGTGTAAGTTTTGTCTTGTTAATTGTTTGTACTTATTTGTTCTGTGTTTATATGTATCCGTTTGGCACTGGATGCTGTGTATCTTTCCACCTTGTGATACAACAATTAATCACCCTGAAAATGCATGATTACAAATAGATATTTTTTCAATAAACTAATCAATATTAAACAAACAATGACTTCCAATGGATGCTTACCTCATGGGTGACTAACGTCAATCTTGGACTATCCAAATTTAACCATAAAGGAATTTGACCGTTAGTGACAATGAAAACATGTCGTATCCAGGGAGCAAATGTATCAATTGATCGGAGAGAGTACCGTAATTCCTGAAAAATAAAAATTAAACAACTTTATGTTACATAATTTCCTAAGCAGCTTATGATTTAAGTACATACCTGTAGTTAGAATATTTGAATTAGGGTCTGTTAGATTCAGAATGATGGGGTCCAGTGGAAAGTTACTCGACAGTTATTGACGGGTAATAACCTTTTTACTTGACCCCTTGAAAAACGTGCGATTAGGCGTGAGATAGTCAAATGCAGTAGAGAATTCAGAGTGAGTGGACCTATAAGTCGCTCGGTCTTATGTCATTTCTCAATCCGCGCGGAATCAACATGGGCTGGGTTGTGAAATAAAGCTTTATGAGAAAACAACCAAGTCTTGTTAATTGATTATTAAAAACAAAAGAAGAAGAAGAATCAACCCTTAACAGAAAGCCCTGAAGAGATATCAGCCCAAGAAGTCAGCCTGAAGAAGATGGCGGCCAAGTTAGAAGCAGTAAGCAGAATGTAACAGGTAAGAACCATCATCCCATCTCTACCCCATCTACTCTTGTCTGTCTCTCTCACCGATTATATACACCCAAGTAAAGGGGTATATAACTTTTAACATCTCTGTGTATGGCACATCTGCTAGTCTCATGAAACTATGGATCTACATTTGGAAAGCCTTGCTTCCTTTCCAGGGTGCACACATGGGCAAGGTTGTATGAAAGCCCATGCAGCATGTCTCTCCTCTCTAAATTTTGGCAAATTTATTATCATAGAAATTGCCAGAATGAAAAGTGAAGATAGTGATGGACAGCTTTATCTATTTATTTATTTGTTAGTTATGACTCCTTGGGCATCTCCATTTTTTTCTTTCTTCCCACATCAACCTTGAATAAAAAATCAAGATTATTATACTTTTTACATATTGAACTATTTTGCAATAGCTCCTAAGTAAACATATCAAATATTGTAATAATTAAATTATCATACTGTGGCATATCCCTAAGTCCTGTTAGTATTATATATATATATTTTTGTAGCCGTTTAGTTAAGTTACTGCTCAAGAATAGAGGGGTTGGGCAAATATATACAAGAGAATATCCTTAATTAGAGCAAATTTAAACAACAAAAAATAATTGAACAAAATGATATTGTGCATACCTCGTTATCTTCAAACCGGCTGGGAGATGTATCTTCATTAAGAGAGTACTGTAAAAGAGGAAAATAGTTTTGTTCATATCAATCAAAAACTCAGGATGCTGGAAATTCAATAGGACAAATATTATCATAATATCTTAGACCAGGGATCACCAAACTTTTTTCACAGTAGGCTGGATAATTGAAAAAATAACGAGCACGGGCCACATTATTATTATCTTTAATACTTGCTAGCCACAACGAAAGCTCTGAGAAAAAGATGTAAAACAAAATATATCTTTCCAGGTTATATTCATGGATGTATGGCGTAAGATGCACAAAACCAAATTTAACCAACATTTATTTTCAAAACATTATCAAAAAGGTTTAGTGAGATCTGTGAAACTGAAGTTTGCCTTTCAAGATATCGTCAATGTTTGGTTTGGAATTGCTACATCCAATCAAGAGAATTGCTTTCGAGTGTTTATCAGTCAATTTCGTTCGATGGGTTGATTTCACATATTTCCAGTTTAAAAAAGCTTGCTCGCATACATAAGTTTTTCCAAACACTGATGTCATACTAGCAGCAAAGTTCTTCAGTTTCGGAAATTCAACATCAGGTAAGTAGTGGTAAAATTCAAAAAGTTTTTCTTCTCTGTGCTTCTCTTTCAGCTAAGCTATTTCCCTGCAAATCAATGAGTTCCAACTGTAGTTCAACTGGCACATCATCAACACTACAATCAAATGTCGGCGGGCCAGATAAAATGGTTTTGTGTGCCGTAGTTTGGTGACCCCTGTCCTAGACTATGCATGAACTTATTGGAGTTCCTGTTGTAACAGCCTTGTAAAAAAACTTTGGTTACTGTTCCAAGGGCACCGAATTATCTACATATCAATACTTATGTTCCTTAAAAGTATGACCATTATCATCTTACAATACCCTTTGGTTAAAAATGAGAATGTCCAAATCGTCCAAGATGAAATGTATAAATGTAAATCCTGATTATATGCTATCACTTATCCACTGAATTCTTATTTTTTATAAGTGGCGTCACCTCAGCTAAATAATGGACCATTCCGTTTTTATTATAAATAAATAAAGGGAAGAAAAAGGACATGCTACACAGATGAAATATAATAAGACAGAAAGAGAATAGGGAAAGAAAGAGAGAGGGTGAGCACGCAGAAGTGATAACGCTAATCTGTTTCAATGGAACATAAGGAAAAGATGAAAAAAAGAAAGAAAGAAAGAGAGTAGGGGAAAGAAGAGAGAGGGGGTGAGCATGCAGAAGTGATAACGCTAATCTGTTTCAATGGAACATAAGGAAAAGATGAAAACAAAGAAAGAAAGAAAGAAAGAAAGAGAGTAGGGGAAAGAAGAGAGAGGGGGTGAGCATGCAGAAGTGATAACGCTAATCTGTTTCAATGGAACATAAGGAAAAGATGAAAACAAAGAAAGAAAGAAAGAGAGTAGGGAAAGAAGAGAGGGGGGTGAGCACGCAGAAGTGATAACGCTAATCTGTTTCAATGGAACATAAGGAAAAGATGAAAACAAAGAAAGAAAGAAAGAGAGTAGGGGAAAGAAGAGAGAGGGGGTGAGCACACAGAAGTGATAACGCTAATCTGTTTCAATGGAACATAAGGAAAAGATGAAAAAAAGAAAGAAAGAAAGAGAGTAGGGGAAAGAAAAGAGAGGGGGTGAGCATGCAGAAGTGATAACGCTAATCTGTTTCAATGGAACATAATGAAAAGATGAAAACAAAGAAAGAAAGAAAGAGAGTAGGGGAAAGAAGAGAGAGGGGGTGAGCATGCAGAAGTGATAACGCTAATCTGTTTCAATGGAACATAATGAAAAGATGAAAACAAAGAAAGAAAGAAAGAGAGTAGGGGAAAGAAGAGAGAGGGGGTGAGCACGCAGAAGTGATAACGCTAATCTGTTTCAATGGAACATAATGAAAAGATGAAAAGAAAGAAAAAAGGAGTGAGAGACAGTCAAATCAAAATTATATACTTTTTACTTATTGAACTATTGTTTCAATAGCTCTTAAGTAAACATCTCAAACATTGTAATAATTGAATTATCATGCTGTGGTATATCCACAGGTCCTGCAAGTTATTATTATTTCTTGGTGAAAGTTCTTGTAAATCATCATTTCTCAATCTTTAGATATAAGCTTAGACATAATGAAATTATTTTCCCCATTTCTTATTTTAGCAGCAAGGGGAGAAGGAGTTCCAGACTTTTAGTGGATAAACCAATGTACTGATTTGACGCTTCTACAAAAGGTGATTATATATATATTTCAGTTGAGGTAGCATGGACAGTGAGTCAACATCTAGTTACTGACAGTTCTTGCTTATGTGATCTTTTGGTCTGAAGATTGCATACTGTCAGTAACCAGGCTCTGTTGACTCAATGTCCATGCTACCTCAAATTGAATATAAATTCTCTATCAATGATATTGAGCACTATCTGCTTAGAAACATAGCACCCATATTATCTACAATATATATATATATATATATATATATATATATATATGTGTGTGTGTGTGTGTGTGGAGAAATATATACAAATACGGGATGTTAAACTAGATTGAAGTTTATTATTGGTCGTAGAGTTGATATTCAAACATTTCAGTTTACAAAGAAACCTTCTTCCGGACAATATGAAACAAGTAAAGGAGAAAGTTGTTTGTTGTTAAAAAGATGATGGATGTTTTGAAAGAGTTGAATTTAGAAAATATGTAGAAAATATGTGTCAGATTGATTTCCTCATTTTACTCTCTCTCTCTCTCTCTCTCTCTCTCTCTATATATATATATATATATATATATATATATATATATATATATAGGTAAGATATATAATTAGTATTTAATTTCACATTAAAAAGATAAGCATTTAGAAATCAAAATTAATTTAACTTATCTAATAGTAAAAAAAAAATAAAAAATAGATAAAATATGGATCAGAACAGATTAAAAATCTAAGTTTTTACTTACATCAGTCAAATCCCAAACGAGATTTGCTACAATCAATGTAACATTTTGGTTGTCAAAGGTGGCATTTACCTGAAAATTAAACAGAGTTAATTAAAAGTAGATGTTTAAAAAATGGTCATTATTGTTGGGAACACGCCAAATATTGCAAAGACATGACATTTAATACAACTGGAGTTAACTTTCTAGCAAATTTATACAAATAGCCTCGTTCAGGGTAAATAGTCTCTTTCCTTACCTGTAATAATTCTTCCATTGCCTCTTTTGAAAACAAATGGATGACAGCCAATTGTTGAGACTTATACAGATCTATCTGGAAAAACAAAAAGGGAAGGATTAACATCACATGATTGAATTTAACGATATGCCAACACATTATTTCAGGAAAAGAGGTTAGGGAATTGCATTCATTACACATTTATACAAGGGAGAGTCAAAAAGTAATGCCATTTTCTTTATTTCATGTGAATTTAAAAAAAATAAAACTAAGGCCTACATGGAGACCTTAACAAATTGGCCAAAGCAATATCAGCGATTAAATAGTTAACCAACCATGTATTCGGGCTGTTGATTGGCTGAGGTTTAAACCACATGACCTCGCTTAGTGGTGGATTTCAGCACAGCTTATATAACCAAAAATATTCCAACACAGTAACTATGCGGAGAAGTAGGGATGTGATCCACAGAGGACCAACTTCATTTTGATGTATGATACATGTTCCTGTGTTGGTAATTATACCTGTCCTAAACAAAATGGCATTAATTTTTGACTCACTTATGTGGAGAAGTAGGGATGTGATCCAGAGAACCAGCTTCATTTTGATGTATGATACATGTTCCTGTGTTGGTAATTATACCTGTCCTAAACAAAATGGCATTACCTTTTGACTAACCCTCATATTTACATTGTTTCTTAAGAGTTTTTTTGCACACAGTATTCCTATCATCATCATGTGGTTCAATTACTAATACAAATAATTAATACTCGAGTTCTTTAATTGTATGGCTGCTATCATCTTGCAACTTCTGGTTAAAAATGAGACCGTCAAATCATCTAATGCAAAAATATAAATCTTGATTATCTGGTGTTGCTTATCTGCCAAATTCTTATTTCTTATGAGTGGTGTCACCTCAGCTAAATAATGTAGGCATGAAAACAAATTCTTATTTAGCCATCTAATGATCAGACCTCATATCTAAATGTAGGCATGAAAAATTCTTATTTAGCCAATTAACAACTCCACGGACTAAAAATCCATTTTAAACTTTTTTAAATATAAATAAATAAATAAGAAATTTTCAAAATTAAAAAATAAGAAAATAAAATAAGATAAAAATAAAAGATAAATTAAATGAATATTTACAAACCTTTGAAAATGTAATTTGATGTTTATAAAGTAAATTCTTGATAGACTTTACTTTAACATTTTTTGTTAGGCCTGTCATTAGAACTGTATCTGATAATAAAACACTTTGTTGAAGAGTCCAATCAGAAGTCTACAAAAAGAAACAAAAAAAAACTTTACTGAAGATTTGCATTCATTTGCATTTAAATTGGTAAATCCCTTTATATAGTGTTGTGTGGGGCATGACAGAAACGGTGATTTAGTTTGTAAGACATTCTGATAATTCCAAAATCACTTTTTTAAAAAAGTACTAAAAAGAAATACTCACAAAGTATCCTCTCTTTATTATTGGATTCTTCTCTTTTCGAATTTCATTCCTGTATTCAAGTGCATTCAAAACTAAAACAAAAGAAAAAAGAAAAGAAAAATTCATATATTTTTACAAAAATAAAGGAATACATAATCAGAGATGCTGATGAGTACGCGTCTTGCGTCCCTGATGCACAAAAATCTAAACGAACAAAGTTCATATCCATGTGTCCCAGTGTTTTTCTTTTTTCTTCCCTCACCATTTCAAGTTAACTGTAAATACATTTTAATAGTTTCTTGGAAATGAATTACACAGGATAAGTTACAAGGTAGGAATTAGATAGCTTTAGTTATTTCCCCAGATCATGAATAAAAACCCTTCAATTTATTAAGAAACTTTAGTTGGGACCCATTAATTTTCCTGGGCACTCATTCAAACAAATATGTGCATCCCAGAATGTACTAAATCAAAAAGCTATCAGCATCACTGCATAATAATGAAATATTTTTTCTCGTCTATATTTTGTTATACACGTTTTGGTATTTGTATTTTTTGTTAATTGGACTATTTCCCTAGTGTATTTTTTTGTTTTCAACATTTCAGCCATTTACCCTCAGACCATGTCAATTATTCACTATCACTAGAACTTGCTTTTTGTGCAAAAATAATGAAGATTTTATTTATATATTTGTGAAAAAAATTTCTGACATCCCACCAGGTCTTTTATGTGGGGATTTTTATGGGGCATCCAGTGAGGATCCAAACTCGCGATTATTAGTAATAATGGATCTGCAAGACTAATTTTTTTATCGCCCACCCTCCCTCTACTCAGGTGATGCTGGTTAGCCGCTTCTAGTATACTATATTATTTCCTGTTAAGCAAGTTAGGTGATATTTTGAACAAATTCTTGATATTTTCTACCCGAAAATTAAAACTTGCAATAGTTTTTCTAGCCACTTTTCATATTTCCACAATTTTTCATACTTTTTGTACATTTTTCATTAATTTTTTTTTTTATTGTGAATTTGTTCAAAACAATACTTATCACTTATTTTAGACTTCCATAATTTAAAAGTACGGATATTAAACTTACAGAATTCTGTTGCTGTTTTTTGAGCCACTTCTTCACTACAGATTTCACTTCCTTGTCACTAGAATAATGTTTGCCTCAGACTATCATCTCTTCGGCCCCATGGAACAGGGTTTGAGAGGCAAACATTATTCCAGTGACAAGGAAGTGAAATCTGTAGTGAAGTGGCTCAAAAGAACAATCAACAGAATTTTACAGGGCAAGGAATACATGCTCTCATTCGAAGGTGGAACATTGCTATTGAGAGAAATGGTGACTATGTGGAGAAGTAGGGATGTGATCCACAGAGGACCAGCTTCATTTTGATGTATGATACATGTTATTGTGTTGGTAATTATACCTGTCCTAAACAAAATGGCATTACTTTTTGATTCACTCTCGTACATAAAAAATAAAACAACATTCTATTAAACATAGATAAATGCAAATCAGACATATCTAAAAAATTGTTACCTGTTTTTTCATCAGGATAAGTAACCACGGTAAATTTGTGATGTTCTCCAGTAAAGTTCAATGAGTACATATTCGTGGCTGATTCAAACATTTTGTACTTTTGCTGCAATTCTTTAAGATGAAGTTCAGTGGAAAATTCTGGTTCAATGATTATTAAATTGGTAGGTACACAATGGCTGAACGTACAGTTATCATCTCTGAAATGAGAGGAGAGAAAAAAAATTATTTTAAAAATGTCTATTTGTCTTGAATTTTCATTATTAAATAAAGATTTGTTAAGTATTTTTATTTTTTAATAATATTTTTCATTTTAATTTCAAAGCATTGGTTCCCCTAGATCACCAAATTTAAGCAGCAATGAGCCTATTCAATACTTAATTGGGTGACCAATTAAGCAACAGCAGGTACTGTAAGCAACATGACTTGATTTGGCATTAAATAACTCGAAAAGGGTTGATATGACATAAAACAACCAATCAACCTTTTAACTTATTTTTTGGTTTGGTTTAGTTTCTTTCATTAATTTAAACCCACACCTCTTATCTTATTTCGATCACTGGAAGCCATATTTATTGCTACATTTACATAATCAGGAATATTACTAAAATATTTAGTAGTTTCCAATTTTTAAGCAGTGTCAACCATTATTATTTTTCTAGTATTTTTTTTCCATCTTAATTTCAGTTATTTGTTTGTAACTATTCAGATTGTTATTCTACAGTCATTTTGTAATCACTGAGAGTCACAAATAAAAAAATGTTCCTGGCAAGACTCAAACTTGTATCCTTTTTGCTTATAAAACTTGGCTTGTAAGACAAACCCTCACCATCATTCAGGCTTTAAAAAAATAAATTTTTAAAAAATTAAACAAAAGGAAAAAAAAAAGCATAAAATTAAATAGGAGAGATCTATAAAAAAAAAAAGAAAAGAAAAAAAGGTAACCTTTGTTTGATAAAACAAGCTTGGAGCAGATTTATTCAAACACAGTACGCATTTTTCTCATCTGTTTTGGTGAGAAAGACTTTCACCAGGCCTATAAGCACTTTTCTATCTCTACTTTCCTCCATTACTCTCTTTCTTTCCCTAAAAATTAACCTTTGACCACCTACTCAACCAAAACTTAATCCAATGTGGCAAAAGCCTGAATTACAGAAAACATGCTAAACAATGTACAGAAAATAAATATGTACTGATACATATATGAGCTTGGTGTAGAGCAAAAAAATAAAATGAAATAAAATAAAAACTTTAATCAATTGTTTGCATTCTTTTGTCTTCTTCCACCTGAAACTGGTAAATTTACCTGGGTTTCATGTATAAAATGTCATTTATCCGAAAAACCTTCTTTAAAAAATAAATCAAAAGGTTTTAAGAAAATCACATCAATATAAACAGGGCTGTGAAGATTTAGAGCCATGGATCCAGAGTCGGAAGCAATAAAGGAGTCACTCCAGTTGAATTTACAATTTATATGGCCACAATATCTTTTTTTTTCTCGTACAAACCAGTTAAATATATATTTACCAACCCCTCATAAGGGCAATAGGGTTGGGGCAATCATATAGGTGCTAGGGCTTGACGTGACCAGCCGATTGATCGGAGGGGGCCTCTCCGACCGCCCGTCTAGCCCAAGACAGGGCCAAAGTGGAGTATTGTAAGTCATGGACTGCTCAGCCACCTGGGTTCTATCCTTAAGCATCACGGGTTGCCCACCCACGGCCAACAGGTGACCCCATTGGGAGAGTCTTACCCCAGGTGCAGTCGGTGCATTCTAATGCCACAGCCGACAGAGATTGTAGGCCATAATCCCTTAATTACATAAAGAGGAAATAAAGAGTCAAAAGTTTTAGTGTTCCAACTCCACAGCCCTGAATATAAACAACATCTTCAATTCTAGGAAATATGGGAAGTTCAAAATTACCTGATGCCATTGATTTGTTTCTTTAGATCCATTTCTATGTGCCGGATCTGTGAGAGAAGCGTTGGATCAGATCCGTTAACCCAAGTGTACACAGCATCTATAGGAATCGGAGAGCATAACCTGTGATAAAGAAGAAAAAAAATACATATATAAATATATGAGAAGTAAACAAACAGACAATGTGTTTGATATGGCTTTTTTAGCTGACAATTTTTGGGAGAATACGTGCTTAATTGAAGTCGTACCTAATTTTTGAAAATTAATTAATTAATAATTAACGAATTAGGTGGGAATACCTATTCAAATGTAAGGCTAAACAAATCGAGAAAAATCAATCTCTGTATGTACATTTCAGCCTATTAGGCCTCATCAGCAGAGCTATAGACAGGAAGACCACTTTGTGTGTGATTTGAACCATGACTGTCAAGTTGATAGGCAGGGACTCTAACCGTTACACCAGCAGGCCCTTCCCAGATTTTTTGTTTTGTTTAAAAGTAGGTTATATTCCACTTTTTGAATTATTTTTTAATATAACTTTTAGCATGACTGAGGCATGCAGGATATATCAAATTATTAGGGAGAGATTTCATATTTCACAGTAAAACTGTTCAAGAAGGACAACTGAAAAACTCAAATGTACAATACAATGAAAAGCATAAAATTAAATTTGAAGATGATTCTTCATTTATCAAATATGGATTTATGCAATATGAAACAATATGAAAAAAAAAACTATATAAGTTAGGATAGTTTAGATGTAGGATCAATGTTGTTTGGTAACTGTCAATTTCTCACCTGTGCAACAAGCATCACAGATTATATAAGATGAACAAAGATTTAATGAATATTTCTTTTAATTGTTCTCAACTAGTTTTGACCTTAGGTCATCATCAGGAGAAAATTTCTTTTGAAAGAAATTATTTTTTTGAAAGTTTAAATAAGTTTTCTAAATGTTTGAAAAGTCTCAAAAATTTGGGTGAAAAAATGTATGAGAAGTGGCAAGTCTATCTGCTCAGTGAAAACCATATATATATATATATATATATATATGAAAAAAAAAATTTTGAAAAATCAATTGGACATCATCTGAATACAAAAGAAATATTCAAAAGAGACCGATACACTTTGGATTTTTTTCGAAAATTAATTTTTTTTCCATTACTGCTAACTTATTAAAATTGAGACTTACCTATTCTTAAATGACACACCTGCTACATTATCCGTAAATGAACTGAACATGTTGATATACTGGGCATAACTCCATTCCATAACAGTCTGAAAAAAGAAAGAATGAAAGAAAATGTCTTTAGAAAATAAAGTGATAAATCTTGGAGATTGTGTGTTTGTCTGTCTGTAACTGAAACTATATATATATCACTAAAGTCACAATTCCCTTAGTTATTTACATCAAATTTTCCATGATTTTATCTTTATTTAAACCTCAATTATTAATAAAATTATCTTATATTCTTGATAATGTTGGACTTATCTGCATACTAATAACATGTAATTGTATTTATATATACATACAACAAAATAGCAGTTTACAGTGTGAATGTGAAGGTTAATTTGCATATTGACATTAAAAATTTGATTTTAATAAATATATGCTTAGTATTATAGATTTTTAATTGTTTGGTTTTATCTTAATGAATATGAATAAACATCTCTTCAATAAATCTAAAAAGAAATCCATTAGCAAGAAGAAATAACCATTATTTTATTCTTTATTTCCTAATGTAACTAAGTAGTTAAATTAGGAAATATGTTATGTACAAGCATATTTGTTATATATGTTATGTAGTACGTATTTTAATATGATATTCTATTACATTAAAACTTAAATACTTGCACCCGGAGGGTGCATATATTTGCTAGTAATAATAATGTTTTGGGCAGGTGGGTATAATTTACATTCACACTCATTTGCCTGCTGATAATTTGCCAACTGAAAGTTATTACCTTGTGAATTCATTTTCACCGATCGATTAGAAATACAAGGTTGATCAAACATGGTTGGTTAGTGGGATTTTACGGCATGTCAACCCAAGGGTTACTTTATGCCGAAGAGGTTTTATTTTATTCCTTTTTGTTGGGTATTCAATTTTTCCTTTAAACTTTATTTTTTTTCAACACACTTTTTTACAACTCATTTTTATACATTTAACCCATAGATGGGACCCTAACAGGTACTACCACTCCAGGTCAGAGTGGACCTGGGAGTAATGGCGATGAAGGGGTACTCAACACTCCCTAGAGCTCCGGAACTGGAATTTCACCACTAGAAGCAGTTTAACCTAGGGTAGATCAAACTTGGGATTTTGGCCATGACTATACCCAGGCGTTAGGTTAGGACCTCCAATTCTAAGTGAATAGACATACTTCACTCGTGCTTTTTATCTGCATCAATGCATATTCATCAGTAAGGATAGCCACTTTGTATCAGTATCAATTCTCTTCTCATCTAATCATATTTTTATAACCTTCATGTCATAATCAGGAGCCTTAATAATAAAAGGTTTAGTTTGAAAATTCCATGAACCATTGTGTTCAAAGAATTAACCAAATAATAAAAATCATTAAGCCTCGTCTAAAAAAATCAGACAAATACTGTTCACCATATATTTTTGCTGAGTAAACCTTTTTCCCTATCTATAATACTCGTGTTTCTTCCTATTATTTCTCTGTTAACTCTAATACTTGAGTTACAATACAGAGTGATGAATTTAATATTTGCAATTCAACAAGTGCATATTCTAATACTTATTTTCTGCTAGGAAACTTAGACAAATTATTAATTTTAGAGGCATGCCTAGAAGAAAGCAGTAAGAGTACATTTCAATCCTCTCCCCTCACAAAAGAATTTGTAATAGACCATTCTTATAAATGTTGGTGTTACTATTTGCGTGGCCATTTTAGGATTGTAGTTGAATGCAGTTGCACAGTGGAGATCTTTGTGGTATAAAGTTTGATCCTTTCTTGAAGTAGAAAGATGTAGTATCAATTTTAATCCTTGTCTGTTGATCTGTCCTCAAAGTAGAAAGTTGTATCAGAGTTGATCCTGTTGGTCATTCCTTTAAGCAGTTCAGCTAGCAAATGATTTTAGGACAATTTACCAACGCCTTTAAATAGTAAATTAAATATATGTTTGAGCGTTTTTGATTGGTTAATTCAACTCCTGCTGTTTTTGGAACAGTCTATAAATATAAGTTATGGTCTTTCGCACACTTTATACCCAAAATATTAGGGTACCTCATGTAATAGTTAGCAAGTTAGATTTGCAAACCATTGTTTGAGAGTTTGATTCTCATTGGGTGCCCCATACTTCTGGCCTTGTGCCACATCTAAGCTAAGCTTAGTAAATAACTATACTCAAAATATTCCAACAGTTAGACTTGGTTTTGGTCATGGTCATTCATAGTGTTGGGTTGTCTTCCCTTTGCCTGGGAGAGTTATCTTCCTGATGGGTTCCCGTTTTTGACCACCAGGGGTTTTTGGTATTTAAGCGGCTGTTTTGAACTCTCGTTCTCTCTGTTTCTTCTCGGGACCTTACACACATGGATTAGACATTTATGTCTATACCCTTCTTGTGTGGGGGCTTCTGCCCCCAACACAACGCTAGTAAGTTTACTTGAAATATGGACTCTCCAGTCCTATATCTCTATTTTGTATGTTCTTGTAGCGAACTAATGTATACGTTTTTTTTTATTGTATATCATTCCTTTCCTTGTATGTGTATTTCATGTCTTATATGTTTCTCCGTGTGCTGTCTAATTTATTAAAGTCCATTATGTTATGTTTAAAACTCGTGTTGAAGTTGTTTTGTTCAACTTATAAACCTTGAACCCAACAATAGCAATGAATGAATGAATAAATAAATACAATTTACCAGTGTTTAAAACTAGAACTTTGTACTGTAATCATTTTTTTCTATTTTTCTTATTTTTTTTATCAACCCATAATTTGTTTCACCAAGTTTTGGAACTATGTGTTGTAGAAGAAAATTAAGACATGAAAACCAATTTGGTGGATAGTTTATATATGTATATAAGTAAAGTAGACAGAGTGGCCTATTATTGGTATCAGTAAGGGAGTCTATCCTTTTTTCAGTAGCACTAGATCAGGGAAATTGTTTTTGCATCTGAAATGGATCATCACACCTAACATCAGCTCCCCACTTTACCACACAGATCCAAGCTATGCTACTCAAGCGCTGAGTTGGCAAGGGCCATATTAAACCCAGAACCTTGATGCTCCATATTGGTAAATATTACAACCAACTCTAAGATTATCATGGCAATGTAATAACAATGAGTGTTCCTAATTAAGTTGCCATTGTTAAATTATAGATTGGCATAATCTATTATTTGGCAGGTAGTGTAGTTTAAAATGGTGTTGAAAATCAAATTATCTAAGTGATTGATAGGTAATACAGTCCCCTCATTGCTGAGAGCATCATGCAGAATGATGGATATTTATCTAGCACCATATCCACATGGACACCAGCAGCCAATAAGGAATCAAGGAACGAGATCACCCAGATCCAAATATGGAATATTCCAGTGCTATAAATACCAATTGCTTTATGTATAGATTCAATTATACTTAGTTGGTGTTGCTCAATTCAACATAATAAAGTCACATTGTATTTTATATATACTTAAAAAAATTTTTAAAACGCCCTCTAGGCAGTGTAAAAAAATTTTTTTTTAAAGATATTGCCTGAGTGGAGTAGGAAAAATTAAATGAATAAAATAAAACATTTAATATTTTTAAAAAAATTATTACTTACTTAAAAAGCATCATATTCACTCTACTCTCAACTGAGATATTTGTTTTGCTTTGCAAGTAAGGACCTCCAAAATGTTTATAGAAATTTTTAATTTAATCATTCAGACTCTCATTTTTATAGAAAATTTAAAAATTACACAAGTAAAATATATTTTGTTCGGATTTCATAAAATGAAATAAGGGGGGGGGGACAACATAGTAAAAAAAATATTTCCTTTAATATATTTTAGGAAAAAAGTTTTTTAAACATAAATTCATCTAAAAGGTGTATAAGTATTGAAATTTTCATGAAAATCTGACAATTAATTGATTTTTTCATATAATTTTAATATTCTTATGTAGTAATAATACTGACTATAAATCAAATACTCATTAATAAACTTACTTAATTCCTGAAATGATTGCAATGTAAGCAGTGACATAGTTTCAGTTACAGACAAATAGAGACCGAATCTCTATTATTAATTGAAGTATATTCCCAGCATACATTTAACAGTTTTTAAACCTAATCAGATCAGGTTACATAACAAATATATACAAGGTGTGTTGAAAAAGTATCGAGACTTTTTGACACACCTTGTATTCTGAAAAAAAAAAAATAATGTTCCATTCATACTTCATTTCTATCTTGATAAATACAGCTTTAAACTTGGAACATTTTTAACACAATCTTGTATTCTGAAAAAAAATTAATGAATGGAACATTTTTTTTTTCAGAATACAAGGCGTATCAAAAAGTACAAAAAATCTCGATACTTTTTTGACACACCTTGTATGTGGTCCCATTGCATTTTTTTTTTTGTGTTATTGATTTTGCTAAAGAGTTCCATAAAAGAATCAATGATGAAAGAGTGTGTCCAAAGTTAAACAATAAAAAGTGTAACAGATGGTAAACTTAACTCTTTTTTTTTTAAATCCCTTGTGCAAACAAATACTAAAAATTTGGTTCTTAAATAAAATAGCAAAAATATCAACTTAGAACTTTAGTTTTAAATTAATCAATACAGTACCTTTTTTTTTACCATTTTGAATGACATAATGTTCAAAATGCTTTGACATCACTCCATTCACACTGTTTGAATACTTTTTTCCTCAAAATTAATAAGACGAGTGTTTTCTATGGCCATTTTTGCTGCTGATTACGATTCTGATGAGATAATTTACCTAGGATGTCATTTTAGGTTGGTTCCATGATGATTCTCAAAATTGTGACTGGAAATCCTTGTTTTTTTTTTTTTTAAAGGACAATATATGGCTTAATAATTGTGTAACATGACTAATCATAGTTTTTCTTAGTCACAGAATATTGTTACGTAGTAATATAGTCACAGTACAAAAAGCGATATATGTTGTATAGCGGGGCTTGTCAACGTGCCTCCAAATTCACAGCACTAAAAGGTATTTGTTACGTGGCGGTCGTCTTGTCAATAAAAAGATACAGCGCTTGAAATATCTCTTCCCCAGGGCTTAGCTTTTATTTTCGGGCTCGTCTCGTGGGTTCTTTCGGAGAGGAGGAAAAGCAGAGAGAAAGAGAGAGAGGACACTGTTAAATTACTGTGATCCCACACTAGGGACCAGAGGCCCATCCATACTCTACGCCCCGCAAAGACGATCTTGTTGTTCGTCATTCCTAGTCACCACGTGATTTCCAGGTTCCGGTCAACACCCGAAACTTCCGGTTGGCTTTCAATTCTCCATTCAGGACCACCCGTTTTGTGCCCATTACTACCTTTTTTTTAACCCCCACTTCTTCTTCCTCTCCTTCTACAGCAGTCCACCCAAAACTCTGGACGTTCATAATCCATTACAATATGAAGATGCATTCATCTTATTGATTTAACCAGTTCTATTTTCTTTATCATGTAAAACAATGAAAATTATAATAAGATTAGTGACGTTGTTTTCCCATTGATATCACCAATTACACATAAAGTTTGCAATAGTTAACTTGTATGTGAAATAAAAGGAAATTAATCCGACAGTGTGAATTTGATATATTGAAAAAACAAATGATGTTTACAAATGCTTGGGATCATCAGGAGAGAATGTGCACCATTTCGGGGCCTTCCTCTCAACGGTTTTAACTGCACATCCCCCCCCCCCTCACTGTTGTGAGGTCCCTTGGAATATCTGTATCGACCGTATGTAATAGATCGGTCTTCAACAAGAACGGGATGAAATGACCGTTAGAAGAAGAATGCACAAACAGAACGCTGTTAGTCAAAGTTGGAATTTTTCAAAAAATGCGTTATCTGTATTAAAAATATACGATGTGCAGTTAAAACTGTTGAGAGGAAGGCCCCGAAACGGTGCACATTCTCTCCTGATGATCCCAAGCATTTGTAAACATCATTTGTTTTTTCAATATATTAAATTCAATAGTTAACTTCTACGAAATAAGAATTGAATTTTCCATATAAGTTAATCACTTGACTCACAGATTTTCCTAATTCAGTTATCAAATTTACCAAACTGGGATTCACATCCGAAGTTTGTGAGGGGTGCATACTGTAGCAGTGATGCTGATAGCTTTTTGATTTAGTGCATCCTGGGAAGCACATATTTGCTTTGAATGAGTACCCGGGAAAATTTATGGGTCCCAACTAAAGCCATCTAACCCCTACCTTGTAACCTATCCTGTGTCCTTTGTTTCTAAGAAACTATTGAAATGTATTTACAGTTAGCTTGAAATGGTGAGGGAAGAAAAAAGAAAAACACTGGGACACATGGATATGATTTTACTGTGTCCTTTTAGATTTTTGTGCGTCAGGTACGCAGGACTACTTATCAGCATCTTTGCTGTAGTGCCTCTCAGTCACCATTATCATCTTCTAGAAGTGTTCTACCTCCAAAAGTCGCTTCTTAACAACATCAATAACATTCCCCATTACAGCAGCTTCCAATTTTTCAATCCCATTTGATTCACCCACTTGTTTTACATCCTTTAATTCCTTGAGAACAATCAATTTGGGTTCAAAGGAAATTTTCACCCCAGTCCAATTTCTGTCATATCACCAGTAGCCGTTTCATCAATCCCCAAAAAGTAACAGTGTTACATTCACTTTTGGACTAATGCCCTTAAAAAAGGTATGAACCCCTCCCTCAGCTATGGGTTCAGTTTAGCTCAGTTAGTAGAGCATCTATCTAAGAACCACAAAGTTCCAGGTTCAATACTGACCCTTGCCAACTTAACATGTGTAGCACAGCTTGAATTTGTGCAGTAAAGTGAGGAGCTGATGGTACATGTGGCATTCCACCTCACACGCAAAAACAATCTCCCTGGGAGAGCGCTAGTGAAAAGGGTGAAGACTCCCTCAGTGTCTGGATGATACTGACAGTAGACCACCCCGCCAACTACTTTTTTTACTTATTATTCTTCTACACAGATGGTTTTGGCTTTAAATAGCCCAAAAAGGTTGATATGCCATTAAACAAAGAAACCAAACCAAACCATTTTATCATCCATATAGTAATACAAGGACTGCTTGAAAAATATTAGTCCTTGCCAACCCAGCGCATGAGTAGAACAGCTCAGGTAATCTGATCTGTGCAGTAAAGTAGGGAGCTGACAGTAGGTGTGGTACTCCACACAATCTCCTAGTCTAGTGCTAGTGAAAAGAGGATAGACTCCCTCACTGTTCTGTCAACTTTACTTTTTACTACATCAGATGATTAACCATTACACCACGAACACCACTGGGTGTAGTTCCAAACACTTTTGCAAAAATATCAGAACAGTAGAGCCTATCGAGAGAAGAAGAGATGATTCAGACCACAGCAGTGATGAAGTATGTAAGTTTGTAAGACTACCATGTTAGGAAAGTGATGGAACTTTAAAGAGGCTTAACATTAGTTGGCCATCTGCGAGAACCACCAGACTTTTCTAGTGGGAAAAAGATATATAATAATTAGGATCTGCCAAAATATTGATTCGTTTTCATTTTAAAAACTAATTAAAATTAATTAAATTGATTATTTAAGGTCAAATTTTTGTCTAAGTCGAAAAGTAGTAACATAATGATCATCAGTAAAAAAAAAAAAAAAGAAGAACAAAAAGAAGCAAAATATTACACATGTAATTTATTTTTAATACATTTTAAACTATTTTTTCAGTCAATTTTGCTCAAATATATCATAAACATGGCCGTAAACACTGCTTACGATGACGTAAAATCCGTATTTTACAAAATAAATTTAACCCCTCCGATAGAAAAAAAATTATCAAAAATCAGGGAATTATCCGATTTTAATGAAATCAGTGTTTTTATCAATGAATGAATTTTAAAATGCATCAGTTATTTTATTTGTATTATTATTACTAATAATAATATAAATGCGCTACAAATGTAGAAAGTGTCCATGACTCAATCACAAAATTAATTAAAAGAATCTAAAATTACCAAAATTATGATTATGTATGATAATTTTGGGAGAGACAAGGAACCAAATTAAATTATAGAAATTTTTTTTTTAAAATAAAATCGGGGTGGGGGGTCTATTGTTAGTATCAGCCGGACAACAAAAGAGTCTATCCCTTTTTCACTAGCACTAAACCAGAGAGATTGTTTTTGCGTCTGAAGTGGAGCACCACACCTACTATCAGCTTCCTACTTTACCACACAGATTTAAGCTGTGCTACTCATACACTAAGTTGCCAAGGGCCAGGATCGAACCCAAAACTTTGTGGTTCCTAAGCGAATATCAGAAATCTGATAGAGAATTATCTTCCCCTGCCGCTAGAGGGTGAATCGCCAATACGAAGTTGGCGGGAAAACCAAGCCATTACTTATCAGGGAGCAGTTACCAAGGAGAGACGTTAAAATAAGCACTCCCATCACCTTGCCCTTAACCAGCATACTTTCTAAGGCATTGTGACAGAAAACTTTCTAAGGCTGTCACAATAGCAAACTAACAGAAAGCTGAGGAACTAAATTCCCATCAAAAGGGCACAACCGACCTGATGAAGCGTCTTAACAACATTCCAAAACCAGCGAGTAGAAAACCTTTCTAGCGCACTTCACCAAGAACTTTTTATTGCACCTCACAGATAAGTCTTGTAGCAAATGCCATTAAAATTTGTAACAATTTCTGTACTTTGAGAACAAAATCAAATATTTTCATTTTCATCTCTAATAAAGATAATAAAATGTGAAGTCAGTGTGTTACTGTTAATGTGTCACATTTTTTCAACTTTACTCCTAGAGGTTGTAGACCAACATATCATACCATTTTAGAATCAAGCCGACTCCGTGAGCAAATTAAAAACGTTCCAGGTCGAATCTAGACTAGCAATTCTGAAATTTTGGATTTCAAACTTTTAATTATTGCGATTGTCTTCAACTATTTTTACGTGATTTTTTGCAACAAATTTTTGGCGGACCTGACCATCTGGAACCCCCAAATCTAAAAAATTTTTTTTCTTCCTTCAATGGATTATTATCGATTACACACCAATCTATCAGATTTTTTTTTAAATTCTTAAAAGTTCTTTATTTTTTGAGTTTTCAGGGGTGCTCATTTCCCTGTATGGAGAAATTTTTTAGCGGTTCCGATATGGGGGATCGATTGATGATAAACTTATACGGGGAACTGAGCACACCTGAAAACTCGAAAAATAAAGAACTTTTAAGAATTTTTTTTTTTACAATATGATAGATTGGTGTGCTATCGATAATAATCCATTGAAGGAAAAAATTAAAAACAAAAATTTTAGATAGGAGGGGGGGGGCAGATGATCAGGTCCGCCGAATTTTTTTGCGCGATAAAAATTTTTATAACTTGGCAGGGGTGGGTTAGCTCAGTTGGTAGAGCGTTTGGCTAGAAACCATAAGGTTCCTAGTTCGATACCGGCCCTCGCCAACTCAGCGTAATGAGTAGCACAGGGATCTGTGCGGTAAAATAAGGAGCTGATGGTAGGTGAGGCGCTCCACCTCAGACGCAAAAACAATCTCCTTGGTCTAGCGCTAGTGAAAAAGGGATAGACTCCCTCGTTGATAAGCTAATATCGACTTTAGGCCACCCCGACGACTTTACTTATATTGGAGTATTTCTTTTTTATGGAAACAATTTATCTCATTTCTTTCAAGAGAAGATAAGTATCAACGATAAAAATATTTTTAATAAAATTACATTTTTTAACAAAATAAAATAGATTTAATTAATATTTTTTTAATAAAATTACAATTTTTAATAAAGATAAAATAAATTCAATAAACATTTTTAATAAAAGTACAATTATTTTTTTATAGAAACGAAAATTAAAAGTTTAATTTAAAAACAAATCGATTATTTATTTAATCTATAACTGAGAATAGTTTATATACTTCCATTCTACTCTTTTTAATTTCCGAATGAAGTTGATAATTTTATTTTATTTGTTTCTGAAGCATAAAAAATGAAATAAAATAAGGAAGGAAGTAAAATAAAAATAAAAATGACAGTAGACTCTAGCTTTTCGTTACAAAAATCAAAATAACAGGTATTATTTTAATTGGATAATTTAAAGGAAAATGTTTTGTTTTTTTTAAACATTAAAAACAATAACTTTAACAAAACATTTAATGCAAAACGAAAACACCGCTCGTTTATACAAAAACAATAAACAAATCCTACTCACCTCGCCAAATTGGAAAGCAGAAACTACGATTAAAACAATTCCAAAAAAAATAATGGCAGCTCCATATTTATGAGAGAGAACTGTATACATTTGCCGTTGTACAAATTTACAAGCAGTAGACTTCATTGTTCGTGAAATGGTTATATTTTTAAGAAACACGGAAAAAATAAACTGAAACCCCCCGAAAAAAAAAGACGAAATTGAACTCTTGACTCGCGCACCGAAAACGTGTCCCATTCAGAATGACACTTCCGGGACACGTGACACGACACTTCCGCTTCTAAAAGAAACTCGTGATTTTATTCCAGTGTTTAGAAACGGCGAAAAAGGCGACTTTGTACTTTCCTCAAAGTCAAATTCCAGTGGCATTGTACGTTTGTTAAAAAGGATTATTCGTTATAATTAATAGTTAGTGTATATTATGCTCAATCACTTTTTATGAGCGACATTTATGTATTATACTTTTATTATCGTAACTAAGTACTTATTTATTATTCATTCATTATTCATTGGCAGTGACATATAAAAAATGAATTTATTATTTTATCAATATTTGAACACACGTTGATCATGTGTTTCAGTTTCCACATAAATTATGACTTACTAGTATCAATAAACTTGAATTTTAATATTGTACCTGTACCACTAACGATTGCATCGTTTGTTGTTTTTGTCGTTGTTTTTCAGTAAACAAACAACTTTTTTAAAAAGAGACGTGTTGAATACTAACACACCTTTAGATAGAAATCGTGAAAGTCGTCATTTAAAAAAAAGAAGTAAATAAAATTTTATAAGTGCAAAGTGGTAACAAGATGTTTATTGTTTATAGATTTGTCTTTTTATTAGGGCTTGTCCAGAATAAGACACCAATGAAATACCAGTGGTATACTAAAACTGAGTTAAACAACTTTTTCTTCCTAAAGTTTTTTTTTTACTGTTTAGTTTAATGACACGAAAATTATACTAAATTATTCCTTAGAAAACATTGTTTTTAGTTCATAATTTTCATTATTTTCCTAAGCTGAAAATTTTTTTAAAAAATCATCAGGATTTAAAAAAATGTTTCTTCTTTCGAATGCACAAACAATTTTCAAGATAATATTTCAAGATAAAAGAATATTTAGAAAATCTTTGAAAACCAATAATCGGTTATTGAATATGCACAAGAAAAAAATTATGTCGAATACAGCCAGCTATACATTTAAATGTATAATTGTCAAAGGGACATAATATGTAATTTTTCTGTCCAGATTTCGACCTGAAAATTACCCTTTTGCATCTAATATGGATAGGTTTATTTATTTTTTAAGATAACGATGTAATTTTTCCCAGTTGGATAATTTGATCTTTGATTTAACTGTTTTTCTTTGTAACAACTCTGTAAGGTCGTTACTTTTTTTTTGCGAGATTTTTAAAGAACAAAGTTCAAAAATATTTACTTTCGTTTATGAAATATAGCTTAAAATGATCATGTGACCGGAAAATGGAGGTGCCTATATATATATATATAAAGTCATCAACAGACACTGTGTTTCGGCATTTCATGCTTCTTCAGTGTGGCTAGATACAACAACTACCTATGACCTCCGACTGACTTTTTGTCCGCCCGATTTCTTAACCTCTCGGCCATTTGAAGGGATGGTGTTTAAACTATTAAATACATACATTTGTTTATATATATTTTACAATCTCCAGAGAGATCCAGTCTGTATACAGACGATCATAGCTCTATATATGCTAGCAGTGAAAGTTGATTTAAGTCACCCCTAGAGAACTCTACCGAGTTTGGTAGCATATAATAAGTCATCCACAGACACCATGTTTCGGCATTTCACGCCTCTTTAGTGTGGCTAGACACAACAACACAATATATATATTGGGATGGGCACTCTCCGTAAGGGGAGATAATAAAAGATTTTTAGTTTTTAAATTTTCAAACTATTACCAATAATCAGGGAATTGTCCAATTTTGATAAAATTTTTTCTACTTTATTCATTGATGACTTAATTTTATAATGAATAATTCATTTTATTAATAAAAAAAACTTGGAAAAACAAGGTTTTTATCAATTTAGAATGTAAGGGGGGAGGGTCCCTTGGTCATTAAAAAAAAAAAAGAAGAATTCCAGTTCCTAATTTATAAATTTCTAGAAAGGTCAAAATCCTGAAGAACATATTAAAAAATTCAATACCCGAAAAAAATGATTTGAAAATTTTTAAGTTATTTTCTTAAAACTCAAAAAATAATTTATCTAGCTTTTTTTTTTTTTTTTTTTTTTTTTTTAAGTTTTAAAAACAATATTTTTCTTTGAACTGATGCGGAAAAAAAAAGTATTTTCTCTGATTCAATTAGTCTATTTTTATTCACTTAAAAAAAATTAATAGTAAATTTAAAATGTTTAGAAGCAGCCACATTGAATTCAATATTTTCACCAGAAATAAAGCTCTTTTTAAATCTATCTAAAAATGTAAGTTTAAAATTGTGCAATTTTATTAAATATTTTCTAAGATTTTTATGTATTTAAAAGAATATTCCCTTTGTTTTTTTCAAAATATCCGGATTTTTATTCTGTGGCCTGAACAACTGTTCAGTGCACGTATCCTTGTTGTGTTGTTATTTTTTCTTACATGTTTTGGCTATGCCACATAACATACTTGAGGGAACTGAAGAAGGTCTCAAATTACTTTCCAACGTCTGATGATGTAGTTGATTCCGAATTGGTGGATTAAGGATTATCTTGGTATGTACCTCTGTTGCTAGGTGGGTTTTGACCTATGATTCAGGAATCATGACCTTGGACTAACAGGGATGGGTCTAAACAAAGAGAAGTGTATGGAAGAGAAGAGAAGCCTTTAATGGAGGCATAACATCTACTGACAAGATCTTATTTTTGCACAAGACAAATTTTTGTGAATTCTAAGCATAATTCGCCAACAGTAAGATAATCCTGGCAAGATTATCTTGGTATGTACCTCTGTTGCTAGGTGGGTTTTGACCTATGATTCAGGAATCATGACCTTGGACTAACAGGGATGGGTCTAAACAAAGAGAAGTGTATGGAAGAGAAGAGAAGCCTTTAATGGAGGCATAACATCTACTGACAAGATCTTATTTTTGCACAACACAAATTTTGGTGAATTCTAAGCATAATTCCCCAACAGTAAGATAACCCTGGCAAGATTAATCTTTATCATTTTTATTTTGTTTCACAATGTCTCGGTCGTTGTGTAATGGTTATCATCATAGAAAATAGACATGATAACCTGAGTTCAAATCTGGGACGAGGCTGTTTGCATTTAACATAGCACTACTACCCTTATGAAAGGTGTGAATCTAGCTATTCTCCCTCCAGGTATAGGGAAAATTGGGCTTTTTAACCTTGATATGGCAACCAGTCTAGGAGAAGAAAAACTATGAATTCAAACCTGTTAAGCTCCACTTAAAAACTGACCTTGTATTACACCCTGCATGTGTGGAGGGATTTTGTAATATATAGTCTGTTTTTTTTTTGTTTTTTTTTTTTCATTCAGGTTAAAAACTAGATTTCTTTATTGTACAGTAATAGAAGTATTACTGATGATAATCTATGTCAGATACATCTGGTTAATACAGTGTTACATCCTTGTATTATTATTGTTGTTTTATACTTCCTTTTAAAGAGTTCTAGTAAACAAAACTGAATGTAATATGTGTTTTTATCATCCTTATACAGGTAAGTTATGTATAAAAATACAAAGTCATTATAATTCCATACAAGTTATAATGAAATGACATCATAGATTGTTGTGTACATTTCTGAACTGACACCAATAAGTACCACAATCGGGCTAGACTGGAATTTGTTTTATTCTCAAAAACATTTTAATACATTTGTGCTAACAAAAATCTCTCTATTTCTCTGAATTTTTGAGATGAGGCTTGATTATTTGGATTATTTGGATTATTCAGACTATTGTCCTCATCTTTATTGTTATCTGTACAACGTTTCGGTTGATGTGCCCTCTGTCCTTCTTCAGGTATTTCTTGTGGGATTTGGGAGCCTTCTCAAACTCAGGAACCTTCTTTTAGAACTGTGGAACCTTAATACTTGTACTCAGCTATGGTTAGTAGAATGAGAACAGGAAACCCCTGTGGATTGAATAAAGGATTGGGTTCAAAGTTCTGTGATGGTT
Source organism: Doryteuthis pealeii (assembly GCA_023376005.1). Lineage (NCBI taxonomy): Eukaryota > Metazoa > Mollusca > Cephalopoda > Myopsida > Loliginidae > Doryteuthis > Doryteuthis pealeii. Next base: position 99,856,312 of record CM042141.1, read on the forward strand.
CCTGATTATGACAGCAAGTTCCGAGCAGCAAACTAGCACAACTAGAATACGAAGCTAGGCACAACTGGGTTGGAAAGGTGATCCACTGGGAAAAAAGCTAAATTTTGACCATACAACAAAATGGTATATGTGTGGGGATTAAAATAAAACTAAAATGAAATTAAAATAAAAAAAAAAAAAAACTCTTATGGGCCTTCACCGGAAGAACCCTCCGCGCATGTGCGACAAAAAGGACTGACTCCCCACACCCCAAAAATATCTCGGCCATTCCAGTTTAGGCTGTAACTGGGTCTAGTCGCTTCTACTAGCCAGAGAGATATTCCCTTGCTACAGGCGACTATGACCTGGTCAATAAAGTCTAAGTCATGAAACTACCTCCTGCCTTTGTCTCTTTCCTTTTTCGTTCCTTAAATTCTTTCTTTTCAGCGCGACCACCAAATGAGATGGGGTACAAAGCAAAAGCACAAAGAACACGCACCAAGAATATCCAGCTACATTAACCTTAAAACACCCAAAACCTCTTCCTACCCCATATGTGCATAAACCAGAATCTGTTCTTGAGAATGAAACGCATAAAACCCTCTGGGACTTTGAGATAAAGATAGATCGCCTTATCCCAGCTAGAAAACCAGACATTAAAAAAAAAAAAAACCAGACGTAAAAAAAATAAAAGAAAAAAAAGAAAGAAAAAAAAGAGAACTTGTCAACAGGTAGATTTTGCAGTTTCAGCAGATCACAGGGTGAAGATGAAAGTAAATGAAAAGATAGAAAAATACCTGGAACTTGCAAAAGAATTGAAAAAGTTGTGGAATATGAGGGTGAAAGTGATACCAATAGTAGTTGGGACGCTCAGAAAAAAAAAGACTGGAGGAACTGGAAATCAGAGGAAGAAGTGACACCATCCAGACAACTGCATTGCTGCAATCGGCTAGAATACTCAGAAGAGTCCTGGAGACCTGAGGAGACTTGTTGTCACTCAAACTCCAGCGAAAGACCATCAGCTAATGCTGGTGTGAAAAACTCACAGGAGTGAACATAATGATGATGATGATGATGATTATGATGATGATGATAATTTGTTTGCACTCCGTTATATAATTTCACGTATTAATATCCAATTTTCAAACAAACTTATGTGAGCTATAGATAGGAGGACCTTAACAGATACTGCAACGGTTCAGTGTGGACCTGGGAGTAATGGCATTGAGGTATTCCACACTTCCCAGATCTCCAGAACTGGAGCCTCACCATAAGATGCAGTTTAGTATCATACCTAGGACCATTTTGGGGCAGATAGGCGGGATACTGTCAGTGTATTCTAGTCAGGGCCGTGGACCGTTGGAGAGATAAATTTACCCACCCCACCAATTATCAAAACCAAAAAACGTAATTTTAATCATTTATTCAAATAAAGATTATAACAACTGTAACTATGCGTACAAAATTTTGGAATTTTTTTTATTACCACATGACTTAAATTTTCGGACTTTATTCTACTTTTCTTAGCCTCAATTGTATAACCTTTCCCCCTATAATATTTTTGAGGCATTGTTTAGTCTACATCTGAGTGATGTTGGTAATTTATGAGGAAGTGCGCCCCGGTCTCCTGCCTCAAAAATTGCTATCGGGTGACTATTAAAATAACGATCCAGCTCAGTCTATTCAAAACTATCCATCTTCATATCTATCTATCTATCTATCTATCTCAATTTGTTCATATTTATCTATATTACTTTAAATTCTAAGATTTTTTTTATTCATGTTTGTTTAATGTCTTGTTTTTGGTTTAAATAAACAAGAATTACAACAAAAAAAGATGCGACCCCAAATACATTTACTTGTCGAAAATATCTATCTCCATTTGTTCATATCTATCTATATTATTTTGTTTATCTATCTATCTCAGTCTATTCCAAACTATATATCCATCTTCATATCTAAACAAGAATTACGACAAATTACGATAAATAAACAAGAATTACGACGAGCTGGGGTTGTTATTTTGATAGTCACCGGGTAGCAATTTTTGAGGCAGGAGACCGGGACGCACTTCCTCATAAATTACCGTAATATTTGCCTGCACTACCCTCTCATCAGACTTAGCCTCAAAATTCTGAAAAATTAAAACAATCTCCAAGTCAATTGATAACCACAAGTTCCGAGTAGGACGGCACTTTTTTTTAATTTCGCGGATGAATACAACAGTCATACGACCAAATTTTTGTTTAAGACGAAGTAGAAATTATATATGACGCTAACTCTAAATAGAAAAAATGAAATTTAAAAAAATATATATAACTTAGATTTATATGTTAATAGATTATTATCAGATTTCTTAATGAAAGATATGGGATTATTTTTTGTGAGTGTCTGCGTACATACGCTAGTGGCGGGCATTACGATTGGTACAAATGATATACACATGAATTAATTTTGAAACATTTGTTGTTCATCTATGCGTTAAAAAAATAACCTGTTAAGTGAACTTTTATTTAAAGAAGCAGCATGGCACGTGTTGAAAACATAAGTAAAAGTAATAAAGTGTTTTTCCCCGTGGAAAAGATCAAAGCAAAAGGTATGTTAAACAAGCACATGACTTTTTGACATTTAAAAAAACAACAAAAACATTTTTATTTATTTATTTTATGTCGATTGAGTTGTCTGACCTGTGGTTTTAGCTTTTTTTCATTTATTTTTTGAATGATTTGATATTTTTAATACGTTAAAGAAATAAGTTTGATTATTTTAGATGAATATTTTGAACTTATTGATTTTTAAGAAAAATTAATAGGTTTTAAAATCGATCAATTTTTAAGTGAAAAAACAAAAACAAACAACAAGTCAAACGCAACAGTTGAAAATAGTAAAAAACATTTTCCTAAATTTTATTTTCTCTCTTAGAAAAAAAAAGTTTTATTTGTTTGTTTAGCTTAAGTTTTAAAGACATTTAATAAGTTTATTCAGTTGTTGTTTCCATAAGTTAGTTTTTATATTTTGTTGGCAAGTGACTTAATTATTTTTGGCCCCCAAAATTGATAAATAAATATGAGAAAGATAGATATAATAATTGTTTAAAATACCATTTACCATATAATTTCCTCTATTAGAGAATTACATTTTTTCTTGAGTAGTAATCACAACAAAAAAAAGTTATAAAACCAAAAAATAATTTTATCATAATAATAAATTTTAAAATAAATTTAAACCAACGTTCAGCGTTTGTTTCCGTGACAAAAATTCTCCCCTAAAAATGGGATGGGTCCTGTCTTTTTTTTCTTTTCAATATATTTTTAACACTACTCGAATGATAGTTTTTAAAATAGTTTTTATTTTATAGAGAAAAAAATGACACGTGTAAAGTTTTCTATATTTCGAATATTAAAAAAATGCGAATATAATATTCTTGTATTTACTTTTTAAACTAATAATAACAAAGTGAAAAAATGTGTTTTCCCCATGGAAAAACCAAATGTTAAAGATCACGATGATTCGTTAAACAATACATGACTTTTTGACATTAAAAAACAAACTAAAACAAACACAACCGATAAAAATGATGAATGAGGCAAAAATGGGTAAAAGACATTTTCCTAAATTTTATTTCCTCTCTTAGAAAAAAAAAGTGTTTGTTTTATTTAGCTTAATGGCATTTTTAAAGGGTTTATTCATCACGTGTTGCTTCCACGTGTCCAGGATTTTTTTTTATCGGATCGTGAAGGGACTTCATTATTTTTTACCTCAGTAGTTTAAAAAAAATATTATAAATAAATATGAGAAAGGTAATAATTGTTTCAGCTAGAATTTACCATGTACTTTTATTTTTCTATTTAGAGTATGTTTTGGTGGATGTGGCTCTATGATCCCCAACACCGCCCTCTAAAATTTTTGTTATGGATTTTTATGCAGAATTTTATTTATTTATTTTTATTTTTTTTAGAATAACATCGATTAAGAACCAAACTTTCAGATTATAAAGAATTTTTTTTTTGGGGGGGGCTATTTAATTTTTAGATGGGGCTATGTTACTTTTACGTCAAACAGGATACACCCCGGCCATTTTGTTCCTTGTAAAAATGAATCTCCCACCCATCCATTTACTTGAATAAAAAAAGAAATATGCTTCACGAATTTTTTTTTTTTACTAAATGAAGTGAATTATAGTGTGGAGGGGGGGAGAAAAGAAAAAGTGTTGCTATACAGATATCTTTTTTTTCCTAGAAAAAACATTATGCAAGAAAGTTTGCCCTGTTTATCGTTTTACGCTTGTTGCATCCATCAGCAACAAGTCTATTAAACTCATCACTAATAGTCGAGTTATCGGTTATCTTCAAGATACGCACTCCTGAATTTTCAGCTTTTTTTTTTTTTTTTTTTTTTTTTTTTAAGGATCAATGACTTAATGAATCAATGGATTTTTTTTTCTTACAATGAATTAACTTTTAAAAATTTTTTTTGTTTTTGAACTTCCATTGAGACATATTCACATATACATTGAAAAGTGCCCAAAATAATTTATTGATGAAGAACAAGTTTATTTTCCCGAAAAAAAAAAAGAAAAAGATCAAAAGAACGTACGAGAGCATTGCATTCCTTAAGAAAAAAAAAAGTTGAAAAATTTGGGAATGCGTCTCTTGAAGATAACCGATTTATCAACCAGAGTATTTCTCCTGGAATTGGCACCGGTGTTAAGAAACGTCAGGTTCAATGGTATACTACTAAGGACATATTAGCCCTCCCCCCCTTACATTTGAGGCCTTGTGCCCAGGTTTTGTGGTTGCGCGTCTGTATCCGATTTTTCTGTGAAATAAAATGTAGCGGGTTGCTTTTTCTGAGGAAATTATCAGATGCAGTGATGCAGCCAACGAACCAGATAGATAATACTAAGGACATCAGCATTTGACATGTCACATCCTTTCCTATATTGCAAAGTATCTTCATCTCTGAATTCATTCTGATGCTAATGGTGGTATTGTTTCCATTTACCCCAATAGTCCTAACAATATGACACTATGGAGAAATGTCGACCATACAACATCTGATGAAACTTCTTTATGCCATTTACTCAATTTAGTCAATGTTGACCTCCATAGTTCTCTAAACATTCAATTTATCACCTGTGTATGTGTAACCTGGTGTTTGCCTCATACATTACTGTGGCTCCTGTGTCCACCTCTATGGTTATTTTGTCCTCATTTACAGGTTTTGTGACCTGTATGCTTTTAGCCTATCCGTGTTTTCCTCCACTTGGAACATGGTGTACCCTTTTGGTTGTTGCCCCCAACCCTATTGCCCTTATGGCAAGCCCCCCAACCATTTTTATCATGTGGGTGCTAGAAGGCGGTGGCTGAGGGTTTTCATGTTCTAGGAATGACGTTAAACTCTATCTGATGGTGAGGTTCCAGTTCTGGAGGTTTTGGGAATGTCGAGCACCCCTTTATCACCATTGGTCCCAGCTCCACTCTGACCTGGAGTGGTAGTACCTGTTAGGGTCATGTGTTTATAAAAAAAATTGAGTATCCATTAAGAATGAATTTATTTCAAAACTTTGTCAGCATTAAATGGCCCAACGAGGTTGATATGCCATAAAACAAAACACCAAACCTTTTGGTTGTTTTTCAGGCTGTGTTGATGTCAGGTGGTGGTGTCCGTCCGCAACACCCACGGTCTGCATCTGACTATGCCCCTCTCCTTTCAGTTGGTGACTACTGACCACCTTTTCCAGGCCATCTACTGTGTCAGCAGCACATCAAGTGCCCTATTTTAGCATTTTGCCCTTTTCTAAATGTACTAGTCCAGCTTGTGGTTTTCTCCATAATGATAGCATTTGCCACTTGTTCCTGACAGTCACCTATTCTGGTCATTTTTCACTTGCCTCTCCATGTACCATACTTCCTCTTTTCCTCCACTTGATTGGCTTCTGCCACTCAAATCTGTGACATATCTCTGAGTGGTCTCCATCCCTTGAGTCTGACTCCTACTCTTCTTTATGTAATTAAGTGATTATGGCCTACAAATTAGTATAAAAACCATGATTTTTTAAATAATCTATTTATAAGGTGTGTGCACTGTATAACTTTTCAGACTAAACAAGGACCATAAATTCAATTTGTGTCTGAGTCTGTATAGTTTTACTGATTCTGACTCCAGTGACCTCTTAATTGCTTCTGATCCTGACTCCAGCTTCACAGCCCTGCAATATATGCATAGGAAAGGCATCATTTGCTATAGACAAATTATCGATCATATGAAAATCTGATCTCTCTGATAAGATAAAGTGAGAATTTTTCCAAGCTGTTGTCATGTCAGTGCTACCGTATGGCTGTACCACTTGGGCTCTAATGAAGCACATAGAGAAAAAAGGCAAGATGAACAAATCTTGGAAGCAGCACGCCTACAAAAAAGCACCTCTATGCCTCCTATCACACAAACAATCCAAATAAGACATGCTGAGCGCTGCTGGAGAAGCACAAGAGAACTCATGTGACATTCTCTTGTGGACACATACATTTGGACACACCAGCAAAATGTGCATCTACCAGCTCTGCATGGATTCTGGATGCCATGCAAAGAACATGCCAGGAACGATGACTGATAGGGATAGTTGGCAAGAGAGTCATCGGTATTCGTGCTGTCACCACAACCTGATGATGATTTATTTACTAAGCTTGTATATATACACACACACAAGGTGTGTCAAAAAAGTATCAAGATTTTTTGACAAACAAATGGAACGTTATTTTATTTATTTTTTTTTTTCAGAATACAAGGTATCAAAAAGTACAAAAAATCTCTATACTTTTTTGACACACCGTTGTGTGTGTGTGTGTGTGTGTGTATATATATATATATATATATATATATATATATATATATATATATATCACACAACCCAAAGTATGAGTGACCCAGTGAGTAAGTCACAGGTCAATGTCTTTTTATATCCTGTATCAGATTAGAAGCTGCCATGTTAATTCTCTTAATCTTATCTGTAAAAGAAAAGAAATGAAAATGTTAGAATTTAGTGCATGCCACATAAAATTACAGTAGGTCATCTCAAAGTGTGTTCTTAAATACCTGGTGCACTCTGGGATTTAAAAAACAATTTATAATGGGGGTGCGTGGGTGGGGGGAACAGCAACCCAGATTACTTGTTGCTGTTATAATCTATCTATTCATCAGATTTTAAGTCATAACAATTGTCCCAACATTTTTTATACCTCTCTATATTTTCACGGTCTTCCTGTGACTGGCTTGTCATTGACTTTTATAAATAATAGCAGTTAGTGCTTTTGTGTTGAATCAAGGTCAGATTTAACACTTTAAGATATATTCCATTATTCAATGTTTCACTGAGTAATTTACTTTTTAATAAAAAGTTTTCCATTTTACAACTTCTGAATAGAAATTTTTCCATTGTCTATTTTTCAAATATTTTTTTTCTTTTTCTTTTTTTCTAAAGAAAAACTTAAAAATAATTATAACCTTTATAGGTTATAAAAAGATTTGAATGTGTCTGTTAATCCTTCTCAGAGATGCTGATAGGTATGCATCCTGCATCCCTGACGCACATAAATCTAAATGGACACAGTAGAATGGTATCCATGTGTCCCAGTGTTTTTCTTTTTTTCTTTCCTCACCATTTCAAGCTAACTGTAAAATACATTTTAATAATTTCTTAGAAATAAATTACACAGGATAGGTTACAAGGTGGATGACTTTAGTTGGAACCCATAAATTTTCCTGGGGACTCATTCAAAGCAAATGTGCGTTCAGGGACGCACTAAATCAAAAGGCTATCAGCATCACTGCCTTCTGTAGGTTATGAAAACATTGGAAAAATCTTTGAGATGTGTAAAATTGTTTCTTAGTTTATGATGTTTAAATAAAATTGACTTTTGTGCATATAGATATATCTACCCCTGAGTGTATATTTTCTATCTACATTTCTATAGAGGATTTTTTAAATTTCTTTTAATGGAATTTAATTTCTTAAAATTATTTTTGATTCATTGATTTTAATGGCATGTTAATCTGTCTAAGGTTATTTTATGCCTAGAGGTTAGGGAATCTTGTTTATTGTATTATATTTACATTTTTTATGTAGTTAATTTTTTTTAATTTAAAAAATGTATTTATTTTTGCACAGTTACATAACAAGTATTCCTATCTAATACAAATAATTTGCACTCGGTTATATATGGTTTCAAGTTATTATTGAATAAATAGAAATAATTACTTGAAACCATATGATTATTTTTATTATGAAGACTTGAGTTTTTTTTGTTTTTTTTCTTCAAACAATATCTATTCCCCAACCTTCAAGATGTAGTATTTATATGTGTATAAATTATTCACTGATGTTGGTAGACATTTTATGGTGTAGTATGAATTTGATTATGGAAAGTCTCTTTCAAGTCAGTCAGGAATCAGACCCAGCAAATCAAGACGGTATTTTTTTTTAAATAAATAAATAAATAAATAAATAAAAAAAAGTCAGTTGTTATGACATTTGAAAATATGATAATTCACATCAAGCAAACAATAATTCTTCTATCAAGATTTGGATTAACCCTTTTTGCTCATTATTTTACTGTGAATAATATATATATATAATATATATATATATATATTGTTTATTAGATTTTTTGAATCTAGTAATTGTTTAAAAAAAAAAACAATGCTTGAAATTCTATTAATATCTTTCAGATCTCTATGACTGGAGAAATCCGAACTGCAAATGTAAAATCAAACTTGGTGTGGTCAAGAGTTTTCCGATGGGCCGAAAGGGAGAATTAGTAAATTGTAATGAAAAATCTGTTGCTCTTTTCAAACATGATGACCAAGTTTATGCCATTGATGATAAATGCCCTCATGCAGGTAATATTATCTTTTGTTATTGTCATAATTAGTTGTTTTTATTTTTTATGAGCTCTCTCCTATGATTAAATCATATGAATAAATATGTGTATTTACCCAATTCCTCCACCACAAACAAGATGTGACACAAGGTTAATTTTTAAACAGAGTATAAGTGGTTTAAATTTAGTTTTCCTTCTTGACTGGTTGCCATATCAAAGTTAAAGAGGCCACTCTGCCCAACTATATTACAAGATGATTATCTTTTATTGTCACTATTTATTTTTCTCACTTTCATCTCTTATTCATTCACTATAGTATACTTATTCAGTATAGTTCTCTTTTTTTTATTTTATGAATTTTTACTTGATTTCTTTACTGAATCTAAATTATCTTATAATTATCTCTCCTTTCACACAGTATCTTGATTTAACTTCCATCATGGTTCACACCTCTTTTTCTCAACACTTTATTTTCTTTATTCCATCTCTCTTACCATTTTCATGCTTAAATGAATCTTTACTTTTGAAATTGTTTGAATTAATTTTCCTTCGAGATTGGTTGTCATATCAAAGTTAAAGAAGCCAGTCTGCCCTACTATTTACTTATAGTTTGAGAGGGGAGAGTTGGATTTATACCTTTCTCAAGAGTATTGGCCTGATGTGAAATGCAAACAGCCTTGTTCAGGATTTGAACTATGTTTACAGAATCCATTTTCTATGATAACTTATGCCACAAGCACCACATAAATAAATGTATTAAAATAATAATTTACTCTTCATTAATATTTTACTTCATACCACTTGCCATACTTAGGCATCCCATCATGGTGTAATGGTTAGAAAGCGTGTTTTACAGATCTATTATTACTGAATAGCAAGTTCAGTTCTGACTGGATGTCTCATACCTGTCACTTGTGTCACAATACCTACCACCTTCCACATTTAGCTAAAAGTTTTGGTAAACAGGCCAAAGTCTTACTATCAAAATGTTTCTCATTCCCCAATGATACTTGCATCTGAAAAATAAGGTCTCAAAAAGTTTGACTTCAGGTTACTTTTACCCTGCTTTTAACCTCGACTATCTTTCTTATCTCTAAATATTTCCAGAGTTCAGTATCTTTTACAATACAACTGGTAAGTCATCTGTATTTCTTAAATATTAGTCTATTTTGAATCCTTACACTCACATTTATTCATGCTTCATTTATTTTATATATATATATATATATATATATATATATAGAGAGAGAGAGCACTTTATATTTGTTATAACGCTGACTTATCCAAGTAACACTAGTACCAACTAAATATTTAGACCAACCCAATATTTTTAGCGGTAAGTCATCCCTTTATATATATATATATATATATATATATATATATATATATATATATACACACACACACACACACATATATATTGTTAGCTTCTCTCCCCAAATCACCAGGCAAGTATTCATATGGTTCCTTCATAAGTTTGCTCAGCTTTACATAGCCAGCTCTTGCCATCCTGCTACCCCAACTGGATCCTGATTGGTATGCTATCTTATGCAAACGATGCACTAACACCACCATTGCTCTTCTTCAAATATGCAATGATTTAAGGGGGGATAACTCTTGCCTTAACACTCTCCTCATTAGTTTCTTGGGCTGCCAAACAATTCCTAACTAAATTAAGCCATTTTTCCCAACTAAAGAATGTTATCTAAGAAAGTTCTCTAAACTTTTATTTTATTTATTTTCATTTTTTTTCCCAGGTGGTCCATTGCATTTGGGTGATATTGAAGAAATGCCCAGTGGAGAATTGTGTGTACGATGCCCTTGGCATAGTTGGCGTTTTAAGCTCCAGGATGGGACTATTTATTGGCCTACATCACGAAAAGACAAAAAGACAATTGTTTATCCTACAAAAGTTGATTCAAATGGAACCATATATGTTGGGTTTGACAGAATTGATGGGAAATATTTCCAACCAGAATTGCTTGATTTTTAGCAAAATTTTTATTTAATTTATTGATGAGAAAATACAAGTTGAAAACTGACAGATATATCAACTTGTACAACGACGAAAATTCTTCCTAAAAAATGCTGCTGCTTCTTTTGTACCTTGACACCAAAGTTTGATCCAAAAAGCCATATATGATGATTGAAAAATCTTTTTTTATTTTACTCAGATTTTAACAGAGGAGAGAGAAAATTATTATAAAATTCAAAATTAAGCAATTTTTTCGGTTTTATTGTCTCTATTCTAGTGTTTATTTTTAACTTTTTGTTCTCTCCTTTGTTTTTCTTTCTGTGATAATATTTTCGTGAAAATAGATTATAAAACACTAGGACATTTTTCAACTACTATTCTTATTTAAAACAAAAACATTATTAAATACTATTTAAAAATTAAAAAAAATAGCTATTATGATTCATATATTGTTTAGATTAATAGTAATGTTAGAAAGGTGAAGGTAACTTAATATTATATTGAAACAAAATGAATGGCCAGCTTGAACTATAAACTTTAAAATATAACTTTATTTAAACACAACTTTATTAAAAAAAAATACCATTAAAAGAAAAAAAATCTAAACACTGTTAAGGATAAGCTCCTTTTTGTTCATCACTTCTAGATAAAAATGTTAACAACTTTTGATGTTCTAAATCCCAAAAAGAGGAATGATCTTAGTTGCATGAGGCTGGATTACTTCAATACAGCATCACTTAACAATCAAGAGGATCTTTTGTAGGGATGAGTGGCTGAACACTTGGTTTTATGGAAAGGAGAGCAAATTTGTCAACCCAAAGAAAAGCCATATTTTTGATCATACAGAAACAACTTTTATATCATCAGTAAGCACACTATATAAAGAAATCAATTTAAAAAACAAAACTTTTTTTAAAAGCAGATTGCAGCAAGTGTCAAACCATGCAATCCAATTTTTACCAAATGTTTTCAGCCCCCCCCCACCACCCCTGCCTTTTGTTTCTGGGTGAGACTTTATAGTTGTCATTGATTCTTCATGAATGGATGAGTGATGACTTGTGACACCCCCCAACTAGGCTCATTTTGGAGATTCAGATCAGCAGAAGATAATTCTTTTTGAACAAGCAATAACACTGTCTATTCTGAAGCTAATTCCAGACCCCACAAATATTGTTGATGTTGTGGGTGGCTTCAGCAGTGTAATGATTGAGTTTGAAATCCTGATGACACAGAAATCATTTTTATTCATTTTTGTCATCCTAGTGAAAATAAAATTCAGATAATGCATTAGAGATAGAACATTAAAATGATATATAGATATATGTATATGGAATAAAAAGAATTCCTTCACTTTAATGCCAAACAAACAAAAAAATGGCCATTTATTTTGTTCCAACTTGATATTTTAATATTTTGAAATTATTATGATTATTGCAAGAATATTCTCTATTTTGATTTTTGAAAGAGTTTAAAATTTCTTATTTTTCATTTGCTGATTATTTTTTTTTTCATTGGATATTTTTAGTGACACATTAAAATCTGTTAAAACTTCTTTTTTATTTAGAATAATTCTTTTTTTGTACTAAGAATATCTTTTAAAAGTATCCCAGGAATAAGATTAAATTGAAATGTGAGAGGTCAGTGTTAGTATATTCACTACATTTAATTTTTATTGTGAGATGTGACTGTTTTGTTGGTTTTAAAAACCCTTTTTATTATTATTGTTGTTATAATACTAATTACAAAAAAAAATGTTAAAGCTTTTCAAATAACATTTGTCTCTTTGTATTGTGTGTAATTTGTATGAAACCATTTTTGTATTTTTATTATCATCACTACATTGGTGAAAACTGATTACTTTAATATTTCTATCTGGGTTTTTATTTTGAGATCTGTATGATTCAAACAGTATTTCATGTAGGTTGATTGATATTTTATAGTATACTTAGGTTTTTTATGTCATTATTTTCATTTTTTTAATCAACTAAAATTACATTGTTTCTCTTCAGAATTGGATCACTTATATCAAAACCTAGCAATGTAAACATTTGTTCTAAAGTGTTTAACTTTTAGAGGAAATATCACCAAAAATCTCATTCTCTATCCCAATATATTTGTTAATTACTACCTAATTTTTATTTTTTTTTGCTTTACATAAAAAAGCCCCTGTAACATGTACTGTAACTAAATATTTTATCTGATAACCATTGTGTAAATTTGATTGATACCAACTTGCTTAATTATGCTAACAAAAAAAAAAGGTTACTTTACATTCCCAGGGAACATCACATCTATCAAATTATATATCTTAAAGTGACAATATATATATATATATATATATAAGGAAAATGTGATTGATACAATCTGATTGGTGATCAATATTCAGGGATGAGTTTAGCCAAAAGAGGGCCTCACAAAAACTACCATGGTGGACACTTTTAAAATGAGAGCACCATGGCAATTTTTTTAGAATTTGCATTCTTTGTTTTGGTTTGTTTTTTTATTTGTAAAATGTAATATTAACATAAAATCTTTATAAAAAAATTTGGTAATAATAATAAACAAAAAGCTTTAAAATCAAATATTTATATTTACAAATAACATAAATGATGATGAATAGAATTATTAGCAATTATATATTGCAGTGGAACATTTTCAAAAAATAAATCAAACATTACAACATTATTTGAATTCAAAGTTTTTGCGATGATAAAATGAGTTCATTTTCTCATTTTTTTTTTTTTTTTTTTAAATTTTAATTTTAATTTTTAAATTAAAGACAAAAATTGCCATTCGAAATGGCCTGTTTTTTAAGGGTACCTTGGCCTTTTACTGTAATTCCACAGTCATCCCTGAATAATAATGAAACAAATAAGTTTTGCTCGAATGTAAAACTTAATTTAATTAGTTTAGAAATGACTAATAAATCAGATTTTTAGTATAATAGAAAGATTAATGGTATTAGTAGTTAGGTTACTATTGTTATTTTACTCTTGTACCAATCTTTTTTTCACTTCCTTTTATAAATTGGATTTTAAATGGAAGATTTTTTTTTTTTTTTTTCTGACTGAACACTTTGTATCCAATGTTTCTTCTCATAAGATATTTTTTTTTATAAAAACTACTTGAAATTCTGTTTGGAATATTATTTTTAATTCATTAATCTCTATCACTCCCTGGAGAGGCAGATCAGAAAAGCACTTATTTTTGTTTATTTATTTATTTATATTTTTAGAATATATATATCTGATTATTTGATTGTGATTGCCTTCTGAAAAGTCTGCTAAAATACTAAGAAATGTTTTAGTAATAATTTTTTATTTTTTCAATCAAATTTTCATTGTTTGTCTTGTGTAAAGTCTTTGATTTAACTTCATTTGATGTTCATTTCAATGTTTATTATTTTTTATATGTTAAACTTCCATTCTACCGAAACACTTTAGGGGGTGGGGTTATAAAAATTTAGACCATCGTAGTTGCGCGACCCTTGTTGATAGTGGAATAATGTTGCACATCTTGTGCAGAGCCTTATTGGAAATTAGTTTGCTTGGCCATCGGTGTCCGGTGATAGTTTTTGGCTATTTGTAGAGGCAGGCATCAATCCTATCAATAGAACTGCTTTTAGAACTGCCCCACCTGTTGGAAATGTACATCATCAAAGACATGTTGCATCATATAAGTACAATCTCTTTGTTGGAGAAATCTTAGATTGAAGGGCCAATCTGGTGTGGTCCTGTGAAGTGGTGCAGCAGTGTTACTGTAGACAGGATTTAGGGATGCTGTTTAACAACACAATGGATCGCAGGTTAGCTAGTGGACCTGGTGGTTTCTTGGGTTTGGGTACCGCAATTACGGTACCCTCGCTAATGGATTCAGTCAGTTGTTGTTCAAATACACAGTTGATGTTAGAAGCAATTGATGGGGATTGATGACATTACTTGCATACTTGAACAGTTTGTTGCTGATATTGTCTGGCCCTGGTGAATATCCATTTTTGCAAGGTTTTTACAGCCTTCCTTTTTATTGGGACTTTAAGTGGCTTAGGGACACCTATAAAAGGGTCCAACTGTTTATTGTCTGGGTCACTAAACTGCTTCTTGAACCAGTTGTTGATTATATCTACTTTTCTTTTGTCAATTCTGAAGTTTCCATCAACGTTATGTACTAAGAGGGGTGAAATAGGGCCAGTAACCTTGAGAGAACGAGCAGAACATTTTGCGAAATTCATCTGTGGAGGTTATTTGATCTGCCAGGGAATCTGCTTTGTTTATCTCAAGGTCACTCAAATGTTATGCAAAATTTTGTTGTATTCTTTTCAGATTTTTGTGCAATCTTCATGTTGGCTGTTTTGATATATGCTCATTCTTAATGCTTTCTGCAGTGCAGACATTCTGTTTAGCTTCAATATCTTCAGTTTGATGCCTCTGCTTGAAGTTAGCTTGAAACATTTATTTTGTGATGGCAGTTGATATTTTTATCCACTTTAATACGCTTACTAGGGCCTGCTGCGATGGTCTATACCAGATATTTAAAGCATTTTTTTTTAATTGATAAATAAATGTTTTAATAGTTTGTATAACTATTATTACATTACATGGCCATTGACAATTGTTCATTATGTAGTGTGTTTGGGACATTATACAATCTTATATACATGCACATACATTTTATTTACAAGGTGATTTAAAAAAAAAAGAAAAAGAAAAAAAATTGTATGTATTTGTATATATATATATATATATATATATATATATATATATACATACACATACACACACACACACACACAAAGCTGTATCTATTCATGTTTACCTGTAGTTGGGTGACCTATAATAATTTATTTAGAAACTTTGAATTTTGTTTCTGATTTACTTATTTATTTGATATTTATGTTTAAAAATATAATCCCATGTCTTAATTTATTTAACTCTTATTTCCTACAAATTTTACCCTAAGGTTTTATAATAGTTATTTTATGTTTTTCTCTCAAAATTTTACATTGTTAAACTTATTTTTCAACTAAAATATAGTTTTTGAAGAAAAACATTTTCATGCTATAAGTTTTTTATTTAAATTATTTATTTTTATTTAAGTTTCCATCATTTTAGTCTGGCTTAAAATTGCAGTAAAGGTAACCCGAAGCCAAACTTTTTTTTTTTTTACCTTATTTTTCCAATGCAGGTACCATATGGGGGGGGGGGATCTAAAACTTCTTGTTTCCCAATGATACATGCATCGGAAAAATAAGGTTTAAAAATAGTTTAACTTGAAGTTACCCTTACTGTGCCTTTAAACTGGACTTTTTCTGTTAAGACTATCTTCAAACCCACCTTTTTTGTATTCGGCAAGGGAAGTAACTCTTTCTTTACCGAATACTTTACTTTAAAAAAAAAAATTAAAATGATTTACTTAATATCTATTTTAGAACAAATGTCTAAATTACTTGGATTTAGTGTTGATATCATATCTATTATCTATTACTTAATTAATTATTCATATTATATTGTTTTATAAATTCAATTATAAAATTTTCGTTTGACTTTAACTTTAAAAAATAATCTATGAATGCTATTCTATGTTCACTAATTCATTTAAATGTGTTTTTAAATTTTTTTTTTTTACATTTTTTATCTAATTATAAAGTTGATAGATTGATATTTGTAGCTTATTCTTTGCGTCTTATTAAGAGGTTTTTGTTTTAGTACAAAGGGCATTTTGCAGTCAAAATATAAAAAGTTCACAAAAGTGTATCCAAATGCAAATTATTCTATATACAATTATATTGATATGTTTTTCATATCTCTATTTATTTTCTTAATAAAGAATATAAAATATTTGATTTATCTTAACTTTTTTTTTAATATCTTTTTATTTTTAAGATTCTATTTAATTAAAAAAAAAAAAACTTTCTGAAATGCAACCCACATTGCCAGTCTACTTTTAATTAAGGTTTAGTGGGGCAACTTTTTTAACCTGCTGTAATCTTTTTTTTTGGAGGGGGGGGTTAATTCCATGTCAAGATGGTTCTATATCTGCAATATAATTGCTTAACTTTTTCAACACATAACTATCTTGTACGTGAACTTACAAAATTTGCACACACAAAACTGAGTCCTGACTGCAGACATCCTTGCTCAAAGCTATCCCATGATGCTGTGAAGGGACACTATATATTAAGATCTTAATGATTTGTTGATAAAATGGAAGTCTGCTTAGCATAATGGTTATTGTTGTAAGAAATAGAATTGGAAACTGGAATTGAAATCCTGGATGAAATTGTTTACATTTCACTTTGCACTTTCCTTGAGAAAGGCATAGATCCATCTGTTCTTTTAACTACTCACCAGCTATGGGTAGTTAGGCAACCAGTCTTGGAGAAGGAAAACTGAATTCACACCATTGTTTTCCCTTGGATTGTGGGTGTGGCTCCCTACACTATGTGTCTGTTTGTCACGTGATAATTCAGTCCCTTAAAACTTTCTATTGTCCCTTTGAAGAAACGACATTATTTCAGTTCTGTTCATAGAACAGAATGGAGACAATTACTCTCCAGCTTTCTCACCATGAAAGTATTTTCTAACTATTTTTCTACCTTCTCATTACACTTTGTTCGTGGAACATATTGTACTGTTGGGATTGTCTGCCGTTTTGCCTGGAAGAGTTATCTTCCTGCTGGGTGTCCGTGCCGACCACCAGGAAAGTCTGGTATTTAAGTGCGAGGTTCAAACTCTTCTGCCTCTTTTGGTGCTTCTTCTCAACAAACTCACATGTGCTAGACACTGTCTACCCCTTTCTCGGTGGGAGGCAGAAGCCCCCACCTTCACTAGTAAGTGAATTATACGGCATGGACTATCCTTAGTCCTATATCTTTAACTCCTATATTTTATATGTACATTTAGGTATCTCTTTTATACCTAAATATTGTATTTCCATTCATGAATGTGTCCTTTTATTATATCTTATTTGTATCTTGTATTTAATGTTAATATATTGTTCCATGTGCCGGTAATAAAGTCTATATTGTTATGTTTAACACCTGGTCGGAGTTTGTTCATTTCAACAAGTTATAACATTATTATAACCTTGAATCTTACAGTACAATTAACCGATTTTGGACATATGTATTGTTATTTTCTTGTTACATGTATATATCAAACCTTCATATGTGCATTGTTCATGGGAGTTGTTTGTTTTTCCTTACCGAATGTTCAGTGTTAATGTATCCATGGATGCACAAATGTATTATAAAGACTTAGTAAGGGCCGGTTTAGCTCAGCTGGTAGAGTGTCTGACTAGGAACCACAAGGCTCTGGGCTCAATACCGGCCCTCATCAACTCAGCATATGAGTAGCACAGGGATCTGTATGGTAAAGTGAGGAGTTGATGGTAGGTGTGGTGCCCCACCTCAGATGCCAAAACAATCTCCTTGGTCTAGCGCTAGTGAAAAGGAGTTGACTCCCTCCCTGTCTAACTGATACCAACTTTAGGCCACCCCGATGGCTTACTTATTGGTCATAAACTAATACCCAATATACTTATACTAGTTACTTATAGAGTCCACAGAAATCCACAACAAGGGGAGATAAATAGTTAGAAATTCCACACCAGATTGGAAAGTTTTGCAGAAATGTTTTGAAAATGATTCCTTACAAACTGCAGTAATTTATAAAAATCAAAGTGATCAAGACAAAAACTATCATTATCAAGTTGTGCCAACAGCATGAATCTCCATGACTCTGCCTTGCCACCCATCCCTATTGGCCATTGCTCCTGGCAGAGCCACTGCACAGCATCCAATATGTGTGCAGAGCTGATCAATGTAGTTTTTAGTTGGCTGATCCACAATGGTGTGTCCATGTATAGGCAGCGACAGATTTATATATAAATGTGCATTCGTCCAGGCCACCCTATCAGAGGAGTACTCAAGACTTCTTTTATAAATCCTGTAATAATCATAAAATTAGTTTCATTATTTAAAAAAATAACTGATTTTCTTCAAGCTGGAAAGAATTATATCCCTTTGTATAATACAAACTGAAAAATGTAGTAAACAGTATGATCAAGATAAATAAAATCAAACATTTTCTTTGGATCCTAGCTTATATATTTTTTCGGTACTCTGCGGAAAACCGTCTCGGCCTCCTGCCTCAGAAAAAAATGTTCTCCGCAAAGAGTACAATTTTTTCTTTTGATAAAATCAATTTACTTCAATTGTAAAAAAATTCTCATGTACCTAATTTAATTTCTATGTTGAGGCAACTCTTGAGGGGCCCCCAAACCAGAAATCCCCAGACCCAGGTCTAAATCCGATAGTGTATGTATGTGCCCATAGAAGAATATCTTTTATGAGCTAGTCCTTGCTTCTCCTGCTCGTCTTGTTTGTGTGATAGGAGGTAAGTGACCGTACAGTTGCTCTTTTGTTCAAGGCAGCGCACACATCATCATTGTACAGTTCCCATCTAGCAAACCATACATTATGATTTCTGTATAGAAATGGTGGAGTATTATGAAGGTAGGTTTGTGCAATATCTAAATTTCAGCAATGTCAACTATAAGCTGTAGTAATAAAGTATATATATATATATATATATATATATATATATATATATTGGCAGTATTTTTTCTTATAGGCATGTTTGTTGAACTCGACGGACAATTCTTGTCTGACGAGTTTCTTTTCTATCCTTTCCAATTGTCTGGCCATCTTTTTTGATGTCGAGGTGGAATTGATGAATGAATCCACAAAAGGTTCTTACACTAGTACTTTCTGCACTACCTAGTGCTGTTCACAGGTGTGAAGTGGTGAGATGTTTCCATGGTCCTTTTTAAACAAACAGTAGCAGTAGGTATAAGGAGGAGGAGGGGCTCACAAGTTTATAAGAATGTTATGGGGAATGGTGGGCATTTGAGAATATGTTAGCTATATATATATATATATATATATATATATATATATAGAGAGAGAGAGAGAGAGTTGCATTGTTTTTGTTATGTACATATCAACTTATAACTCCAAAAAGAGCTCATTGAGCATTAAAATCGTATATACACTTTAATATCTTATTATAATGGAGATTGTGTGTTTTTCTGTCTGTAACCGAAACTATATTACTAGTCAAGTCACAATTCCCTTAGTTATTTATATCACATTCTCAATGATTTTATTTTATTTAAACCTTCAATTATTAATAAAATTGTTTTACATTATTAATACTGTTAACCATATCTACATGATATTTTCCACGTACCCCACTTGTACGGGTCAGACACAAGGCCCTATTTATGTGGGACCACCCACAAGCCGAGACTCATGGAGTGGCAGGTGAAAAATTGCGTCGATCCCGTCGGCATTCCTCCTCAAGGGGGGCGCCTCAGGCGCTGGGCAATAAACCCAGCCCTGCCCCTTTAAATCAAGGGGGCAGGTGTTGCCTGGGGGGATGGACCCCCTGGGATTGACGCCGTTAATTATATCAATGATCCAGAGGCCGAAGCCACTGTTGACCATATCTACATACTCATAGCATGCAATTATATTTATATATACAACAAAATAGCGGTTTACAGTTTAAACGAGAAGGCTAATTTGCATATTGATATTTAAAATTTTATTTTAATAAATATGTGCTTGGTATTATTGATTTCTAATTGTTTGGTTTTATCTTAAGAAATATAAACAAAAATCTCGTGGATAAATCTTAAAAGAAATTTATTTACAAGAAGAAATAACTGTAATATTATCCTTTACTTCCTATTTTAACTAAATAGTTAAATTAGGAAAATTTACCAATGAAAGAGGGGAGTAATGGAAAATGATGGAATAGTTAGTTTCAAAGTTGTTCTATTTTTCGATTATACCCCCTCTGTTGCAGATCTTTTTATTTGCATTCTTAGTCAGTTTCATTAGCCTTTCTAATTTAATATGATATTTTATTATATCAAAACTTAAATACTTGCACCCGGAGGGTGCATATATTTGCTAGTATTTATAATAAGGAAAAGTACAAAATTTTAGTTTTTGATTAAATAATATAATTCAATAATTAAAAATCAAACAATTTGTGGAACTCTTCACAGTTCTTCATAAGTAGAAAAAGAAATAAACTATTCATAGAACAAGTAAATTTTCATTCAAATTAATATGCAAAATTCTCCATCCTACAAATAAACATTTCTTACATTTTTAGGAGGTAAAAAAGAAAAACTAAACAATTGCATTTTTTATCACTTTAACTCAACAAGCAATTAAGAACTGAATTTAAATTTTTATCATGTACAAAAAAACATTTTTAGAAAAATAATATTGTTTTAAAACACTCAGGAGTTTAGGGCTACATTTTTTTTTAATAATTTAAATGTAAACAAAAAAAAACAATTCCTTATTAAACAAACATTGTCGTACATGAATTCTTAGCGAGTTTTTTTTTAACTTTTTAATTTGATAAATTATTTTCCTATTACTCCCTCGCTCACTCCCTGGGGTTCCTAAAATCCTTTTAGTCTAATCATGGACCGAGTAGTTCTGCTAGTTTCTTTGTAAATATATTTTTGAATCTATTTTTTTTGTAGACGCTTTAAACTTACCTCAACAAAACAATGATTAATGAAAAAAAATTAATGTTTGAATAAATAAATTAAAAAGATAAATTAAAATGTTTAAATAAAATTTAATCTTCATCCATAACTTCTATTCTCTCTTCAAACATTTCACCCATTACTGAGAGTTTCATGTGGAATGGTTGTGCGGGGCAAGTCATCATGGAATATGGCATTCTGAATTCAATTTCAAAGTCACTCAAACTCTTATACAAGTCAACAATATTTGGAGCAGATTCTGAAACAGTTGGCTCCTCAGACGACGTTTCTTGATTAGGGTAATCATCAGGCGGACCCATCAAAACAGTCATGTTAATAGTTGGAACAGGGGGTGAGGGTTCACTTTCAGGTACATGCTCACCAATTTCCCTCTCTTGATTCGTGGTTGTCTGTGAGGACAAATTATATTGTTTGGAACCATTTGAGCTTTCTTTCTCTTGTGTTCTTTCTGACGAAGAATCTTTGGTCTCCGATGGATTAGAGGCGTTGGTCTCCCCCGAAGAGGAGGAATTCTTTGATTTCTCTTTTAGATCCTCAACAATCAAAGGTTTTGACTCTTCTTTAGACTTGCTGCGGCTCTGTTGGCTATCTTCGTCTTTTTTCTTTTTCTCCCACTTCTGTCCTCTGTATTGGTCGACGTCATCCGTGGCCCCAAACAAGGATAACAAGTTCAGGTTGTCATGGAGATCAAAAAGTATGTCATCGTCCTTTTTTCTGATGGCACTGCAACAGTGGACAGCGGCCGTGTCAATTGGATGACCTTCGGTATTAAAGACATATCCGCCTGCATCTATTACACATTCACCATATGTTGTTTGTATTACTTCTCCGTGACTTCCGTTATTGTGAATAAAATGATCAGTATCAAAGAGAAGGTACATGTATTTTAAGGTTTCAGCCAAGAAGAAGGATTCCATTCGATTCTCAAGTCGATGATCCGTTACATCTTTAACCTGAATAAAAATTTAAAAAATAGAACATTATACAGATTTGTAAATATTTTATACACTTGAAAACTTTATATCACACAGACACCCAAATGAAAACGATTAATCTACTCACATTTCCATACACGCTCTCTCTCTCCTCCCCCCTCTCTCTCTCTCTCTCTCTCTCTCACACACAACGTAAGAGAATGTTCAATGTCATCCTTCAAAACCGTTTATCCCAGCGTTTCATAAATTTCGAACTATTCTAAGAGTGCTAATTTTCCATTCAAAACTTTTAAACAAACTGATCAACAAAAACTATCACAGTCTCCTTATTATTCTGTGATAAATTTTACTTTTCCTTATATCAACAAAAGCCCTGAAGAAGATCTACTAAACAGATTGAAACACTGCAGCATTGGCTGAATAAATGTCACTCATTTTATTTGAAAAAAAAAACACAGGTTCAAATAAAATGAGTGACATTTATTCAGCCAATGCTGCAGTGTTTCAATCTGCAATTAATCGGTACCTCGATTAATTCAGTGGATTTAACCCTGAAGATCCTTATAGTAAAACTCGAGTAGGTTTCTATTGTATCCATTTTCTAATAAATTTGCTCTACTTCGTATTGAGCACTTTGTATTTGTTATATCGCTGACTTAACCCCTGAATTTTGCACCTCCCAACCATCGTGCCCATATTCACTGGTAAGCCACTTTTTATATATATATATATATATATATATATATATATATATATATTAGAAGGAAATGGAAACAAATCCAACAATATGCAGAAAAAATAATTTAAAAAATGAGAATTATGAAGATGATTTATCAATATTTGAAAATTTAATCGACATTTAAAATGTTTCAATTACTAAATATATATTAGATATATATCTATAATCTTCATCAGGACATTCAAATATTGCCTGGTGATATGGGCATATTTATTTTCTCGTATCATTTGATAAATACAAAGTTGTGTTGGCATTCCCACATTGTCATAGAAAACCAACAAAGTCTGGTGATATTTGCTGCTCATCCCACTTATGAGGACACAAAGACATTTTTATGTGGGCCCTAGAAAACCAACCAAGTCTGGTTGTATTGTAAGATTCTGCTGGCATGGCTTAGTGGTAATGATGCATTTAGGCTAAAAACATTTTTTTTTTTTCTGTTTTAATAGACACAGACTATACTTTAAAAAAACAAATCAATACAACAATTTTTTTTTTTTATTAGAATTAATGAATTATTTGTTTTACTAAAATTGTTTTTTAAATTTTTAATAAAACTGATCTTATTGAGATTTTTTGGATATAAGGCGTGTGTTAGAAGCCCACTTCTATTTATAGACTTGCCGAGTACCATGTGATTAAACTCTTGGCCAATCACTGGCAGTACTCTGCTGCTGATATAATACTTAAACCCAAGAGTACTGGCCATAGGTACTCATAACTACTGCGGCTTTCGTGGACGACAGACATAGGATTGGATCACTGGACCTTTAACACTACGCAGGATAGGACTTATTTACTTACCAAAGGATTCCATAACTCAGGACTTACTTACTTTAAGCCCTTTTCAACTGGCCAAGGATGGCATTTAAAAAATTAACAGATCTATGTTTAATGTTGATTCATTTTTATTTCATTTCTCTATCAATTTTAATGCAATTTCTCTATCAATTTTAATGCAATTTCTCTACCAGTTTTAGATAGAGTTTACCTTCTCCCAATTGAGTACATGTGTCTGTGTGTATGTGAATAAATTTCAAATATTTATATAATTTAAAATAAACTTGTATAATTACCGTAGCATAACCGCATCGTGTTTTGGTAACTTGTTCAATTGATTCAAGCATGTCAATACCAATTTGCAACAAAAAAGGATCCTTGGTTGCTTGGTACAAATACATTGAACTCTCAATCAACTCTGAAACAAAGATACAACAAAATATATAAGTTTTTTGGAGAATTAATATTTAAGAAGGTATATTGAATTTCAAGGTTACCAACTATCAACCTTCATGGGTTATTTAATGCCAAAGCTACCCTTGCAGAAGAACAGTAGTAGTACTATTTAACTCATAGTTGGAAGGATGAGGATTATATGACTAGGTGACACTGGGAAAGTAGAGTTAAAATCTAAGGAGTTGAGTCCAGGCAGCCCTTCTGGGCAGATGTGTATTCTGTCTCGGCTGCTGCTGCTTCTCAGGTGCACCCGGCAAAAAAGGAATCAGGGCAATAAAAGTGTACACAAAAATATGTCTCTGTGTTCATCTCTGATAATCATGAAAATAACAAGAACAAATATGGATCACACAGAGACAACAATCAGCAGAAGAAAGGAGATATCCATCCTGATACGAAGATACCCAGCTCAAAAAAGAAAGAACCCCAATAAAAAGATAGAAAATAGAAGTGTAGAATAGAAATGGACTGTCCCATTGAATAATAGGAGCTTCTACAGGAAGAACTAAATTATACAAGTTACTTCATTCAATAGTATATAAGAGCCTGGGTTTTTTTTGGAGACCAGGGAACTCGTATTTACACTTAATACTGAAAAGTATCTTAGAAGATGAAGACGATAGCAGATATTAGAATAACTTAAGCAACATAACCATACCTATCTTATATATAATAAAAGTGTATAAATAAATATAATAAAAAGTATTATAAAAAAACATAAAATTATTTTAAAAAATAGAATAAAATAATTAAAATTAGAATTCTCATAAAATCATAAAAAAGTATTATAATAAAAGTATTATAAATATAATAAAAGTATATAAAGTATGTTTAGCCTTACCAGGTCTGAGTGGGTAGCCCTCACGGTTGGTGTGAACATCAGCTTTTGGAATGTTATAAAACTCTGGAACAAATCCAAATTGCTTCCAGACTTGGTGGAAATTGTGGATGGTTTTCATTGCCTTCTCTGTTTCACCAAGCAAACTCTAAAAAGATTTTAAAAATTTAAATACATTTTGTCAATAATAGAATAATTCTATGATTTTGCACAAGATAGATTATTAATGTACTAGAAGTGGCTACCCAGCATCGCCTAGGTAGATGGGGAGGGCACCAAAAAGAAACCTGGTATCTTAATTTATTTACTTTTGAGATTTAAAAATGCTTGACATTTTCAAGTAGAATTTCAATGCTATTTCTATGTATATTTTAATTTTTAAATATCTTTGGATATAAATCAAATCTTCATAATTTTTGCACAAAATGCAAGAACCAGAGATATTCAATGTGTGTGTATATATATATATATATATATATATATATTTACTTTGTTGTTAATAGTTTTATTTTCATAGTTTCATCGAGACATACATACACACCAACTGCCCTTTATATATGTATAGATAAATTACAATCAAACTTTTTACAGGTTTCAGTTTGGTGGATATGATTATTATAATTATCTGTGTATTAAGACATACTATTTTTCCAGAATTTTCAGTCCAAAATTAGGGGTGCGTATTATATATGAGAATTAAATATTAACTTTTTTTTTGGTCATGTTCATCACCAAAAGTTATATCTATGGTCCAAACTAACTAATGTGTAACAAACACTTCTGTTTTATGCTGCTACAAAGAAATAGCAACTGGCATGTGTGTTTGTTTATAATTTGTTTCTTCTATTGTGAACTACTAACAATGTCGTATAAAAAAATGGTTAACATGTCATAGAGGAGGTGAGGGTGGAGTTAAAAGAAATAGAATAGAAAAAAAGAAAATAATTCACCTGAATTCCTGGCCAATAGGAATCAAGTGAAGTAAACACAGGTAGTGTAATGGAACCTTTCTTCATATTTCCCCACATATACCAATCGTCTCTTTTCAAGTGTTTTTCAACAGATTCTTTACATTCTAGAAAGAAAGAAAAAAATAAAGTTAGTGTCCTAGATGAAAGAAAAGAAAGAAAAGCCAAATAATTTCTTCATTTGCCCAAATACAGCGTCAAAAATAGTTTGTTTTGTTTTATGGCATATCAACCTCGGTGGGTCATTTAATGCCAACAAAGTTTTGAAAGATTCATAGCGATAGTTTGGAAGAAAATTTTTTTTTGTAAACAAATTTTCTATTTAACCCATAGATGGGACCCTAACAGGTACCACCACTCAGGGTCAGAGTGGACCAGGGAGCAATGGTGATGAAAGGGTGCTCCACATTCCCTAACCTCCAGAACTGGAACCTCACCATTAGTCAGAGTGGACCATGTAGCAATGGTGATGAAGGGTGCTCTACATTCCCCAAACCTCCGGAACTGGAACCTCACCATCAGTTAGAGTTTGACGTCATACCCAGGACATGAAAACCCTCAGCCACCACCTTCTAGCACCCATATGATAAAAAGGGTTGGAGCTGGCCTTAAGGGCAATAGAGTCGGGACAATCATATAGGTGCTAGGGCTTGATGTGACCAGCTGATTGATCGGAAGAAGCCTCTCCGACCACCCATCTAGCCTAAGTAAGGGCCAAAGCGGATTCTGTCCTTAAGCATCACAGGTTGCCACCCACGGCCAAACAGGTGGCCCCATTTGAGGGAGGGGGTCTTATTCCTCTGCAGAGGTGCTGTTGGTGTATTCTAAAGCCCCAGTCAACAGGGCTTGAATAGTTTGTACAATTGCATTAGAAGTGAAACTTACCATTGAACATTGATAATAATTCTGGAGAATTGAACATAATAGACCCTTTGACCAAATATTCCAAATAAGAGTCCACTCCACCTCCAATACCCATGTCCAGGGCTGTCCATTTGCCAGTTCGGACATCTATATGATTACCAAACTGAAATAAAACAAAAGATAGTTTTGTTATTAATTAATAAATTGATTTTTTTTATTGTTCAATGTACACACACATATATATGTCTACATATTGATTTGGTTTCTTTGTTTAATGGCATATCAACCTTTATGGGTTATTTAATGCCAAAGACATCCTTGTAGAAGAACAGTACTAGTACTATTTAATCCATAGCTAGAGGGATGAGGGGTTCATACCTTTCCCAAGGATATTAGTCTGAAAGTGAATGTAATAGCATGCTAGAGTATGAACTCGATTGCTACAACTTCACAGTCCAGCATGTTAACTACTATGCCACTAGGACTTCCCCTTATATATATATATATATATATATATATATATCTCAGATACTTAAGTGCCTCTGTAATGTGATTTGACCCTTGACATCTAGAACTAATATTTTACAAAGGGTTTTGGGACATAAACAATGCATTATTTGTTTGAAACCAGATATCTATAAGTATTCATTAGAGACCTTGTAAATATACAGGTTAATAGTAGGGCAGACTGGGTTCTTCAGTCTTGGTATCGTAAACAGTCTAGGAGAAGGGAAACCCAGAATTCAAACCAGCTGTACTCAAGAATATTGAAACCAGATATCTATCATCAAAGGCCTTGTAAATATATTGAAATATCTGGGTAAATAGTTGGACCGACCAGGTTCTTTAGTCTTGGTATGGCAACCAATCTTGGAGAAGGAAAACACTGAATTCAAATTAATTGTACTAAAAATATTAACCTTGTGTCACATCCTGCACATAGTGAAGAGGTTGGGTAAATACAAACTGAAATTTTTTTCATAGTTATTTTAATTGCAACAATAAACAATATCGAGTTTGTAAATAAAATAGTCATAAATAGTAAATAGTCGGCAGAGGGGCTATATTGTTGGTATTAGCCAGACAGTGAGGGAGTCTATCCGCTTTTCACTAGCACTAGACCAGAGAGATTGTTTTTGCATATGAGGTGGAGTGCCACACCTACCATCAGCTCCTCACTTTACCGTACAAATCCAAGCTGTGCTACTCATATGCTGAGTTGGCGAGGGCTAGTATTGAACTTGGAACCTTGTGATTCCTAAGAGGATGCTCTACAGACTGAGTATATGTTTATTTTGTAATAGTTTATTTTATTACAAAAAAATTGGGCGGAGAGCTTGGATAAATATATACATTTATACTACCAAGGAAAAATGCATGACCTGACTGGAAAATATCTAGCATCAGGGTGTGCAGTGTCAAAATGACTGGCAATGGGACTGCGCTAAGTGATATAAGCAGTTGTGACTAGAAATTCAAAGTGAGTCTGCCAATTCCTTTCTCAAAATTGATAAGTATTACATTTTATACTTTCACCGGAAATATACAAAAAAGGAAAATACAAAAATGTACTGTTTAACAATATTAAAACAATGAAAAAAAAAAAAAAAAAAGTTACCAAATTTATCTCCGATCGACATTTCCAGAGTGACCCCAGAGCTCTCATTGCCGCTTTTTCAAAGATCGGGTCTCCTGTTAATCTGCTAAGGGTTCCAAACTCCACAATAAATGTCCCTACCCCAGCTGTGCAGGTGATTGGCGTCTCTCCACTAGGGACTCCATGCCGTAGATTTATAGTACCATACGGCATTCCTGTTGGTGTGTCAAAAGCTGAAAAAAGAAAGAAGATAAATGGTTGATTGGTTGGATTTTACGGCATGACAACCTTGTTGGGTTATTTTATGCTGAAGACATTTTGTTTCATTCATTCTTGTCGGGTATTCAATTTTTTTTCAAACTCAATTTTTTTTAAACACATTTTTTCAAACTCATTTTTTATCTATCTAACCCATAGATGGGAATGTGATGAAAGTTTGAGCCTGATCGCACCATTTTGCTTGCTTCTTTACAGTGTAAACATGACCACTCCAATAGCAGTATGCATCAAGGAAGTCATCCAATTTCTCTGGTCAGAAGGAGTGTCAGGGGCTGAAATTCATCATAGGCTTTTAGCACAATATGGAGACAGTGCACTAATGGGTAGAAGTATAAGAGTGGATAAAGAAGTTTAAAAGTGTCCGGACAAACATGATGTATGAAGAGGGAGCAGGAAGCCCGTCACCCTCCACCACTGATGAAAAAATTCAGCAAGCTTGAGAGATGATAATGGCGAACTGGCAAGTTATCATCAATGAGGTAACTTGTTCTTTGCAGATTAGTCATGGTTCTGCCTATCAAATCATCCACAATGGACTGGGCTTCCATAGAACAAGAGTTGGTCAAATTTGATTCCATTTCAAGAAATGTTTAAAATTTGATTCCATTTTGAGAAATGTTTAAAATTTGATTCCATTTTGAGAAATGTTTAAATTTGATTTCATTTGAGAAATGTTTAAAATTTGATTTCATTCCAAAAAAATGTTCAAAATTTGATTTCATTTAAAAAAATGTTCAAAATTTGAATCCATTTTTTAAAAAAATGTTCAAAATTTGAATCCATTTTTTTAAAAAATGTTCAAAATTTGATTCCCTTTCAAGAAATGCTCAAAATTTGGTTCCATTTCAAAAAATGTTTTACGATGGACATTCAAAAATTATCCAATGTTTGAATCTCCCTTGTAGAACATGTCGGTGCCATGAAACAATCTGTATTTTGAAGCTCCTCGTCAGATCCCAATGTAACACTAATCGATTTGTAAAAACTTGGATGAAAATTTTTGTCTAAAAACAAAAAAAAAAAAATGAAAAAAATCTTACCAGGTAGCAACCTCCGTGCCATATTTTCAGCCAAATCAAGAAGAGGGCCAGAACATGGCCAGCCAGGGTCCGTGTCCATACCAGCTTTTTTGGAGAGAAGGTGGGCAGACAGCAGGCCAGCCACAACTGAAAGATTTTGGAAACATTAATAATTAAGTAATAATTTTGTAAACATTAATTAATTAATTATATGAAAATAAAAATACTGTATATACTCGCATATCATACAACTTTCTGAGACCTAAATTGGGCCTTTTTTATCCTTTTTATATATATATGCTAGAAGGTGGTGGCTGCAGTTTTGGGCTCTTGGGTATGACGTTAAACTGCATGTAATGGTGAAATTCCAATTTTGGAGCTCTGAAGAGTGTCGAGTACCCCTTTATCACCATTACTCACAGGTCCACCCTGAGCCAGAGTGGTAGTACCTGTTAGGGTCCTATCTATGGGGTAAATAGAAGAAAATGAGTTAACAAAAATGTATTTTTTTTAAAATTCAGTTTAAAAAAAGAATTTTCGGTGACGTATGCGGTGTTACTTGAAAGAATGTATCGGCGCCTAAAGAGGGGGGGGGCTTTTTTGTCTTAATTCTTGTTTATTTATTTTTCCATTCAGTACTCTATGAGGAAGTTCGTCCCGGTCCCCTGCCTCCAAATTTGCTGTTCGGTGACGTATCAAATACCAACCCCAACTATAACCGCTAGAGCGGTGTTACTTGAAAGAAAACAACCAACTCAAATAACAACCCCAACTATCTATCTATCTATCTATCTATATCGTTGTGTTTACCTATCTATCTATCTATATCGTTGTGTTTACCTATCTATCTATCTATATCGTTGTGTTTATCTATCTATCTATCTATATCGTTGCGTTTTGTTTACCTTCCTATCTATCTATCTATATCGTTTTGTTTATCAATCTATCTATTTACTGTCGAAAATATCTATCTATCTCAGTCTGTTCAAAACTATCTAACAAGAAATATGACAAATTTCTAGGACAAATTACGATAATAAGAATTACGACAAAAAAAGAAAAATTAGAATTGCGACTTTAATGTTTTTTTCTTTCGAATGGAAAAATAAATAAACAAGATTAAGACAAAAAAGTCCCCCCCCCCTCAAATAGGCGCCGATACGATAGTTGCTTTCAAGTAACACCGCTCTAGCGGTAATAGTTGGGGTTGGTATTTGATACGTCACCGAACAGCAAATTTGGAGGCAGGGAACGAACTTCCTCATAGAGTACCGAATTTTCAATACCCATCAAGAATGAGTAAAACATTTTTTTTTTCAGCATAAAATAACCCAACAAAGGTTGACATGCCATAAAATCCAACCAACCTAAATTGGGACCTTTTTGCAGCTGGAAATTTTAGGCATACCAGTTAGCCTAGGCCTACCCTTGGCCAATTATTTACACACGCAAAGTTTGGATCTTGCGTATGGTTCAACCACCCTATAATTAAGCTAAAGTTTAGGTCTCAGAAACTTACATGGTGTGACACAGCAGGTCATTTATTAAACAGAGTTTAACTGGTTTAAATTCAGAGTTTTCCTTCTCCTAGACTGGTCACCACTTAGCCTGACTATTTATCCATAGCTGGAGGGAGAATAGTTGGATGTATGCCATTCCCAATGGTATTAGT
This sequence comes from Doryteuthis pealeii, assembly GCA_023376005.1. Taxonomy (NCBI): domain Eukaryota; kingdom Metazoa; phylum Mollusca; class Cephalopoda; order Myopsida; family Loliginidae; genus Doryteuthis; species Doryteuthis pealeii. The sequence continues at coordinate 99,887,885 of CM042141.1, forward strand.
GCTATAAAGATAATTTATCTCAGTTGGTAGAGCATTCACCTAGGAATCGCCAGGTTCAATACTCGTCTTTGCCAACTGTGTGCATGAGTAGCACAGCTTGCTTAATCTGATCTGTGTGGTAAAATGGGGAGCTGATGGTAGGTTTAGTGCTTCACTTCAGAAAAAAAAAACAAAATGAAAAACAAAACAATCTCCTTGATCTAGCGCTAGCAAAAAGGAGAGAGAAACTTCCTTGCTGATACAGACAATAGGCCACACTAACAATGTTACTATTAAGGCTATGTCAAATGTAAACAGGATTTGAACTCAGGTCAGTGTATATTTCCTTTGACAGTAAATCACATTATATGCTTTTAAGAAATTATATATATATATATATATAATATATATATATATTGGGAGAATATGTGCTTAATTGAAGTTGTACCTAATTTTGTAAATGAATTGATTAATAATTAATGAATTAGGCGGGCATACCTATTCAAATGTAAGGCTAAACAAATCGAGAAAAATCAATCTCTGTATGTACATTTCGGCCTATTAGGCATCATCAGTAGAGCTATAGACAGGAAGACCGCTTTGTGTGTGATCCGAACCCTGACTGTCAAGCTGACAGGCGGGGACTCTAACCATTACACCAGCTGGCCCTTCCCAGATTTTTCGTTTTGTTTAGAAGTAGGTTGTATTCCACTTATGGTGATTTACTACACGACAGTATGAGAAGTAAACAAACAAACAATGTTGATGAGGCCTAATAGGCCGAAATGTACATACAGAGACTGATTTTTCTTGATTTGTTTAGCCTTACATTCGAATATGTATGCCCGCCTAATTCATTAATTAATTCATTTTCAAAATTAGGTACAATCAAGCACATATTCTCCCAAAAATTGTTGGCTAAATAAAGCCATATCAAAACACATTGTTTGTTTGTTTACTTCTCATATCTATATATATATAATGTAATGTATATATGGTAAATAATTTTTTTTGTGATTTTCTTTAAAAAAAAATGCTTACCTCGAATATTTGTCTCAAACACAGATGCGTTGATGTCAATATCAAAGTCTGCACTGTCTAAAATCATTTTGGCAACACGTCGAAATTCAGTGTAGTTACCAACGACAGCCAACATGTCCAACGAGTCAATAAGGGTCAAAGAAAACCTAGGAAAAGAAAAATCGGGGGAAAAGAAAAAATACAATGAAAAATTTGAGAATAAATATATATTTACCAGCCCCTCTGCACGAGCAGGATGTGACACAAGGTCAATTTCTTAAGCAGAGTTTGAATTCAGAGTTTTCCTTCTCCTAGACCGGTTGCCTAACCAAGGTTAAAGAGCCCAGTCTGCCCTACTATTTACCCATAGCTGGGGGGGGAGTGTAGAATTCATACCTTTCCCAAGGGTATTAACGCTAAGTGAAATGCAATTAGCACGTCCAGGATTTGAACTCGGGGCGACGAGTCCATTTCCCATGACTTTAACCATTACACCATGTGCTTCCTAATTTCGAGAATAAATAATTATTGATTTTATTCTAAGTGAAACGTGTTTTCTCATCTCTTTGTGTCATATAGAAAATGCCAAGAGGAAGACGTAATATTGGTTCAGCTGTGCATTGGCCATACAAGACTTACGCCAAGGTAGGTATTTACCCAACCCATTCGCTACGGGTAGGATGTGACACAAGGTCACAAGTATGAGGCATCCAGCGAGGATTTGATAATAATAATAATGAAATTTATTGTGTACAGTGCTCAGGTGCACCACAACTCATCAAAGTCTCATGTCAAGTACATAGAATAATGTATTAGTGTCAGGAACATGAACAGTTTACAGTAGTAATATGCATGTATGTGCACGCGTGTGAATATGTATGTGGAGAGTGGTATCAGGTATAGTGTCGGTGGACTACAGGAAGCATGGAGGCTTCGAAAGATTCTGTGCTTCGGCAGCCTACTGACTATTCAATAGTAATGGATCTGCAAGTCTAGCTTGATAAGCATTACACTATGATGGGATACCTTACCTTTCTTAAAGGTATTAGCACTATGTGAAATGCAAACAGCCTCATCCAGAATTCGGTAGCCGAGTCCACTTCCTAGGATGATAACCATCAAACAGCATGTGCCTCCTTTTATTATGGTCAGTTTTTAATCAAAGAGAAAATATTGTTGCATACTCATTTTATATTAGACGTATCAAGATGTGTTACATAATTTGATAAGCAGCTTATGATTTATGTACATACCTGTAGTTAGAATATTTGAATAAAGTTTGTTAGATTTAAAATTGGAGGTAGGAAATTTCCATAGCCGTTGGGGTTATGATTGGCATAATGATGACCCCAACTGACCTTCCGGTAGATGTGATTAGGTGTGAGATAGTTTTAGCTTCAGATGCAGTGCAGATTTCAGAGCGAGTGGACTCAAAGTCACTCGCTCCTAGGATCGGCATCTCCCTCGTGGTGGAATCAATATGGGTTGGGTTGTTAAATAAAAGTTTTATCAGAAAACAACAAGTCTTATTAATTGATTAATTCAAACAAGAAATGACTAGCCCAACACGGAAAAGGAGAAGAACCAACCCTTAACAGAAAGCCCTGAAGAGAAGTCAACCTAAAGAAGATGGCAGCCGAGTTAGAAGCAGTATGCAGATATTAACAAGTAAGAACCATCATCTCATATCATCTCCATGTCTCCTACTCTACTGTCAGTCTGTCTCTCTCCATTATATACCTAATGTTGAATGAATATATAACAGATGTATCTTGTATAGTATACCCATAAATGTCTACTTATATACTTATCTTGTATACTTAGCTTCTGTTTCTTCTTCTTAGTTGGTTCTGGTATTAAGCTGCTGGTTCTAATATTCTGTATCTTCTATCTGTTATCTGGATCTGGGATTGGTTGCTAGTTTCCTTGCTGGTTCTAAGCTAGATCTATTTATCTCTGGGTGGCTGTTCTTCTGGTCTAGGTTTTCTTGGAATTCTTGTCTTGATCTTGTGAAGTCTTCTGTGTCTTGGTCCGTTGTTTGTTTTTGATTAATAAACACAAGACTTCCTTTTTTATAGATGCCTTTTATTTTGATATTAAACCCAAGACAAAATACACATGAGAAAATGGCTATTTGGACAAGAGACACCATCATACATCTCACTCATCCAGTCACCCAGCCAAATTTGATTTCTCAAAACTAACTTTCTCGTGTTGACTCATCCAATCAGAGACGAGGTTATATACAGGATTAAATCATGTCAATCAAATTCCCTGTATTTTTCCATAAAACTGTTAGTTTGATTTAACTACACTACCGTACACAATTGATAGGTAACCTATCAATTATGAAACAATATCATATAATCATGTAACTTATAATTGATAAGAAAAAAAGTAAAACTTACTTTCCCCAGGTATCATGACCATCACACGTAAGAGGCCGCAATTCATCAAGGGGGTAAGCATATTTCATATAACTCTCATATGCATGGTTGAACATGTCTACAACTCGCTTCCTGCAATAGATAAACAGCATTTAAAATTGGGATAATTTTATATTATATATCAATACACAAAAAGTTTTAAACAAAAAAAAAATTCTTATTAGTTTTTAAGAACAGACTATTGTTCTTACATTTTTTGGAAATATGCAAAATCTTTTTCACTATCTTCAGGGGGTTCATACCTTTCACAAGGGTATTACTGTATATACTTGTGGATAGTTTCTAATCAGGGGGAGGGCAAGTCCTTTAAATATACCTCAATCTCACCACATCCGTGCTCCTCACTCATAATTGTCCATGCAGCACGTGCGACACTCATCAGCACTGCAAGTACGCGTCAATCCGTACGGCGTGACCACCTACATCCGGGTCACTCTGCTATTTCCTATTTCACTGCTCGTCCACAGCGCTCACATTCTGAAGGACGCGGGTTCGACTCTAGGTCAGTCCTGCACGCCAGGCAAAGTCTAGCCCGCTTCATTCGAGAATACGGCAAGTCTTCACGCCCGCCACTCTCTGTCACACCGTGTTGCACGAGGTAGGTCTCCTCTCTCACTACAGTATTACTGTATATACTTGTGGATAGTTTACACCCCTAATTTGTAGTTGTCAAAGTTGGTATTTGCGGTTGACCTGAAGATAGGTTGCATTATAATCTGGCTAGTTACACAACCTATTCTAACATAAAACTTATCAAATATTCACCGTTGTTTTCAAGACTTTGCTTACAATATTAGATCTAGACTATTTTACCATAGACTGTTATGCATAAAGCAAACCTATAGAAATAAGAGTTGTGTTTCTTAGTACTATAATCATAAATGAGCCTGGGTAAAAATGTGTAACTGTCAGCAGTATTAGGTCAGTTTAAAGCTATGAGTCAGTAGGAATCTTTGATATATATATTTTGTGTATACAAAAGGCTTCAACAGCTTTCAAATTCATATTATGCACATTTCATGTCATTGCAATCACTGATCATTGCAACTTAATGAATAAATAAAAATTAAAGTAATTCTGTTTTACATTTATGTCGAATGGATAGGTCTCACCACTGATGTTGGCGGAATTTTTGGTTAAAAAAATGTGATCTATCCGTGAGTATATATAGTAGTCTGAAAGTGAATGTAATATATATAGTAGTCTGAAAGTGAATGTAATAGCGTGATTGGAGTTTAAACTCATTTACAATGATATTACAATCCAGCATGTTGTTAACTATTCCATGAGGACTCCTCCTCCTCCTCCTCCTCCTCCTCCCATTTACTTATGAATATCCAGCATAGAGCTGATACGAATTAAATTTATTAATAATGGTATTTCATTATTTTTCGAACTGCTGTCCTCATCTTTATTGTGGTAGTTATTAACACAATGTTTCGGACACTGTATCCTCCGGGCTTCCTTAGATGTGTCCTATGTATCCGAGTATGGTAATGAGATAACCTGAGAAATCATTTTTTAACAGTTTGACAGTTGATCAAACAGGTGTCAAAGAACTTTTTAAGATCTATTCAAAAGATGAAGTCATTGTTTTTTGCACCTAAGGAAGGCCGGAGGATACAGCAGCTGAAATATTGTGTTAATAACTACTACAATAAAGATGAGGACAACAGTCCAAAAAATCAGAATTATTCACATCAAGCCTCATTTAAAAAATACAGACAAAGAAGATGGTATTTTTGTTTGTACAAACAATTAACAAGACAAAACTTACACTAAATAGAGGAGGGTCAAATGCGGTATAGCCGACACAGTAAAGTCAGTCTGAATATTATTCAGCTTGTTAATCCACTTTAATCATAGGCTATTTTATGGCTATGAGCCAGTCCATCTAGGAGAGTGCTGGAGGGGGTGCTAGCTACTCTACAACACTAACCAAAGTTAAAGAACCCAGTCTGCCATACTATTTCCCCTTACCTGCTTTTCGGGCCCTGTGTCCAGTGGCTTTGGCTTCTGGACTGGTAAGATATATAATAATCAGCATGAATCCCAGGGGGCCAACCTCCCAGGCCATACCTACCCCCTTGTCTAAAAGGGGAAGGGCTGGGTTTATTGCCTAGTTCCTGAAGGGATTCCCACTGGTCACTGCATGAGCTTTGGTTTGTGCATGGCTCCCCATGTTAATAGGAGTTTATGTTCATCTGATCTTGTGAGAGGTCCAGAAAATATCTACTATTTACCCATAGCTGGGATGGGGAAAACAGATGGATTCATACCTTTTCCAAGGGGATTAGTGTGAAGTGAAATGTAAACAGCCTTGCGCAGGATTTGAACTCATGTCACCAATTCTATTTCCTTCAGTGATGATAATTGCAGTAAGTGCTCTACCTCTACTAAAGATTAATTTCTGCTGTTTAAAATATTTTTCTTATCTGGAAATCTAATTATTGCTAACTTTTCTTGTAAGCACAAAAAACATTTAGGGCTCTACATATATTTGATTTTTTTAAAGATCTCCCATTTAAGGATTAGTGTTATATTTACCTATATATATATATATACATATATGTATTTTGGAAAAGGTGACTTACCGGTGAATATGGTCACAATGGTTAGTTGATGCAAAATTCAGAAAGGTAAGACAGCGAATACAGATACAAGTGATAACCTACTTGAGTTTCACCATAAGGATCTTCAGGGTTAAATCCACTGGATTAATCAAAATATTGATTAATTGCAGTCGATTACACGTGTGTGTCTTTCACGATAAACGGTTCATTATATATATATAACGAACCGTTTATCGTGAAAGACACACACGTGTAATCGACTGCAATTAATCAATATCTTGATTAATCCAGTGGATTTGACCCTGAAGATCCTTATGGCGAAACTCGAGTAGGTTATCACTTGTACCTGTATTACAATATATTTATATATATATATATATATGTATGTGTGTATGTGTAAAGGTAAAAGTATCCAATTGACTGATATGTTGGGGATGATTCTATTTGGGATTGTCAATATCCTCTGTACATCCACAATGCATGCCCACACTGATGCACACCTATAGATTTATATAAGGATTGTTTCAAATCCCTAAGAGAGCTCAGTGTAAGATAATTAATAAATTAATTATATACAGAGCAATATTTACACTTTCAATAAGAGAACCATCATTTGGATATTATAAATTTATTTCAACCAGTAACTCAATAAATGAGCCCAGTTTCATCTGGCAGCCAATTACATTATAACAAATACATAATATATATATATATATATATATATAGGTATTTGCCTCATACCCCACATGTATGGGCTGGGCACAAGGCCTCGTTTTAACGTGGGCCCACCCACAAGCCGAAGCTCATGGGTGGGAATATATATATATATTATATATATATATATATATATATATATATATGTGAGTCAAAAAGTAATGCCATTTTGTTTAGGGCAGGTATAATTACCAATACAGGAACATGTATCATACATCAAAATGAAGCTGGTCCTCTGTGGATAACATCCCTACTTCTCCACATAGATGTGTCAAAAGTTGCCATTTTGTTTAGGACAGTTATAATTACCCATCTAGTCCTCTGTGGATAACATCACTACTTCTCCACATAGTCACTATTTCTCTCAATAGCAATGTTCCACTTTGGAATGAGAACATGTATCCCTGTCCCGTAAAATTCTGTTGACTGTTCTTTGAGCCACTTCTTCACGACAGATTTCACTTCCTCGTCACTGGAATAATGTGTGTCTCTCTTCAGCCCCCCATGAAAGAGACTTTTGAGAAGCAAACATTATTCCTTTGTTGGGTAATTTGATCTCCAATTTGATCTACGGTACAAAAATGGACTTTCACAAACATTTTAAACAAGCAAACATTGCAACTTAATTAAAATCTAAATGTTTTAAGAGTCAATATATTATTGTATTTAACAATCATTTTAAATATTATCTCAATCTCAGACTCTGAGATAATATTTGACGTATTTGACCTATAGATGGGACCCCAACTGGTACTACCACTGTTCCCAGAGTTTCAGAACTGGGGCCTCACCATTAGATGTAGTTTAGTGAAATTGTGGTAGTAATCTGATTTTGTAAAGCTCTACTATTTATTAGTTAGTTTGATCACCACTAGGTGTCTCTCGATCATGGCCTAATTCCACGCAAATATATACAATTATTAACTGAACTGATGGAAAGAAAAAAAAGGGTTATGAGATAGAATTATAATCCTTTTTTCTTTAGTTTTTTTTTTCTTTTCTTAAAAAATGATTTTTAAAAATCAGACTGAGCATAAGAGAAAATTTATTTTTAAAATGTTATTTATTTAAGTAAGTAGTATGTCAAAAATTATTTGTCGTTAAACAAAAACAGATGTCCCCTTTTCATCAATTTCAATACCACGTATAAAATATTTCAAATCTTCAAAACATTAAGACTGCCAGTCTCCAAGAAGCAAACAAAAACCTTAATGAAATAAATTCTAGACTGGATCTTTTCAATCATTGTGGTCTCCAGATATTGTTTATTAAAACAATATTGAGGTAAAAATAATTTAGGGGAAAAAATTGAATTTTTATTTTTTCATTGGAGAGACAGAAAAAAGAAAGAAAGAAAGAAAAACCAAAAAGTCAGCAATTAACTCGTTACACGTCAGTTTTAGATTTGAGAAATCCGGAAAAGAATTGTATCACTATCAACCCTTATTATTATTTTTTCTAAAGTCAGATTTAATAAAATAAATATAAAAGCTAAATAAATAAAAAATAATCCAAATGCTGATTTTCTAGGCGAGCAGACAGCCTCATCCCACTTTAAACCCCGATTTTAGCCTTGAATTAAAACAAAAACAACAACAAAACATTGAGAGATGTAAATAACGAATGAAATAATAATATCAGCTTTTTTTTCTTCAATAATATAGAAAACTATAAACCCAAGATCAAAGAGAAAAATAATTCTCAAAAAACATTACTTCCGGAGCGAGTTCGATCCTTACTGAATTCTATACACTTGTGGCGTCGTGTAAAATTAAATTAAACTTCGTAAATGTTGAAATAAAAGGTAAATAAATAACATGTAAAAATAAACAAACAAAATATTCTTTTTCGATTTCTCTTTTATGAAACCTCTACCCATAGCTAAAAAAAAATTTTTTAAAAAAGAAAAGAAAAATCGTCCCTAGATCTAAAAAGTAGAATATCAAAAAATTGTGCAAGAGCGATAGTATTTTTTAAATTTTTTTATGTAAAGATATATCAGTGTCATTTAAAAAAAAATTAAATGGGGTTTTAAAATAATTACTAACTTATTTATTCGTTACAAATATTGACACGAAAATTTAGCTTGTAAAAAATAAAAGAACGAATTCATTTCACTAAAAATGTTTACACAGAAAATAATAAAAATAAAAAGCCTTAAAAATAAAAATAACCCCAAACTACGAAATATATCTATATTTCCCAATTTTAATCTAAATAATTAAAAATATAAAAATTTTAATAATAAATCCCGAATTTCTGTTTCTTAAAGTTTGTTTTCCAATTTTTATATTCAATCAATTTTATTTTCAATTTAAACGAAAAATATTTAAAAAAACGTAAACATTAAAAATAAAAACAGAAGTGAGAATGTGTTTGTTGTTACCTGTACATGTGTAGATCTGATTCGGTAAGCTTTCTTACGTGACACCTGTATCCAGGTGTGATGAATAGAAAAACGAAGACAATTGTAAAGAAATAAACATATCGCCTCACTTGTGGGCAACCTTCGTTCATCATCCGACGGAAAAAAAATGTGTTGAGAATTTTTGTTAATTAGTTTCTTTCGTGCCACACCGGCTGCCCTAAACGACACGAAGACCAATATTTCACAGTAAGGGCTTCAGATGAATCAGACCTTTTCATTTTCGTTTTAATTTTTTCTGTGTTTTTATTTGATATTGAAACATTTTAATTGTACGAACACAATATCTCACAATTTTTTTTTTTTGGGGGGGGGGGCGAAAAAAAAAAAAAACGACAAAAAAAAATTGATAACGTCTGTAATGAGCTGGAAAATTAGTATTGTTGATTTAATGTTCAAAGATTTTTTTCAAACTGAATCAGGGATTAGCGTTTACCATTGTGAATATGTTTATCATGCAGTACCTAAGTCAAGTATATCTTACAACTGCTGACTGAGTTACCTGATAGGAGAGTGTCTGTTCATACATATACAGTAAGTTCTTTAGATTTGAATATTTGCTAAATAAAAAGTCTGAGTTGGTAGCTAAATACCACCATGAAAATAAATATTTACTCTGTAGTTTGGTGCTTAATTGAGTGATGTGACTTAGTATGTCAACCATATAATAGTCACATCAGACTTATTATGTCAATCCAGGACAGGTGCCAATGTCTCGTGCCCCCCACCCCGAATCTATGATATGCCCCACACGAAACTATAATATGATTTTTTTTCAAACTATCTCATGGATTACCGTTTACCATAGGGATTATGTTTATCATACAGTTAACAAGTTCAGTCAGTAATATCTCATTGTGAACTGGGGGGAGGGGCAGTGTCTTCTCAATCTCATGAATGTACACAGTAAGTTCTCTACTGATTGGTTGCCAAGTTAGATCATTTGCATACACCCAGTACTTGTGATATTGAATTTATATAATTTAATTTATGTAACAATTTCATTAAATGGTTGTGAATGCTACATGTAGTGGAAGTATGTGGTGTATTGATTACTGTTGTAGGAAATGGACATGGTAAGACTAGTTAAAATCCTGGGTGTTTGCATTTTACATAGTGCTAATACACTTGGGAAAGGTATGAATCCAACTATTCTCCCTCCAGCTAAGGATAGATAGTAGGGCACACTGGGCTCTTTAACCATTGTCACAGCATCTGACATATATTAGTTTATCTTCTAACCAATTTTTTTAAAAGTGTATCTCATTTGTAGTGAGCGGTGAAAATGTATTCCATCCCCACAACAATGTTTTAAATGACAAGCAATGAAAAGCACGGAAGCCAGACAAAAATGGAGGAACAACAAACATGTGGTATATAGTTTACAAACAACAAAAGAAATTTATTCTGGATCTTGGTTGGCAGAAGGTTGGATCGTCTGCAGGTCGGATCGAATGGCTGGGTCGTGGTCAGCAGGAGACTAGATAAACTAGGAAAGGTGTTAATAACTTACATTCCTTATCTCGTTTGTCGGAATACCGTTGGGTCAAAATCCCCAAAATTTGAGCTTCCAACTCCAAAATTTGGTAGAGTTATGTCGAATTTTAGCTCTCCAAATTTGGTGGGGTTGCGAAAAATGGTGACTTTTTGTAATCTATTTTTGTAATCAAGTCATTTAGATAAGCAAAGGATTCAGCATGCAGCATGAATACATACTCCACTTGGACAATTAATACTTTTCTCGTCTTTTAAACAATGGTGTCTGTAAAAAATACATTGCATATTTTTCAACATCTCCTTGTGTACCAATCATGTCTTGATTTTTGTCATTGACGGGAGACGAAGTTATCTTCTTGGCTGCTGCTGGGATCTCTGTCTGTCGACTCGAATCCTTTGGCCTTTATATCGATAAATACGCCTACACATCTTTATCTTTTGATCTGCTCTTTACATCTGCTAAATATGCCTACGCATTTTTATCTTTTGATCTGATAAAAGACAACTTCCTTTATTTTATATTTTTCTTTTATCTATTTCTTGACTGGAAGAGAAGTGTTCCGTTTTCCTTTTTTTTTTTTTTTTTTATCTATTTCTTCATCTTTCTGTTTTGTCTTTTGATCAGAAAGTTCATCTTCCGTTGCATGAATATGCAACATACCTTTTTGTGTGCACTAGACCAGGGAGATTGTTTTGCTGAGCTGGAACACCACACCTATCATCAGCTCCCAGATACTTTATGGCACAAATCAGATTACCCAAGCTGTGCTACTCATGCGCTGAGTTGATGGGGATTGGTATTGAACCTTGCAACTCCTAGGCATATGCTCTACCGACTGAGCTAAATCAGCCCATTATTATTATTATTTCTCATCATCATCATCATCATCATCATCATCATCATCATGTTGTGCTAGCAGCATGGATATCCATGACAATCTCTTGCCAACCGTCCCTATCATTCATCATCCTCAGAAGGTCCTTTGTGCAGCATCCAATATCCACGCAGAGCTGTCTATGTAGATCTTTGCTGGATGGCCCGCACTGATGTGTCCATGTAATTATAAATTATATTATGAATATTCGTTATGAATCGAATTTCATAGTGTGATCTGTCTATGTAGGTCTTTGCTGGATGGCCCACAATGGTGTGTCCATGTGCTGGTTTCCATAAGAGGACATTGCTTATAAGTTTGTCCTTGCTTCTCCAGCAGTGTCCAGCATGTCAACTCACTCGGATGGTTTGTGTGATAGGAGGCAAGTGGCTGTACAGATGCTTCCTTATGGGGTATTGTTTCCACGATTTGTTTAAGATTGCATGCAGCATTCTTGTGCAGCTCCCATCTCGCTTATTCTCTAGACACTTCATTTGGGTCCAAGTGGTGCAACCATACAGTAGCACTGATACACCTACAGCTTGGAAGTATTCTTGCTTTAACTTGTCAATGAGATCAGATTTCCATATGACTAATAATCTGTTTATAGCAGACCTGGCCTTCCCTGTGAGTGCATTATCATCGCTTTCTGTCGATGAGATATTACTACCTAGGTAAATGAATTGTTCCATTGGCTTTAGTAATTTAATGTTGAGTATAGAGATATCTTCCTCCTTTTTAAAACACATGAACTCAGTTTTATTAGAGTTCACATAGAAGCCAAAGTTCCCTGCTGCCTTCTCCAGGCTATGTAGCAGTAGCAAGGATTCGGCTTGTGTAGGTGTATTTGCAAGAAGTGCTAGATCATCTGCGTAGTCTGCATCCGTAATAGTCTCTGTGGGGTATCACCTGCTTCTTACCTTTTTTAATGTGAGGGCTATTTCTTTATGTGGAATCTAATGATTTTTTTAAGTACATAGTCTAGGCATATTATAAATATTATTATTTCTATTGGAACATTATTCAATCAAAAATGAATATCAGAAAGTATTACAGTATTGCTCCAAATTAAGTAAACTCCTACTAATTCTCAAATAAAAATGTAATTTTCTTCTAAAATAAAGGTAATTTATGAGGAAGTGCGTCCCGGTATCCTGCCTCAAAATTGCTACCCGGTGACTATTAAAATAACGACCCAGCTCAGTCTATTCAAAACTATCTATCTATCTATCTATCTCAATTTGTTCATATTTATCTATATTACTTTAAATACTAAGATTTTTTTTATTCATGTTTGTTTAAAAAAAATGTCTTGTTTTTAGTTTAAATAAACAAGAATTACGACAAAAAAAGAAGTGACCCAAATACATTTACTTGTCGAAAATATCTATCTCCATTTGTTCATATCTATCTATATTATTTTGTTTGTTTATCTATCTATCTCAGTCTATTCCAAACTATATATCCATCTTCATATCTAAACAAGAATTACGAATAATTACGATAAATAAACAAGAATTACGACGAGTTGGGGTTGTTATTTTGATAGTCACCGGGTAGCGGTTTTTGAGGCAGGAGACTGGGACACACTTCCTCATAAATTACCAAAATAAAGATAAGAGAATTTTATTATTTCTTGTAAAACATTATATAACGAAGTTGATATTATTAGGCATTATTTATTACCAAACTCTACAGCATTAAAATTCTGTGAACAAAAATATGAATATGTTGCAATCCCAAAAATAAGAACATCACTTACACATATTCATGTGTGGAGGTGCTGGTAGTGTAATGGTTATCATCACAAGAAATGAAATCAGCGACCTGAGTTCAAATCCTGGATGAGGTTGTTTGCATTTTACATAGCGCTAATACCCTTGGCAAAGATATAAATCAAACTAATTTTCCTCCACCTATCAGTAAATAGCAGGGCAGACTGGGCTCTTTAACCTTGGTATGGAAGCTAGTCTATGAGAAGGATAACTGAATTCAGACCTGTTAAACTCTACTTAAAAAACTGATCTTGTGTCACATCCTGTTTGGGAGGAAGGGTTGGGTAAATACATATTCATGCAATTTTATTTTTAGTTACAGAGTTTCAATGTGGTAATAATAATACCTAATAATATCCGTTTTTTGATTGTCTAACTAGAAATGATAAAATATACATATCCTTCATAAATGGTTAGCAAGCTAGTCTCGCAGATCCATTTGATTTTTGCTGGATTCCCCATACTTACAACCTTGTGTCACATCCTACCCATTATGGATGGGTTGGGTAAATACCTACCATAACATTCATAAATAAGTACACCCCCTATCAATTTTCTTCTAAACTAAAGGTAAGTAAAAGTAAGTAAAGTCATCGGGGTGGCCTAAAGCTGGTATCAGCTAGACAACGAGGGCGTCTATCTTCCTATCTCTAGACCAAGGAGATTGTCTTGACGTCTGAGGCGGAGTGCCACACCTACCATCAGCTCCTCACTTTACTGTACAGATCCCTATGCTGCTCATACACTGAGTTGGCGAGTGCCGGTATCGAACACGGAACCTTGTGGTTCCTAGTTGGACGCTCTACTGACTGAGCTAAACTGGCCCAAAACATGATTTTACTATTTCTAATGGAGCCTCATACAATCAAGTTTCAATAATGTAGAATTTGGTAATAGATAATAAATAATAGCCTTTGCACCAAAGAATTTCTGGCCATGGTTGGTGACCCGTTATGCTTAAGAATGGAACCCTGCTGGCTGAGCAGTCCATGACATGCAATACTCACTTTGGCCCTTACTTAGGCTAGTCGTTTGGAGAGGCCTCCTCTGATCAATAGCCTGGTCATGTCAAGCCCTAGCACCTATATGATTGTCCCAACCCTATTGCCCTTATGTCAACCCCAACCCTTTTTATCATATCTTGTGGATGAGCAGTTCATGACATGCAATACTCAACTTTGGCCCTTCTGGTCATGTCAAGCCCTAGCACCTATATGATTGTCCCAACCCTATTGCCCTTATGTCAACCCCCAACCCATTTTATCATATATGTGCTAGAAGGTGGTAGCTGAGGGTATGATATTGTCCTGGGTATAATGTTAAACTCTATCTGATAGTGAAGTTACAGTTCTGGAGCTGTGGGGAATGTAGAGTACCCATTCATTACCATTTCTCCCAGGTCTATTCTGAGCCGGAGTGGTAGTACCTGTTAGGGTCCCATCTATAGGTCAAATAGAACAAAATGAGTTCTAAAAAATTGTGTTTAAAAAAATTGAGTTTGGAAAAAAAATTGAGTACCCATATAGTGGTTTGTCGGGTCACTAGTTTACAGTGGTCGTCAATTTATGGTGGTTGTCTTGGGTAAAGTATTATATATATATATTTTTATATATATATTCGTAATTACAACAAACACACTATAAAAAAACAGAAGGAAAAACAAATTATTCACAGAAGGAATAAAAAAGCCTTGTATTTAAATGTTAAAGTTACAGTAATAAGAGAAGTCGATATGTAGTGTTCAAGGTTTATCAGAATATGCTTTTTAAAAGTTCATTTAAATTAGAGGAAGAAAGTGTTCAGTTCCATCCAATAGAGAAAGTAAGGGTAATGTTCTATATATCAGCAGTGAAGTAACTTGTAGAGATGGTAAGATAAGAAGTACCTTCAGTGGCAGGCAAATAGTTTTAAGTTGAGCGACATGGACTATTCAGGCATGTTGGTCTTTCTGAACTGTTCGTCAAAAACCCTGCTATCTATAGGGTTTACTTAGGCTCTAATTTGGTATTTTTGAAAAACTTCTTTTTAGGCATGAAAGCTTCTGATTGGTCGAAAATTATCATTTTTAATATTTCTATTTTTGCTGTCTACCTGCACTGATCCTATGTGCAGATTGCAAACTTTCGTCATTTTATTTCTGCTTTCAAAGCGTTAAATTCTAGCTCGCTTCTTATCATATCAACCACCACACCCATCAAGAATAAATAAAACAAAAACGTCTTCGGCATAAAATGACCCAACAGGGGTTGACATGCCGTAAAACCCAAACAACCAACAACCAACCAAAGAATTTTGTCTACATGATGGGCATATCAATGTAGTGCTGAATATAATAAATAAATAAAAATATAAAATAAAATATAAAATAGATAAAGAATAAAATAAATAAAAGATAAATAAATCATAAAAAAAATAAATAAATGGATATTAGATAAAAAAATAGATGAATAAATGATAAATAAAAAATAAATAAATATAAAAATAAAATAAATATAAAAAAATAAGAAAATAAAGTAAATTGCCTGATAAAAAGATAATTGAAGATAAAAAAACAAAAAAACTGACGAAGCTTTTTTTGTCTTTTCTGGTATTTTTTTCTATTTTTATAAAGAAACTTAAATTTTGATTAAAGCAGATTTTTTTAAATTTCAAAGTAATAAATTAATTGATAATTATTAGTAAAATTTAAACAACATATTTAAAGTACAATTTTATTATATCCCTTACGAAAAAAATTTAATCTAGGAAAATTATTTTTCTTATTGAAACTCATAGAGGTATTTAATAGAGTTTAATTTTATTCATTTATTATTATTATTTTTTTTTTTTTTTTGAATAGGGGAATTATTTTTCCTTTTAGTTTTGGATTCTCGTGGAATCCCGTGAACTGAACGGAAGTATACTACTGTAGTTTAGTACTATTACCGTGATTAAAATTTCAAAACGAGGCTTCATCCTTTCCGGTTTGGACGCCATTCTAAACAGTCAAGTAAGTAATGTCTCCTTCTTAAAATCCACAAAATTTGTACATTTTAAAGTTCCATCAGCTCCAAATAATACGTTAGAATGTAAGTTTAAACGTTATATTGATATTTTATTACAATATTTACCTAAAATGAATATATATTCTGTGTTTTTTTAAGAGTTTACTGTTCATAATTCTCTTACTCGTGAAAGCATGCTGGATCTTCACTTATAATTTCCTGACTCTGATACATATATATTTAAAAAAAAAATTGTAATGTTATTTTTCAGTTTTGTTGATGTGATTTCCAAACCTGTAAATTATTTAGACTTTAAAGTCTTCGTTTTTCATAACTAAAAACAGATCAAAGCGGTAACTTAACCCGGCACGTGTCGAATGAACTTACCGCTTTAAAACCATATCTCTACCATACTTTAATAAATTCTTCTTTTCTTGGAGTTATATTTTTAAGTATTATCCCTGAAAAAACTTAATATATTTACTTATTTGATAAAATATGTACTGGTTGGATTGGACTCTGTTCACTATAATTTTGTTTCTTGTTCTAAGAAAAAAACTTGTTTTCTCCCTCTCTAAAAATTCTTTCTTTTAGTTTTTCTGCCTCTAAAATTGTTACTCGTTTCTATTTTTAAGCAGATAAAATGTATTTGTGTCTTTCAGTCCTTTAGTTCCATTTTATTTTTTTATATTTAGAAGTGGTTGTCTTTGTAAGATAAATAGAAACCTGTTAAAAGTTTGATTAACTTTAGTATTGATACAATTTTTTTTTCTATCGAAAAACCAAATGAAATGATTCTTCGTTTGGGTTTCGATACGAACCATTTACTTTTTTTCATCGCATTTCTTCATAACATTAAAAAAGATACGATAAATTAAGAGTTATTTCTTAGTAATATTTTTTTTATTAGTTTGATCAAATGTATATCTTTTTTCATTTTTACTTATTTTCTGCTCTTACCCTTGTTTAATAAACCTTTATTTAAAAAAAAAAGTCCCTTATTTAATAAATCCCGATCTACGTATTTAATCCCAAAATTATCGCCCGTTTACTCCATGTGCGGCTTAACACTCGACCCTTCTTCCGGAACGTGGTGTAAAAATGTTTCGCAAGCGAGATAATCAAACCATTGCTTGGGAAATCGCTCAGTACACCTGGCCTTGCACCATAATTAAGCAAAGCTTAGTAAAATTGAATAAAGACTAGAAAAATTTCGGTAATAAAGGACTATTTGCTTGTAAATTCCTACCATAAAATAAACTGAACCCCCATTTTATGTCCGTGTTTTTGCAATAAATGTTTTATTTTTCTTGCACCCGTTATTTTACAATACTAAATATATTTCCTTTATTTATTTTAATATTCACTTCAATGTGTATATTCTAAAAGCTTTTATTTTGTGAGAATAAAACATTTATTGCAAAAACACGGACATAAAATGGGGGTTCAGTTTATTTTATGGTAGGAATTTACGAGCAAATAGTCCTTTATTACCAAAATTTCATGGTTCAATCCTTCCTAATGCTTGGTGTCGCTGTTTTGTGAGATTGAGTTAAGATTTGTAAATATTCTTAGTTTTAGAATAGTTACAAAACAAAAAACAATCTTCTAGAGTGCATTGATTTTCTTTTTTTTTATAACTTGTTTTAGTGGCGGTAAAATCATAAAAGAATATTGTAAATTTGTATTTTACAAGAATTTTGATCTTCAATCTAATTGCTGAAATAAAGCACCCCTCACCTTGTGATATATTCAACTATTTCAATTTTGGAAATACTCAGTTTCATTTTATATTAAATTTATTTTTAAATGCAAACCTTTTGTCTTAGATATTTTTTAAATGATAAAATTGTATAAATCAATGTATTTTTACTTTTTTCAGCATGTTGATGCCAAAAAAGAATCGTGTAGCTATCTATGAACACCTCTTCAAAGAGGGTGTCATGGTTGCTAAGAAAGACTTTACTGGAGTGAAACATCCAGAAATCGATGTCCCAAACCTCCATGTGATCAAAGCACTTCAGGTGAGGAGAAATAAATTGAAATAGTTATTTTTATTTTCTTAAAATAAAAATGTTGAAATGTTGCATTCAGTTGAAGTTTCCTGAATTTTGAAAACTCAACTAATTTTACCTGCATCCCCAACACTAATCAGCTTTTAATTATTTTTTTGTCATTAAATTTAAAATGATTTCCCTTCATTGTCTAAAATTGAAATTATGAATTATTCTAAACTTTCGAAGAAAAACAATGTTTAAAATCTGAAACTTACCTAGCATTTAAATTGAAACTGTTTGTAAATTCAAATTTGTATTCTTTTTTAAATGTAGAAATTTAAGTCCTAAAACTAACTTTAATGTACAGGGTGGTCCGAAAGTCTTGTCATCGGTCTTAGTTTTAATTTTATTTTTTATTTTAATATTAATATTAATATTTTCTATTTCATTTCCAATGGTTTATTTCGTGTAATTATAATTGATTAATTAGGAGTTAATTTTGATAGGAGTGACAAGACTTTCGGACCATGCTGTGTACAGTGTTGGTACAAATGTTATCTTAGAAATATGATTTAAGATTTATTATAAAGCCAAAATAATGTTTAATAAATATTTTATATAAGTATCACTATGAACAAATATTGCAATGATGATAAGCGCAGGGGTCCTGAAAGCAACCAATAATGTGGGTTGTGGGATCTTGGATATCTTTTAGTGACTGCAAGTGGCAATCACTGAAGAGCCAGGATTTGGATTCTGCCTATTCTGAGCGCTGCAATGTTAATTCAATGCTACATCCATTTGTTCTCAGGATTTAGAAATCTTTCATTAAATTTAAAGAAAATTCTTATTAGTAAATTTACGTTTACTTGTATCACCAAAATATCACCTTTTCAATGATATTGGTAAATTATAAATTTTAATTCTTTTTTATCTTCAAACATGTATTTCTCTTTGTATCCAACTGAAATTATGGGTTATTTCCTAGATTGTTGACAGGGCTTAGAATATGCTGACTATCCCTTGCAGAGGGGTAAGAAACCTCCCTTTAAAAAAAAGGGTGTGGTGTGTATGACACTAAACTGCATCTAATGGTGGAAGCAGCCAGTTCATTACCATTACTTCTTTCAGATCCATTCATATTTGGAATGATAATATTTGTTGGGTCTCATGGGTATGCTTAAAATTATTTGTTCTTAAAAGGACATAAAAAAAAGATTGAACTATTACACAAATATGAATGTACAATGAATCTAGTTCCCAAACTTCTGGGCATAAAATAACCCTAGATGAGTTGGCATGCTACTAAAATCATTCATTTTACTTCCTAGCTTTAAGATTTGAAACATTTTTCTTGAAATTCAGATTTTTTTAATGTAGAGATTTAAAGTTTTAAAAATAATAACCTTAAAATAATGTAGTGTTGGTACAAATGTTGTTATATTTTAGTGATTTCATTTAAGATTAATTATAAATCCAAATAATCTTAAGATTTGATAAGTGATCACTATGAACAAATATTGCAATGATGATAAGCGCAGGGGTCCTGAAAGCAACCAATAATGTGGGTTGTGGGATCTTGGATATCTTTTAGTGACTGCAAGTGGCAATCACTGAAGAGCCAGGATTTGGATTCTGCCTATTCTGAGCGCTGTAAATGTAGGAAGTAATTTAAAAACAAATTATGAAGAATCAGATTTTGAATTTTCAAGATGTAAATTGAGTTTTATCTTTTGTCAGTATATACTGATCAGTTGTGTTAATGCATACTTTGTATATTCAATATTTTATAGTTTTTTATTTTATTTTTTTAATTCATTTAATTTATCAATCTGTACAATGTGCAACCTTTTATTAAAGCTTTTAAGTGATACTGAAGAAGCTATATTTAAGCAAGTTTGAATGAAGGTAGATTCTATCAAGACTGTTTGGGAAATAAATTAAAATACTCTATTTTCCAAACAATCTAATAATGCAGTGTACATTAGTTTGTTATTCAATACGATTTTTGATAAAATGTAAGTTAAAAACATAAATAATGAATGCACAAAAATCACAAAGCTAGATTTGTGCAATCATTGCAAAAAAAAAAAAAAAATGAAAAAAGGCCTAAAAAATTTAATATCTGATTTGATAAAACAAATTGAATTTATTTATTTGGCCATCATTTCTGTTTTCTTCAGAATCAGATTATACTTTTTTTTTTTTTTTTTTTTTAAAATTTTCTGTTTATCACTAATGTTAAATTTGTAACTATTTTCAGAGTTTAAAATCTCGAGCTTTTGTGAATGAACAGTTTGCCTGGAGGCATTATTATTGGTATCTTACCAACGAGGGCATCCAATACTTGCGTGATTTCCTCCATCTGCCTTCAGAAATTGTCCCAGCTACCCTCAAAAGGCAGACCCGTACAGAAGCCACTCGTGGGCCAAGACCAAAGGGTGAGTTACACATTTTAATAATTTCCATCACAAGTACAGTTGTTCTTGGCATGTTGTCTCATTTTGGGAATGGTTATATTCAAAATGATTTAAATAAATATATATTTAATTACCCAAATTATATCAACAATTTTAGATATTTTTTCTGATTTAAGGCCTGAAATTGTTGATTTTAAATTTCATACTTTTTCTCCATTCCTAAATCTATTGACAGTTTCTGTTTGATATGAATTTATTTGTAAATGTTAATTATCATAAATAGTGTCATTTATATTATTGTCCATTTTATACAATTTATAATGGGTGGCTCAGTTCTGGAAATTTGATTCTCAAAGTTCCTCTTTCTCAATTTCTTAAATTGAAGGATCACAAAAAAATTGCACTTTGCAGAACTGCTTATCTCCTTAGAGTAAAAATGATTTAACAACATTGTGTGAACAAGAATTGTACTACAATGTACTGTTTGTTTTTGAAGAAAAAAATTATGGTATTAAAAAAAAAAAATGTAGAGATTTTATGGTTTAAGAAAAAGTGCAGATTTATGGTAAGAAGAAAAATATTTCCGGTAAAAACACAAAAAAATACAGAAATTGGATAATTTCTTTAACATTATTTTAAAACTGATTTGATCATTAAGCTGGATCTAGAGGTGAAAATTGAAATTCTGGTGTTTCAGAATAGAGGAATTGATATCTGCTTAATTTCCTTTTAAGATGGCCAAACATTTAATGCACATGAATGGACGAAATTCCAGTTTCTAATTCCTAATTTGGCAACTGGAAAAAGTGTCATAAATGAAATCTTGAGATTTTTATTACACTTTGGCCTATTTGTCCAATTTCTCTTTTTAAAGAGATAATTTATTTTTCATACACATGGACCACACGCATGAACTTTTAAGATTAAATTGACAAACAAAAAAAAAGCTATTGGTTCTTTAAATTCTTAATTTAAAGAACCAATAGCTTTTTTTTTTGTTTGATTGATTTGTTGCTTAAGTGGAATTATGTGTTTTTAGATAATTTTAGCAACAAACTAAAAATTTATGCTATTCTAAAAGTTTTTGTCAAGACGGGAAAATGTCAAATTATGGAAATTTTATTTAAAAATTGAGTCAAGCCATTTCCGACATGAATTTGTTAAATTCAATAAGTAGACCATTACCAGTATAAATAAAGTTGAACTTTTTTGAACTAATGATTACTGAAGGAAATTAGATGTTGGTAAATGATTTATGCATTTTTAACCTTTAATTAAAATCTTGTTCAATTTTTATTAAAACTTGTTGCTCTGAGTTATCTCCCCCTAATGAAAATTTATTTTTCATTTAACAGCACCAGAAGTGGCACGAGGTGGACCACCTACTGATCGTGAATACAGAAGAGCACCTGCCAGTAAGTATTTTTTCTCTTTTCTTTTCAAGTCTTGTGATTTTTTAGGTACAAAATATTTATGCAAAAAGAAAAAAAATTGTCTTGTTTTAATAACTTTTATTAGTTTCTGTACAGGCTGACTCTGAAGTCCTGTTGCCTACATATTGTTTTAACTTATATTATTTTTTGTTTTAATGATATATAAGCAGAGATGCTGATAGGTATGTGTTCTGAATCCCTGATGCACAAAAATTTAAAAAGACGCAGTAAAATCTTATCCATGTGTCTCGGTGTTTTTTTTTTTTTTTACTTCCATCACCATTTCAAGTTAAATGTAAATACATTTCAATAGTTTCTTAGAAATGAATTACACAGGATAAATTACAACGACGCACTAAATAAAGCTATCAGCATCACTGTATAAGTTATGTAATTCTACCTTAAAAAAAAAAAAAAAATGTTTAAAAATTATTTTGTAAAATTTCATTATGTATTATTTTACCTCTAAAAAAAAATGTAGGGAGTAATGCAACTTTCGGACTTCCTTTACAATTAATATTTTGTTGGTGAATGTTTAACATTGTTTGGTCATGGCTATAATATTTCAACCTAAACTCAATTTTCTTTTTTTTCCCAATTGTAGATATGTCTGGTGACAAGAAGGCTGATGTTGGTGCTGGAAGCTCTACAGATTTCCAATTTGTAAGTAAAAACATTTTTTTTTTGTTTTTGTAATTTGAATAGAATTAGATTTAAAGATATTAATCTGCATAATTACAATCTTAAAATTTAGAATTGCTAAAAAGTGATTCCATATTTCAAGACATTTATGGTATTTAGATTTTCCTTTTTAATTTTACACTGATATTCTATATATACATATACAGTTCTACTCGTCTGTTTTTATAGATGTAACAAAGAAAATACTCGGCTGTAGTTAAATTTCTTTTTTATGGAAAAGTTTTCTAACAAAAAGTTGTACATTTTTTTTTTATTAGGTATATAAAAAGTTATGTATATTTTCATTAAGTTCTAATTCAAAAAAATTTCTCTTTTTCAGAGAGCTGGATTCGGCAGAGGTCGTGCTCCTCAACCACAGTAAAGACATTTATATCAATGAATAAATTACTAAAGTTATATATTGTTTTTAGATGTTTTTTTTTATTTATTTTTCTTATAAATAAGAAAAGTGAAAAAATATATACAAATTTCAATATTTTGTTTAAAGGTATTTGGGGGTGGAAAAAAGTGGAAAAGAAAGCACAAAGTAAGTCACAATGAATCTGTTAATATCTGAAGATTAAGCATGAAATTAATATTGAGGTAAAAGACATGCTAAGTAAAATTAGGTCAAAGTGGGAGGGGACTGTGTAGTATGCACCAAGGGACCCAAAAGAACATTGACTAGGCAAAAAATTCAGTTCATGGGAGTGGAACAATTGCATTGTGCAAAGAGAAAACAGTGTTTTGTGAAATTTCTGTTTCCAACAATAATTATCAAAAAAAAAAACACTTAAAGTTTTTATTTTTTTATTTACCTGACCTGCTTTTAGGCATAATACTAATTAGTTTGTTCTGATTTCTTTTATGTATAAAAAAAAATGAATTGTAATTTTACTGGTCTTCATTTAGTGTAGTGACTAATCATCAAAATGATGTGAATTATTGAAAAATATGATGAAAGAGTAAACTGTGTTTGTCAAAATACCTCTTACACACTTGTGCTTTTACCAGTGTTTTAAAAAAAAATTTTTTTTATAAGCAGTTATAAAAGAAATTTCGGTTAATTCCTATAATCTAACATGATCAAAGGGAACCACTCTTGACTGAATTATTTATTTATTGATTTACTAGGAAAAAAACTGGTTTAGGGTTAGTTTAATGGGGAAATAATTTATCAGTCAAGAGTTGTTCCCATTTGATCATGTTAGACTTATAGGACATAACCGAAATTTGAATATTTTATTTGAAGATATTTGAAAAAGTTGACTCAGTTAAGTGGAAAAGAAAGCACATCTACATCTGCAAACATCGGATGAATCCATTTTTTAATTTAGGTAAATGTCACAAATCTGTTAATATCTGAAGATTAAGCACAAAATAAGTAGAAAATTAATATTGAGGTAAAAGACGGCTTTATTCACTTTAGATAAACTCTTAATGTCCTATACTGTCTCATTTCACTAGGCTGGAAGTCCATGTCTGTGATTCTATACCACCTGAGGCAGCCCTAAATGATAGCCTTTATTTAAATGTAATAAACATTTCGAAACATCTATCTATTTATATCTACATATATAAAGTGCAGTTGTGCGTATCCGTATGTCTGGAGGAAACTTTGAAAATAAAGCAATTAACAAAGTAAATATAAAATACACACTAAATATCACCAGGGCTTGGTTTTTGAGCAAAAATGATTTGATTTATATTATTGAATACATTTAAAAATGAAATACCCTTCAACAATTGTGTTGGTGCTAAAATCCTTTAGGACTGGATACGAAGCCTGTTTATTTTCTTTCAACTTTTTTCTAACATTGATAAAAATAAGACAATTATATGCTGTGTAGTACGCATGTGTGTTGCTGAAATTCGAGTGTATTTAGGTATGCATTTTGAAAAAAAAATTTTTTTTATTGGCGTAGTACCACTTCCAAATTAGCGATGTTATTGGAGTAAAACATCTGGACGTAAAGTGACAGCTCACAGAATTTTCCATGGATCCACCCAAAATAGAATACTCCACAAAATATACCAATACAGGATAATACAAAGAGGTAATTTCCATCCAACTATGAAACCCCACAAGATCTTGAATATTGATGAGGCTATAAGATATAAAAGTTGGGGGGTTATTTCCTATAAGTCTAACATAAACAAAGGGAACCACTCTTGATTGATAAATTTATTTTCCTACTATATCAATAGATATACTAGGAAAATAAATAAATTTATCAGTCGAGTGGTTCCCTTTGTTTGGTTATTTCCTATAAGTCTAACATAAAGTCAGTGTTCTTCTTTTTACAATACGTTCCATCCAAACTTTTCTTTTTTAAAAACCAATATGATTAAATTATCATATTTACCATTCCTTACTCCCTGGATGTATGATATGCACCATAGTAACCAACAAAAACCTGAGACATCTTTCTAAAAGAACTACGCACAACCTCCTTCAGGTAGGATATCACACGGCATTAAAAAGTAAGGGATTTGAATTAACAGAAAAATACCACTAGAACCCAAAAAACAATGAACTCTTGCCTATTTCTATTTTAACTCTTAACATCCTGTTGAGATTTTTCTAAGTCCAGAGCATTCCTATAAGGATATATTAAAAAAATGGCTAAAAATGACCTTTGCATCTAAAGTTACCTATTTCCCTAAAATCAAATATTTCTACATATGTTTAATATTAAATTTAAACAAAATTATTGTTTGGGGCTGATTTGTTAAAAGAATGACTTCCAGCTGGGTGGAATAGGACTTTAAGAGTTAAAACATATCCTAACTTTATCTAAGTGACAGATGGGGTCTTAATATGCAAAAATGAAATGTGGGGTATGTAATAGAATTGTTGAAAGAAAATCTATACTTTTGAAAATCCCCAAACCATATTCAGAATAAATATATCTTAACTGCAGTTCCAAAAACAGTTTATTGTAGCTTGATAAAATTTAAAAAAAATTCAAAACTTGTGTTGCACCTACTATGAAGTCAAAATAGGAAAAAAAAAATTCAATTCAATAGTGATGGATCTGCGAGACTAACTTGTTAACCATTATACCATGGTTGGACGCCTTCGTATGCTGGAGAAAAAGAGCGAGCAACTTGCTCTAAGGGAGGTAACTCTTCTATTCGAGAATATTTGCTATTGGTAACATTCCTCTAATTGTTGGAATGTCTTAAAGAGTTCATACTAATGGACGCTAACATGATTATGTTACTCCACCTTGTTTTTTTGTTTGGCCTTAATTTTATTAAGTAAATATGTGGATTTAAAAACTTGCTGCATTATTTATTGAGCATCATGGAAACTTTTACCAGAATCAGGAAAATAATTTCCCATATAGATTGAGTAAAATAGTGACTGAACAGCAGTTCAGTTATTGCTCTCATTTTTCTAACCATAATGAAGAAAGATTCTATCTGTATGTTTGTTTGTACCATGACCTTGTGCCCAACCTTTTATAATGGAAATTGGCAAAGACTGAAATTTAATAAAATCTACACTATTTTTGTTTTTGCATAAGAAAAGCTGAATAAAAATATATGGGTATAAATTAATGACATTAAAAAATTGATAAGAAAAATGATTAAAAAAATTAATCAAATTAATAAAAAGCAAATAAAAGAATAAATAAACAACCTAAAAACAAAAATATTTAAAGAATAAAAGGTAAAACAAATACATAGAAAAATATTTTTTATATAAATATGGATACGAGATTTATTTTTAACTTAAATCCTGGGCAACACCATGTAGCTCTGCTAGTAAAATATTTTGCAGCCTAATTTTTTTTTCACAAATGTTTTAATATCAGATTATTGAATAAATAACGACAAATTTGAAATAATCTAGTAACAAGACCATAAAGAAATTGCTTTTTAGAGGCTTTCCAAGTTTCTCTTCATTTTGCTTAAGAACAATCTAATTAAATATTTTTGAATTATATTACTAAAAAGATTGAAAAAAAAAAAAAACTTATTCAAGGGAGATAATTATGAACAAGAGTTACGTTCCATGATACGATCATCAAGTCACGTCGACCGCACGTATCTTCATAACTCTTCCTCGCCAACCACCCCTATTAGACACCCATTCCTGGAAGGTCCTCTGCACAGTATCCAGAATTCATGCAGAGCTGATCGATCTAGGTTTTTGCTGGTCCACCCACACTGGTGTGTCCATGTGTAGGTGTCTACAGGATAACGTCACTTATGATTTCATCCTTGCTTTACCATAAATGTCCAGCATATCTTGCTCGTTTTAGCCAAATGGTTTGTATGATAAGAGGCAAGTGGCCGTACAGTTGTTTCCTGGATTTGTTGAAGACAGCACGCAGCATCATTGTACAGTTCCCATCGAACGTATTCACTAAGCGCTTCGTTAGATTTCAAGTGGTGCAGCCTTATAGTAGTACTGACACAGCTACAGCTTGGAAGAATTTTTGCTTTATATTACCGAAGAGATAAGATGTCTATATGGTCGATAATCTGTCTACAGCACTCCATGCCGTTCCTATGCATATATGGACATCACTTTCCGTAGATGAGATATTACTACCTAGGTATGTGAACGGGTTTACTAATTTCAGAGGCTTACCATTTATTGTGGAGATGTCTCCATCTTAGTTTAAAAATCAGATGCAGTAAGATCAACAAAGATTTAAATGAACAAAAGCTGTTTACTTGTGACGTTAAAAAAAAAACAGCATTCACCGGAAGCAATTGCAGGTGGGGTGCAGTCGACGTATTCTATACCCCACCGACAAGATGGGGAAACTGAGTCACTTTGAAGTGTAAACATTTATTGAAGAGTTGAAAGTCGAGTAAAAAACAAATTTGGACTCTCCAGCCGTCAGAAGTAACATATCAGTTGTGTCTCTCTGTCCTTTGGGACAGGATGGCTTCACTCCCCACAGGCATTCTGTGTACCTGTCACACAAGTGCTTTTTCACCCTCCATTTACACAGAGGTCACACGTACCATTTGCGTCTTTTATCTAGACCAGAGATCATCAAACTTCATGGTGGGCTGTATAATTGAAAAAAAATAACGAGCGCGGGCCACGTTATTATTGTGTTCAATACTTGCTAGCCAGAACGAAAGCTCTGAGAAAAAGATCTAAAACAAAATTTATCTTTCCATGTTATATTCATGGATGAGTGGCATAAGATGCAGAAAAACAAATTTAACCAACATATTTATTTTCAAAACATTATCAAAGAACGCAACATTCAATACCGTTGGCGGGCCGTAGTTTGGTGACCCCTGATCTAGAGGACAGGGACTTCACTTCCCACAGGTATTCCGCGTACCTGTCACGTGATGGCCTTTCTAAACAGAAAGTGACGACTTTAATTCTCTTTTCAGTAATCCCAGGGCTATCTACAAGGACTCTTTTCTATTGGAACATTTATTCTAACACATATTATTTTGTATTCTTCTATTCTGTTTTGTATTGTTTCTGTCCGAGTTTACTCAGACAATAAACTTCTATTTCTCTTAATTTTTGATATGAAGTTTTATAATTAGTATTATTTGGATTATTCTTTATTACCTGTACAATGTTTCGGTCGATGTACCCTCCGACCTTCTTCAGGTATTTCTTGTCAGGCTCAGGAGCCTTCTCTAACGATAAGAAGGTTCCCGAGTTCTAGAAGGCTCCTGAGTCCGACAAGAAATACCCGAAAAGGCTGGAGGGTACATTGGCCGAAACGTTGTACAGATAACAATGATACTAAATGTATATTTGTTATCACCTTCATCGGGATCTGTTCTATATCTATCATCATACTAAAGTGAATCAATGGTTATTTTCTAAAGGCTTTTTTCTGTTTAGTTTAATGTCACAAAATTCATATTAAAATATTCCTTAGTTTTAGAATTGATTATTTTAAAAAAATCGTAATAATCGTAATTTGCAATTAATTCAAAAGCTCACCCATCTCTTACTCACATTCAGCCTGTCACTTTCCTTCTCTTTACGTATATCTTCATTACCCCCTCGTTATATATGTTAGTTTCTCAGTGAGTGTAAAGAAAATAGCAGTCGGAATTAGGTCAAATTAATTTTTAGAGAAATACGACCGGAGAATTAAAAAGAAAAACATTTGAATCCTTTTGTAAGATTTCTATGCAAGGTTCCCTTACAAAAGGATTCAAATGTTTTTTCTTTTTAATTCTCCGGTCGTATTTCTCTAAAAATTAATGCACTTTGCAAATTTACTTTTCCCTAATCCCAATTATCTACCCAGAGCTCAATTTCTTGAAAGATCACACCCTGAAGAATATATAAAAAAATATAAATTCAATACCCTAAAAAAGTGATTTTAAAATTTAAAAGTTAATTTTCTTAAAACTAAAAAAATAAATAATGTGGAATGTTTTTTTCGTAGTTTAAAAAAAAAAATTTTTCTTTAAATTGATGCAAAAAATTTTTTTTATCTAAGTTAAAATGAGTTTTACTATCTTAAAAATTTCAAGGTCAATTTTACATGTCTGTCACTATCCGTGCCTAACTTGAAAATTTAACAAAAGATAGCCCTGAATTTTATGTTTGAAAAAAAATATTTCCCAAGATTTTTATAAATTAAAAAAAAAAAAATTGACGATTTTTTAAAAATTTATAAAAATCTTGGGAAATATTTTTTTCAAACATAAAATTCAGGGCTGGATGACAAAACGGGCCGAATTCTCTCCCTTTCTAAATAAATATTTCAGTTTTGACAGAGAAAAGTCTTTTTGGCTACACTTCCAAGAAAAAATATTTTTAAAGATATTGAATAGAAAATCCAGTGTTTATCTTTTATTTCAAAATACCCGGATGTGAAAATATACGGGATAGTAAAAAATAGCGTTTTCAGGTAACCATAGAATTCGTTCAGAGGCTCAATCTAAGGGAGATAAGCCGCGTACACAAAATAGGAGTTATACCCCTTTCTTTTGCCCCCTCTCTCTCTCTCTCTCTCTTTCTTCTCTCTCTCTCTCTATATATATATATATATGTGTAAAAGTAAGTAAAGTCGTCGGGGCGGCCTAAAGTCGGTATCAGCCAGTCAGCGAGGGAGTCTATCCTTTTCAATAGCGCTAGACCAAGCTGTACGACTGAGTAACCCCGGCCCCTTGATAGTCAACCCTATCATCATCCATTCAACAGTATCATGGAATATGCACACGCCATTTGCACTGAGGGATTTTTCACTTAAAAAAAAATCAAATTGTCCATCAATGCGAAAGTTTTGTGTTAGTATACTGACTACTGATACCAAAAATTAGATCTTTTACATTGTTTGAAGAAATAGCATCAAAGATCGTCTATTAAAATGCACTAAAAATCTTCGTTTTCGCAAAATTTAGCCAAGAAATTGGTTAGAAAATTTACCGTTTTCAATATTTAAATCAGAAATGTTATTTTATTTTATTAAAATGAAACGAATTAAATATCATAAATAGAATTCAAATTGAAAATGTGTCCCCCCATCATCACCTCTGATATGCTGCTTTTTACCTTATTAAGCTGTAACAGACGATCTTGATGCTATTTCCTCAAACAATGGTACAAGTAAAAGATCTAATTTTGGTATCAGTATTCAGTATACTAACACACAACTTTCCCATAGATGGACAATTTGATATTTTAAAAAGTGAAAAATTGACCTACCCTAATATCCCAGCACCTCGAATTAAAAATGTATTATTCTAAAATAGTGAATTTTTAAATACTTTCATATAGTGCTCGCATTTTTTCCTCTGCTATGTATTGTGTCTTTCGGTATATATGGAGAGCGTTCGTTTCTATTCTTATGTATTATGAGAGACACCCGTGGTTATTCCCTCATATTTGAATATTTACTTACTTACTGGAGTAGCTTCATTTTCTTACTATCTTCTGTAGTCTGTAGCTATCTTCATGGCTTCTCTTTCTTCTAACTGGTCTTTTGTTGACTGGTCTAGGTCTTCTATACATCTGGCTCTTCAAGATGCTGGTCTGTTGTTGACTGTCTGATTATGCCAAGGCTGCCATTAGTTCTCTCAGAGACAATGCAAGGCATATATCTTTTTGTGATCACATTTTTATTAATTTCACAACCAGACTTTATCTAGGATTCTCAACCGCACGCGGAAAGTAACGCCGAGCCCATGCTTACATTAGGACGTCTCACAGTTTAACTGACTCCCAGTTCATATAATCGATAATGTGTCAAACATTTCAATGTTTGACATTATCGATCATATGTGCTGGAGTCAGTTCAGCTTTGAGACGTCCTAATGTACGGCTACTTACTTCCCATCTCACAAACCATCCAAGTAAGACGAACAAGACATGCTGGAGAAGTGAGGACGAAAAAGACATGCCCGGACTGCTGGAGAAGTATAGACGAACTCATAAGTGACGTTCTCCTATGGACTCGTACACATTGTTCATCAGCTCTGTGCTCTGAGTGTCGTCTAGAGGACATACCAAAAGGGATGGCCAATTGGGACGGATGGCGAGAGAGAGAAAGAGAGCCAAGGAAATATGTGCTGTTGATACGCCTTGATAATGATTCCACAGACATACTAATGCTAACATTGGTCTATACAGACTCTTTCTTTTGTATATATAGATTTTCACGTATCACAATATGAGAAATCTGTGTTAAAAGTTCAAATAGATTATTTTGGTGTGTGGGGATTACCTCCCTTGTATGCCAAATATTTCTCCTAATGGCCACTAGGTAGTGTAGTCAAACCTGGTATAAAAGAAAGCGCGAAAACTCAAAGTCTCCTCGACCTCGGCCGTGAGTTGGTACACACCTCTGTGCATGAACGCTTGGTCAAGAAACATGTGACATCGTTTTCCTCTTATCACGTGCATCAATACCTTAAATGGACCAGACTCTGTCTTCCGAGACACTGGGGCTTTTCGCTCTCCAACAACCTCGTGTCGCATTGAACAAGACAACATAGAACTATACATTTCTTAAAAATGGTAATCTTCACACAAAACTTCTAATTCTTTTATACGTACGTACGCTAAAGACTTTTACGCTTTGGATATTTTCAGTCAGATTAGGTTGGTTGGTTGGTTGTTTTTTATGGCATGTCAACCCTTGTTGAGTTATTTTATGCCGAAGCCGTTTTGTTTTATTCATTCTTGTTGGGTATTCAATTTTTTTTCAAACTCAATGTAAAAAAACATTTTTACTACTCATCCTTTGATCTATTCAACCCATAGATGGGACCCCAACAGGTACTACCACTCCGGGTCAGGGTGGACCTAGGAGTAATGGCGATAAAGGGGTACTCCACATTCTCCTGAGTTCCAGAATTGAAACTTCACCACTAGATGCAGTTTAACATCATACCCAGGACACTAACACCCCCAGCCACCACCTTCTTGCACATATCTAATAAAAAGGACCGGGGGTTGCCATAAGGGCAATAGAGTTGGGACAATCACATAGGTGCTAGGGCTTGACGTGACTATCTGGTTGATCTCGGTGGCCTATCTGACCGTCCGTCTAGCCTAAGTAAGGGCCAAAGTGGAGTGTTGCATGTCATGGATTGCTCAACAACCAGGATTTCGTCCTTAAGTATCACGGGTCGCTACTCACGCCCAACACGTCGCCCCATTAGGGGGATTTTACCCCTCTGCAGAGGTGCAGTCGACGTATTTTACAGCCCCAGCCAACAGGGCGGCAATCAGGCAATCACATTAGGACATTTCTCAACATATACTCTCTATGTACAACGTTTTATCTCATTGTCTTTCTTATAGTCCTTCTATTAAGTTTTCTCAGACAATAAAATATGTTGTTGATTCGTTGTAAATTGAAGGAGAAGAAGAATAAATAAAAACGAGAGAAAGAAAGATACTAGAAGAAGAAGAAGAGAGAGAAAGAAGATAATAGAAGAAGAAGAAGAAGAAGAAGAAGAAGAAGAAGAAGAGAAAATTGACGAGTAAAAAGAAGTGAATTTATTCTATACGAGGAATATATATTCAACCATCATTGCTCTACAAGCAGTTGGGCGTCCCATCATGATTTATTGGTTAGCAAGCTTGTCTCGCAGATCCATTACTACCGAATCGCAAGTTCGATCCTCGCCGGATGTACCATACATGAGACCGTTTGTCACATCTGTATTAAAAGAAAGTTGTTTTTCTGAGCAATCCTCTACGTGAGTCAAAACAAAAATCCTGCAACGCCTTCGTTTAGTTCTTTTCTCTTTTTCTTAATTCTAACAAAACAAAATGGTGCTGGGTTTTCTTTTGGTTACCAATGAAATCAACTTCCTTTGCAAAACTAAGTTACATTAGATTAGCTCTCCTGTTAAGGAAGGAAGGAAAGGTGTTGTAATGGAATATTCCACAATCTCTCTCATGTGGTCTGAGTATATATATAATGAGCACGGCATTATACTGGGCTGGCTTCGAGGATTAGTAGCGTACCTCACTATTCTTTGTCTGTCTTATTGTATCTCTCTGCAATGAAACCCTCTATCTTAAATCTACGAATGTGTAGACTGGTTCTTCCACCGACTACAACCTTGTCTGATTGTATCCATTTTAAGGATACAACAAAAGGTACAAAAATAGGAAGAAGCTGTCTGTGTTAATTGTTTAAACTAGAAAAGAAGATGATAGCGAGTCAATAGGGATTCATGAAGAGGGCACTTTTGGTCGAAAATGAAAAATGGGCAAATAAAATCTTGATCACAAAAGTCAACGGAATTTTACATTTGTCATCATTTGATTTTACTTCGTTTTCGGGTGCTGAAGTCACTGCCAGGACACAGAAAATATCAATATTCTTCCCTTGGTAATCCGCTCTTTTATGGATTAGCAGGAGGGGCATACGCTACATTCGTCTTGCGAGATTCTCTTCGAAAACGAGACCATTAAAAAAATAGATAGTGACTCAGGGAGCAGCCATGCTTTACTCTCCCGGATATCTTGCATGCAAACACATATCGGCTATTAAATAGTTAACTAACCACGTATTCGGGCTGTTGATTGGCTGTGGTTTAATTCACGTGACCGTACCGAGTCTATAAGTTTAAGTGGTGGATTCCAACATGCCTTATACAACAGAAACTGCAAAACCTCTCACTAAATTTTCCACCATAACATGCTACTCGAGCTGAGGTTATCAAACCGACAAACATACGAAGATAACCTTCTACGTTAAAACCATAGCTTGCCACCGCTACAGATCCATTTCTACTGAATAGATAATTCGATCCTCGTTGGATACCCACACTTGCGACTTTGTGTCACATTTTACCCGTGGCGAACGGTTTAGTAAATACCAACAAGCAGTTACTCATTAGCGCGAGTTATGATAACTAAATATGACAAGTGAATGATGACAACCTTTAGTTGTCGGTACTATGGTCCCCTTGTAACGTAATAGAGAGGGGAGAGAGACAGGAATGTAACAGTGACGTGTAAATTAGCACGGAAGAGTTTTTAGAAGAAAAAAAATTACGTGTAGATTAGAATGGAAAAGTTTAAGAATGAACCAGCACAAGGCCACATGGCATTTTTCTATCGGATGAGACCTGACACGTGGCGAAGTGGGAGAGAGGCAGAGTGAGAGGTGAGATGTTAGTGAGTTTGGGACGATGCGCTGACTGAGCATGACGTGACTCTCGCTCCGGACGATTGTGACTTGGAGGAAAATAAAAATCTCACGAGAACAAGTATCGTCTTGTGTTGTTACTAAAAGCTATAAATAGCACAAGACAGGATGTCCCCAGCACCCCAAATTGGTTTCCAGACTCCAAACAACAGGGAATTGTCAGTGAACTGAGCATCGGTCCAGCAACCAAGATTCGAGCCTTTCCAATGCAGTACCGGTCCAGATATAAGTATAAAATTAATATTACTACCAACACATCATCACTTCCACAGATAAGGGCCATAAAATAACAAACGTTGACACGTCATCTCTCCATTCCGAAACGAGAGCGTAACGTAACAACCGAACCAGAGATTTGCCAGACAACTCAACATCAGCTCAGAAACCGGATTCGAACCTCTCCACGTAGCACAGAAGATGAGATAAGTATACAATTAATTTTACTATCAACACGTCATCACTCCATTCCGACATGAGAGCGATAACACCACACCCGCTGCATAGGGTAAGATAAAAAATATGAAATTTTGATTCTGGAAACGGCTATGTTTTTCCTCTTCTGGACATCTTGTATGCAAACACGTGCGCGCCCACTTCGCCCACGTGGCAAGTTGTTTCTCCTCACGCTACATTCTCCAACACAACACCCTTACCCAGGGTGATCGGTGTGGGTAAATACCTACAAGCGTCTAAATGGTTACTCTTAACCCTTTAGCGTGAGTTGTGATAGCCAACGCCTTCGTATCGTTCTTTTCTAAGTCTTTCTGCTTCGTACTCGTTTGCTGAAGTCATTGCCAGGACACACAAAATATCAGTATTCTTCTCTCGGTAATCCACTCTTTTATGGACTAGCAGGAGGAGCCGAAATCTGCATACACCACATTCGTCTTGGGATGTTAACTTCGAACACAATAACATTAAAAATAAAATTGTGACTCTGGGAGCAGCCAAGTTTCCTCTCGCTGATATCTTGCATGCAAACACGCGCGTGCCCGCTTCGACCACGAGGCAAGTTGTTTCCCCCACGCTACATTTACCAGCACAACACCCTTACCCAAGGTGATCGGGTGTGCAAATACCTACAAGCGGTCTAAATGGTTACTCTTTACTCTTTAAAGCGAGTTATGCTACCCAGATAGGATAAACATACGAAGACAATCTTCAATCGTTGGTACTATGGTGCAGCGGGTGCAGGGGTTAAGATAAAAATAATAAAGTACAGGTTTATTTAATCAGAGGAGTTTAATGAATAATGATCCCAATATATCACTGTTGCCATGCGCGACAATGCCTTAAATAGACCAGACTCTGTTCCCCCGAGACACAGGCGTTTTTCGACCCCCCCTCCTCTCCAACAATCTCATGTTGCATTGAACATGACAGCATAGAACAATACATTTCTTAAATATGTTACGGTTCACACAAAACTTCTAATTTTCTTATACGTACGTACGCTAACTACATTTTGCGCTTTGGATATTTGGTAATTTATGAGTAAGTGCGTCCCGGTCTCCTGCCTCAAAAATTGCTGCTCGGTGACTATTAAAATAACGACCCCAGCTATGGTGTTACTTAAAAGAAAACAACCAACTAAGGGCGTTAAATGTATTTTAGGGGGGGGGGGCTTCTCTTTTTTTGTCATAATTCTTATTTATTTATCAAACAAAGTTTAAAAAAATGAACAAATTGAGGTAGATAGATAGATAGATATCCATCTTCATATCTAAACAAGAATTACGACAAATTTCTATAAATAAATAAGAATTACGACAAATTACGATAAATAAATAAGAATTACGACAAAAAAGAGAAGCCCCCCCCGCCCCTAAAATACATTTAACGTCCTAAGTTGGTTGTTTTCTTTCAAGTAAGACCATAGCTGGGGTCGTTATTTTAATAGTCACCGGGCAGCAATTTTTGAGGCAGGAGACCGGGACGCACTTCCTCATAAATTACCAGATATTTTTACATTAGGTTGGTTGGTTGGCTGAATTTTTCGGCATGTCAACTCTTGTTGGGTTATTTTATGCCGAAGACATTTTGTTGTATTCATTCTTGCTAGGTATTCATTTTTTTTCAGACACATATTTTAATACTCATCATTTGATCTATTCAACCCATTGATGGGACCCCAACAGGTACTGCCACTCCGAGTCAGAGTGGACATGGGAGTAATGGCGATGAAGAGGCAAGATAAAAACAAGAAAGTAAAGGTATATTTAGTCAGAGTAGTTTAATGAATGATGATCACAATACATCACTGTATCAAACATAGAACTCAACAAAAGAAAAAAGTTTACAAAACGAAATAACTAACCTACTAGTTTAAAAGAAATGAAGACAGAAATTCGTTGGTAAAAATAACCAACTCGTAATAGTAACAAAAGGTGCAATAAATCAAAGATATCTTAGAATATATATATATATATATATATATATATATATATTGGTTAGGAGGATGATTTAGAAGGCTATCACAATGCAGTTTGGAAAAAATAAAAAAAATAATAATACGGTAACAATGGTGTTGTGTGTTGACCTGTATTTTTATTCTTTCTTGAATTTTCGAGGTAATACCTCTTTATAAAAGAATTGAACTAGGATACAGTCTTAACGTCACAACCAACACGCATTTTCAATATCACGCGCATTACAACATACACACACGTACAAACAAAAAATAAACGCATTCCCGTTCACACGAGAATACAGTTATTTAAAAAATAACATCATTTTCAAAAAAAAAAAAATTCATTTGGGAAGAAATGCCATAGCTGGACTGCTTCAGTTCAATTCTTTTGATAAAGAGGTATTACTTCGAAAATTCAAGAAAGAATAAAAATACAGGTCAACACACAACACCATTGTTACCGTATTATTATATTTTTTAATTTTTTTTCCAAACTGCATTGTGATAGCCTTCTAAATCAACCTCATAACCAATACATACACAATGCTTCAAGCAAATTATGAAACTCTCATATATATATATATATATATATATATATATATATATATAACATTAATCATAAAATTGTAATATTTGAGAAATATAAAAAATCACACTCCGAAAATTGTATATTTTATTTGATTATTATTTTTTGTGCAATTTTTCAGCTTTGCTGAAAATAGATCTATAGGTTTAATCAAATCGTATCAATATGAATAAAAATTTCAGAACAGTTACATTCAGCAATAACCAATATTCGGTGTGAACATGCAAATGCATGAAATAATAGTAATAATCATCCCTGACAGGAAAAACTGAGAGAAGAAAGAAAGAAAAAAAAACTATTGCAATACTATATAAGGAATTAGATTATCAAGGAAGATATTGTAGTTTTGTGGTGATGTTTATATCATATGATTCCCAGAAAATCCTGTCAGGAAAAATTAGGGGGGTTAATAATAATAATGATAGTAATACGAATATTAAGAATAATAATTGTTACTAAATAGACCACGGGAGCGAATTTTAAGTGAAAGTATAGTGACTTCTAGTCCGTTAACAAAAGTTCACTACAGCAATCCGAAACAATAGTACAACAGTCTTTTACAATACCCACAATACAGAAAGAAGAACATGGCCGCTTCACATCCATTATTTTTAGACATGATCTTGGAACCAAGAGAACTAGTAAGACCAGATTTTTGGCCTATGCACATTTCCCTAAGATCAGCCACACAGTAAAAGAAAGCAGGAGCGACAGATGAAACAGGTGTTTTTGCAATTTGGTATCGTGCACAACGAGCCTGTTGAATACTTTGATGGGTGACCACTTAAGCAACAGCAGGTACTGTAAGCAACCTGATATCAAAATGACTTGATTTGGCATTAAATGGCCCCAAAAGGGTTGATATTGTTGTATAGCCGCCTATTGGACTTCGATAAAAATATATATTAAAAAAAAGGGAGAACGGAAGAGAGGTCTTCCGGTCAAGAAGCAGGGAGAAGATGAAGAAATAGATAAAAGAAAAAAAGGAAAACGGAAGACTCTCTTCCGGTGAAAAGGCGGAGAGAAAGATAAAGATATATATACAAAATGTCCGTTATCAGATCAAAAGATAAAAATGCGTGGGCATATTTATTGTATATAAAGGCTAGCGGAAGAATGGTGTCAACTCAGTCTCCAGCGAGCAGCCGAGAAGTAATCTATTCCGTTGCACGATATGCAACAATATGCCGTAAAAAAAATAACCAACCAAACATCGCATTTTGTGTGACTGCTTTATTATTATTGCGGATTGCTGGGATGGACTTTTGTTGTCGGACTCGAACTCAATGTACTATCATCTTGAAATTGATTCCCTAGGTCTATCTAACAACAAGCTATTTCGGCTGTGGAGCGGCCATGTTTCCTTTTTCAGAGTTTTTAACTCCTCCTGGGCACCAGGTATGTGCGAGCGCACTTCGTTGACAGAGGCAAGCCATCCTCTCTTCTACAATAATAATGATTATAACTTGTCAAGAATACTGGAGAGAGTGATAGAGAAACTTGCTAGCACTTGACCCCCAGCAATGACTACCAGTATCAGATTCCTGAATCGGAAAAAGTTCCACCACGTGATGCTGGTAGACACGAATATTTTTTATCGAGAATCGTCGGCTAGGTAATGCCATTATTTTCAGATTCGCCATCTCTCTTAAAAAATCAATAATAATAATAATAATAATAATAATAATAAACAACCTCGCTAGATGTTACAGCTTGATTTATATTATCAAAAAAACACATATGATTTCAGGGGTCTGATATATAAGTCAACACTAAACAACAAAAACATTGTACACTGATCATTTTTTTTTTGTTCTTACTTAAGAAATTAAGAAAAAATTGAGGAAAATGGCGACATTTCCGGTTTGACATTTGGGTCACAAAATTAAGGCAGACGAGTGTGAATGGGGAAAGAAGGGGAGAAATAATCGTTATGCATGGGTATCAAAAAAGGGAGGGTAGAAAATTTGTGTTTTTATTTTAATTATTTTTTGGGGGGAATTTTTTTATTTCTATTTAAAAATTTTTTAGAACGGGTAAAGATATTCAGCAATTCCAGGGCTCTCAATCCAGTCACAGTGGGTGTGCAGGTGTAATTCCTCGTTCGGTTTCAAAAGACGAAGTTGATTGTGGAGAACGTTCCCACCTGAAGATAGAAAGACGAAAAAGAAAATCACGATTTGTATAAAGAGGCGTATAAGAAAATCAATTAATAATAATCTTATCTATACATATATAAAGGGGTGTTGGTGTGTATGTATGTATGTATGTATGTATGTCCAGATGAAACTACAAAAATAAAACCAAAATAATATATATACATATAAAATAAAACCAAAATATACATAGAAATAGCATTGAAATTCTACTTAAAAATGTCCAGCATTTGTAAATCTCAAAAGTAAACAAATCTATACACCAAGCCCCCCACCCGAAATTAAAATATACATAGAAATAGCATTGAAATTCAAATTAAAAATGTCCAGCATTTGTAAATCTCAAAAGTAAACAAACCAATACATAAGGGTTCCCCTCTACTCAGTTGACACTGGGAAGCCACTTCTAGTATATATATAAAGATCAGTTATGTGTGTATGGGTGTATGCCCGGAGAAAACTAAAAAATAATACAATTAATGACTAAGTAAATATATACAAACACATTCACTATCACCAGAGCTTACTTTTTGAGCAAAACCAATGAAGATTTTATTTATATCTGGGAAGATATTTAAAAATTAGGATTTGAATAGTAAGAAAGGGTAAGTCATTGGTGGTATTCGTGATTAAAACATAAATCAATTATGTAAGACCAAAACAATTAATGGATCTGTGAGACTAACGTTTTATTATTTCCCCTCTACCCAGGCAATGCCGGGTAGCCGCTTCTAGTAAATATATAAAGAGGAGTTGGTATGTATGTATGTATGTATGTATGCCCGGATAAAACTACGAAAATAAAACAATTAATGACAAAGTAAATATATATATATATATATATATATATATATATATATATATATATATATATATATACAGTAAATATTGCCGATTCTTGTTTTTTGTACAAAAATTATGCAGATTTGATTTATATTCGAAGATATTTAAAAATTAAAATATACATAGGAATACCATTGAAATTCTACTTGAAAATGTGTAGCATTTGTGAATGTCAACAGTAAACAAATTAATACACCTGGGTTTCTATTTAATTATAATAATTTAATTGAATCTATTTAAATAAATCAGACGACAAAAGAACAACATATTGATACACAACTAAATTCATCATCATCATCATCATATATATAATATATATATATATATATATATATATATATATATATATATATCCATTGTATTGTTAAATAGATAGTCAGAAATTAAAACCGTGTATTGTCTCCTTATAGGAAGAAGAAAATATATTAATATTAGAGACACGTCATTCATCTTAATCTGCTCGATCGTTTGTCAACATTTTTCCGTCGTGGGCGCAAAACTATTAAAATGTCATCTGTTCCATTGAAGAACCCGACGAATGCGAAGAAATCGGCACGATTCGCCCCAACAATTTAATATTCGCTTTACTATTTACTGTGTTTAAAAGATGACGGTGGATTCGTTCGCCGATTGTCTCTTTCCGCTCTCACCAAAAGTCTTCGACAACATCACGGATATTGAAAACGGGTGGAGGACAGGTTACGGACGTTTATTATCAAAACGCTGATCGCTTCTCGGATCTTTCTCATCCATCAGGAAGATTCGCCATCTCTTGAATCAGAAGAGAATTATCCAAAGTCATCTGTTTCCGAAAAGACGGACAGTCGTAGATATTAATGAGACGTTCGGGAAAGATGAACATCTGGAATCATTACATACAGTGGATATTCCCATAATGAGCTTGAGACAAACTGGGGAAATTAATTTTGAGTGGAGGAGCAGAGTCCTCGTGTGGTAGTGGCTAACGTACGAAACTGCGACATTTTTAGTAAGTGTGTTCGAAATTTTGTGTACTCGCAAGAATATGCGCCCACCAAGTTTTGATGTATTGAAATATATCAAATTAGAAAGTATAACGAAATTAAACAAGAACGCATATAAAATGATTACACTTATTTTAAACTATATTTTAATTAATAAAATCATTCATAGGATTGATTTTAATACGTTGGAGAATAAAACAATATATAATAATCTATATAACAATAGAGATTAATAACACAAAGTAATTATTTATTAAACTGGTATTGTTAAAACTAGTATGCAAATTAATCACACCATATATTATGTAAACCTTTATTTCTTAGTGATATATAAGACACATTGCAGGATTTTAAACGCATTAATTACATGGGCTGTTTTGAGGCAAATCTTAATAAGATTTATTCGATGTATTGACGATTTCGACTATAAATTATTATACATATGTTACAGAGAACAGATGGATTCCAGTCTTTCCTAAGGTGGTTGGTTGGATTTTACAGCATGTCAACCCTTGTTGGGTTATTTTATACCGAAGACCTTTATTCATTCTGGTGGGGTATTCAATATTTTTTAAACTCATTTTTAATCTATTTAACCCTAATAGTACCCTAACAGGTACTACCACTCTGGATCAGAGTGGATCTTGGAGTAATGGCGATGAAGGGGTATGATTTTTTTTGTGTGTATGTGCAAGCTCGCGTGTGTGCTTCTATCAGTATGCCTATGTGTTTATGTGTGTGTATGGCAAATACATACATACACACACATAAACACATATACAGCACATCAACAGCTGATCTGACTTTAAAGTTTTTCTTCTCTTGACCGTGTGCCTTATCAAGCTTAAAGAACCCACTCTGTCCTATTATTTACCCACAGCTGGTAAGAAGAACACATATATTTCAGCCTTTGCCAAGCCCATTAGAGCAAAGTGAAACATAATTAGCCCTGTCCAGAAATTGAACTCAGGTCACCGATTCAACTTTATACGACGATAACCGTTACACAAAGCGCCTATATGTATATGCAGAGATGTTGATAGGTACGCGTCCTGCGTCCCTGACACACAAATATCTAAAAGGACGCAGTAAAATCGTATCCATGCGTCCCAATGTTTTTTCTTTTTTCTTCCCTCACCATTTCAAGCTAATTTTAAATACTTTTCAATAGTTCTTAGAAACGAATTACACAGAATAGGCTACAGGATTAGGTTAGACAGCTTTAGTTGGGACACATAAATTTTCCCGGGGACTCATCCAAAGCAAATATGTGCATCCCAGGACGCACTAAATCAAAAAGCCATCAGCATCACTGTATGTGTGTACATGCATGTGTGTACAGTATGTATATGTGCTTGTATGTATCTACTAACCCCTCAGCACGAGCAGGATTCGACACAAGGTGAATTTCCTAAGCGTTTATCAGGTTTGAATTCAAAGTTTTCCTTCTCTTAGACTGGTTGCCTAACCAAGGTCAAAGAGCCCAGTCCACCCTACTATTTAC
The DNA here is from genome assembly GCA_023376005.1 of Doryteuthis pealeii. NCBI lineage: Eukaryota > Metazoa > Mollusca > Cephalopoda > Myopsida > Loliginidae > Doryteuthis > Doryteuthis pealeii. Next base: position 99,930,817 of record CM042141.1, read on the forward strand.
ACATAGCTGGAATGAGAATACTTTTCCCAAAGCTATTACCGCTATGTGAAAATGAAAACAGCCTCATCCAGGATTTGAACGCGTGTCGCAGAATCCATTTCCTTCGACGGTAACCATTACATGACACGCGCCTCCATAAATGTCTATGTACTGATTTGCATACATGTCTGCATGCGTATGTGCATATATTTATGAGTGTCCGTACTCATCGGTGTATTTATGTGAGTAAGTATATCTGTGTATGTATGTATGTATGTATATATGTATGTATGTATGCGTGTGTGTGTGTGCGCGCGCGTATGTGTGTGTACACACGTAGCGTGTACTTGTGCGTGTGTTTACGATCAGCCGAAAGTCAATATCTTTAAGAAATTCAAACACATTCAATGCAGAGCAGACATTGTTTTCGTATCCAAAACAGGATGTCAAAAGAGAAAGAAACAAGAGTAAAGAAATAAAGATAATAATAAATAATAATTAAAAAAATAAATGAATGAATAAAAAATAAAAACTTAAAATAATTTCTTCATTTATAAAGAACAAAAACAAAAGAACATTTCTAAGAGCAATAAATATAATGTTTCTTTCTTTTTTCTTTCTCATTCTTTATTTTCTTATTTTTTGTTCTTTCTTTCTTTCTTTCTTTCTTTCTTTCTTTCTTTCTTTCTCGTTTTTTCTTTCGTGCTCGCATGTACTTCTGTTTTGCCCGTTTGTTTTTGTTCTTTCTTTCTTTCTTTCTCGTTCTTTCTCGTTCTTTCTCTTTCTTTATCGTTCTTTCTTTTCTTATTTCTTGTTTTTTTCTTTCTTTCTTCCTTTCTTCCTTCCTTTCTTTCTTTCTTTCTTTTAAACATAATGAATAATAACAAAATAAAGAAATAAAGAAAATGATAAATAAATAAATAGATAAATTAAAATTGAAAATAAATTCTTCATTCATAAAGAACAAAAACAAAAAAGAAATGACATTTCTAAAAGCAATAAATCTAATGTTTTACAAATGGCGGCATTTTGCAATGAATAATGAAAAAAAAAAAAAAAAAAAGAAAAATTGTAATAGAAAAAGACCCCCCCCCCCCCGCCGAAGAAAAAATTCAAAATAAAACAGAACAGATGAAAGTTCATAAAAAATTTTAAAAATTCAATAAAATAATTTTTTTCTCCTAAACTAACGTACTCGGTTTTGTATTTAGTTTTAACTTAATTTTTACCGGAAGTCAACGGGAGCAGTGATTAACCCGCTGGAAATGCAGAAAACTTCCCTAAGAATTTACTTCCGTTTACTTTTTCTTTTCTTTTTGATTTTTCTTCTTTGAGATGTTCGTATATGCTTGCATGATTTCATACATAGAAGCTCATAACTACATTTACAAATAGATATATCCTCACCTTTGCATACAAGTAGACACACACAAGAATTCAACACACACACACACACACACACACACACACACACACACACATATATATATATATATATATATATATATATATGATGATTTTACGGATTAAAAACGCTTTTAGCGTTAAATTCAAAGCGTAATTGTATTAAGCTCCTACTTTACTAGGGAATTCTTTTTATCGATAAATCTTAATTTTACGATTCATCCCAATGCAGTAAAGCACAATTGATTGGTTGGTTGTTAGTTGTTTTATTTTACAGCATATCAATCCTTTTTAGGTCATTCAATGCTGAATCAAGTAAATTTGTTAAACAAAGGACTCAGGTTGCGTACACTACCTGCTGTTGCTTAAGTGGAAGAACGGTTGAGTAATCAATGAAGAATATATCAATTCCTAATAACCATGACTATAAGATTAAAGTATGGTAACAGCTATCTATCTATCTATCTATCTATCTATCTATCTATCTTCGTCTGTTCATATCTATCATAGTCTATTATCTATCTATCTATCTATCTATCTATCTACAAATCTATGTACTATTTTATTCTGTTCATATCTATCTTGATGGACTCTCCCGTCGATTTCGACGTATGAGTGTTCATACAATGAACATCCACACATTGATTTGTTTATAGTGGTGAAGGCTTGTGTTGGACCATCTACACTTTTTGGCACAGTCGATAAGAAAGAATTGGTGCATCAAGGGTTACCACAAACCCAATCAACGACCGACCTCAGGAATTTTGAATTCAGAGTTATCCCTCTCCTAGACTGGTTACCTACCCAAGGCTGAAGGGCCCAGTCTGTCCTACTATTTAACCCATAGCTGGAGTTATATGGATTCATACCTTTCCCAAGGGTATTAGCGCTATGTGAAATGCCAACAGCTTCGCCTAGGAATTGAACTCGAATCGACGAGTCCATTTTCCACGACTTTAACCACTAGCCCACGTCTTAGTATGTTCCTTATCTATCTATCTATCTATCTATCTATCTATCTATCTCAGTCTTTCCATATCTATCAATTAATCTATCTATCTATATCTCAGTCTCTTCATATCTATCTATCCCAGTCTCTTCATATCTATCTATCTATCTATCTATGTTGGTAGGTATGGCGCTAGGTGTGGTTATGTTTACAATTCCAGATCTGCTTTAATGACAAGGAAACTTCCGATAAGGGTTCCCACTTTCCACGTTTCACAATAATTAAACTTTGTGATAATAACACATGTAGCCGATGTAGCTGCCATTCACCTTGCTTATACTTGTCGTTCGACAACAGGTGTTGAGACTTAAAAGGGTGGTATGTGTGCAGCACAAGCACATACCATCATTTGGGCAGATATATGTTCTCATTCATCTATGTCAACTTTTGTGCACTCGTCTAGGGAGAGATTGCCATTTTCTGACTAGAACCAACACTTAGGATGTTTGTATATACGCGTCTATTGGCTGATGTAAAGTCGTGCAATATTTTCATTTGATATTTCTGCAATAAAAGTGTCTTGTATGCGATGAGAGATATGAGTATCAGTCTCAGTCTAAGAAGACTTTAAGAGAAAACAGTTTCATAATTGATTTTAGCATCGGTCACATGTGAGTGCGCTGTAACTTTGATCCTTGACTGATAGATAGATAGATAGATAGATAGATAGATGGATAGATATGAATATACATACATACATAAATACATACATAGACGACAGAAATTATATATATATATATATATATATATATATATATATATATATATATGTGTGTGTGTGTGTGTGTGTGTGCGTGCGTGCGTGTGTGTGTATGTGTGTGTGTGTGTGTGTGTATTCATTTTTATTCTTTTTATTTCAGTATTATCTGCGTTATTCGGACTATTGTTCCCATCTTCATTGTTACGTGTACAACGTTTCGGCCGATATGCCCTCTGGCCTTCTTCAGGTATTTCTTGTCGGATTCGAGAACCTTCTTGGACTCGGGAACCTTCTTTTCGAACTCGGGAACTTTCTTGTCGTATTCGGGTGCCATCATGGAACTTTGAACCTAACCCTTTATTTATTCCGCGGGGGTATCCTGTTCTCATTCCGCTAACCATAGCTGGGGGTAGGAGTTGTGTTAATTAATTATTTTTCTAACTGCTTTCACTCAGGATTGAACTCGGGTTCCAGAGATAACTGTCACTTAGAACTGTCTTAACCTAACTGCCTTATCCACTCGGCCATGTGTCCTTTTTATTTCATTTTCTTATTAAGTTATATTCAGTTGTTAAAAATACCTTGATAGAGGGTGGAGGTCACCCGAGATATTGGAAAACTAAAATCCTCGATCACGGGTGTAATAGCTGTATTTATACATACATATATAAATGAATTGAAATTCCCGGCATTTCGTAACAGGCACGTTGTCTTGACGAAAAATGGCTAACATGCTGCTTTGAAACCGATGGTAACAATCGCACCTTAAATGTATTGTACACTATAATGAATATATATATATATATATAAGTAATTGGTAATTTGCTTGAAGCATTGTTAAGTATGTTATAATATATTAATGATTTGAAGGCAATTACAATGCGTATAAAAAATAAAAACAAAAAGATGTTATTTTTGTCTTATCGATTTCAAAGTAGAACTTTATCTTCAGAGGTGAATATCAGAAATGTACGTGCTTAAGTCTTTTTTTGTGTATATATATATATTTTTGTATATATATATATTGATAGATAGAAGATAGATTCCAAGTGGTACAGGCGTACAATAACTGATATTTAGAGTACAAGTGGTACAGCTATACAATAACACTGACATGGCTTCAACTTGGAAAAATTCTAGCTTTACGTTCTACACGTAAGTGATTCCGTAATTTTTGACGGGTACTGTTCTACTTTTTAATGTTGTTCTGAAAGTCGTCAAAGTGCTTGAATTTGTTATTGTTCGATAAAAAATTATCTTTATGTGGAATGGGATGTTAATAGTAGAAAATACGAGAATTTTATCATTTTAATAACACACGTTTTGTAATCAAATTATCAGCAACAGAAAAATATTTATCTACACCTTATTCTTTCTTTCTTTCTTTCTTTCTTTCTTTCTTTCTTTCTTTCTTGCTATCTATCTATCTCTGTTGATATCTATCTATCTATCTATCTCTGTTGATATCTATCTATCTATCTATCTATCTATCTATCTATCTATCTCTGTTGATATCTATCTATCTATCTATCTATCTCTGTTATATCTATCTATCTATCTATCTATCTATCTATCTATCTATCTATCTATCTATCTATCTATCTATCTAGCTCTGTTGATATCTATCTATCTATCTATCTATCTATCTGAGTATTTTAATTTCTGTCCGCCTATGTATGTATGTATTTATTTATATATCTATCTGTTGATATCTATCTATCTATCTATCTATCTATCCCTGCTCACATCTATCCATTGATCTATCTATCTATCTATCTATCTGAATATTTTAATTACTGTCCGCCTATGTATGTATGTATGCATGTATGTACGTATGTATGTATGTATGTATGTATGTATCTATCTATCTATCTATCTTTTGATGCAATAAAGTAGTACCAAACTAACCATAGGCAATCAGCATTCACCAACGTAACAAAATGGATGATAAGAAATATTTTAATGGAATAAAATTGTATGAATATTTACTGTTGAGTCGAGATAATTTGTAAGTGTAGTGAGGATCGAACTCAATCCGTTCGATTTTCAGACACATAAGGGCATCGTGTTTACCAGGGTCGTAATTCTTTACTCTGTAAAGATAAAGAGAGAGAGAGAAATGAATGCATATAAGAATACATGAATTAAAAAAAAGGATAAAGATAAAGAAAAAGAGAATGAAATAAAGAAGAAGAAGAAGGAAAGAAGAAAAGAGAAAAAGAGAATAAAATAAAGAAGAAGAAGAAGAAGAAGAGAAGAAGAAGAAGAAGAAGAAGAAGAAGAAGAAGAAGAAGAAGAAGAAGAAGAAAAGAAGAAAAATAAGAAAAATAAGTAGAGAATTATACGAATGAAACGTTAAGAAAAAAGAAGAAAAAAAAGAAAGAAAAAAGAAGGAAAAAAGAAAAAAGAAAAAAGAGAATGAATAGAAATGCATGAAGAAGAAAGAAACGGAAGAAAAGAAGAAGAAAAAGGAAGAAAAGTGAAAAAAAAAGGAAAAAAAGAAATGAAGAAAAAGAACGAGTAGAAAAAGACGACAAAAGAAAAAGAAAAGGAAAAAGGAAGAAGACGAAGAAGAAAAGGAAGAAAAGTAGAAAGAAGAAAAAGAAAAAAGAAAAGAAAAACAGAAATTAAGATAAATATGTTGTAGAAAAAAGACGATAGAAAAAGAAAAGAAAAAAGGAAAGAAAAAGAAAAAAAAGAAAAAAAGAAAAGTAAAAAAAAAGAAGAAGAAGGACGAAAATAAAAAGAAGAAAGAAGAAAGGCGAAAAAGAAAAGGGAAAGAAAAGAAAAAAAAGAAATGACGATAAATACGTAGTAGAAAAAAGATGACGAAGGAAAAAGAAAAAGAAAAAACAAGGAAAAAAAAAAGAAAAAATGGAAAGAAAACAGGAAGAAGACGAAGTAGGAGAAAGAGATATTTAAATAAAATAAAACATACAACGTTTTCTTTCTTTCTTTCTCATTAAAAATGATCAACAAGAAAATAAAATAAAAAAAAAGTAAAGAAATAAAAAGAACAAAGAAGAAGAAAAGGACAAAAATAAAAAAGTCGGAAAAAATTTAAAAAAAAGGGAAAGAGGAAAAGAAAAAGAAAGAGAAATGACGATAAAGAAGTTGTAGAAAAAAGACAACATGGCAAAAAGAAAAGAAAAAAGGAAAGAAAAGAAAGAAAAAAGAAGAAAAAAAGAAAAGAAAAAAAGTCGAAGTAGAAGAAACAGATATTTAAATAAAATAAAAGATACAACGTTTTCTTTCTTTTTCTTTCTTTCTCATTTCTAAAAATGATCATCAAGAAAATAAAAGACAAAAACTAAAGTAAAAAAAAAACAAAAACAAAACAACAACAAAAAGAAGAAAAGTACGAAAATAAAAAAGTCGAAAAAAAGAAAAAGTGGAAGAGGAAAAGAAAGAAGAGAAATGACGATAAAGAAGTTGTAGAAAGACAACAAAACAAAACAAAACGAAAAGAAAAAGAAAAGAAAAAGAAGAAATGAAAAGAAAAAAGTCGAAGTAGAAGAAACAGATATTTAAATAAAATAAAAGATACAACGTTTTCTTTCTTTCTTTCTTTCTTTCTTTCTTTCTTTCTTTCTTTTCTCAAAAAATGATAAACAAGAAAATAAAAAAGAGGAAAAGAAAAGACAAAAAGAAAAAAAGAAGAAGAAAACTAGAAGAGGAAGAAGTAGAAGAAACAAACATTTAAACAAAATAAAATACAACATTTTAAATTTTTTCTTTCTCATTAAAAAAAGAAGAAGATAAACAAACCCATTTTAAAAGCGAATAGGGAAGTCAGGTTAATGAGAAGAAAGAGAATGTAGAGCTAGAATTTATCAAATCTTAAAAATGAACGACCTGAGAGTAATTCTACCATAACTCGAGTAATTATCATGCAATTATTTAACCCTTGGAATCCTGAACATCCCACGTCAGTAGACATTCTCAATTTGGACTTCTGGGTTGAAAAATTAGCTGAAAATGTTGAATTTTGTTATCTGTTATTTTTACAGGGTGTTAAATAACAGGTTACAACATTCTATTGAAAATTTGATACACACACACACACACACACACACATATATATATATATATATATTTAACAGCGGCTACCCGGCGAAGCCCGGGTAGAAGGAGATAAAAACATGGTTTGATAATCGTTTGCAGATCTATTACTACTGAATACCGAGTTCGATCCTCGAAGGATGACCCATAAAAATCAACACGTAAAAACGATCTTAATTTAATCCGGCCTGGTGGGAGGTCAGGAAATTTTCTTTTCGTCAGATTTGAGCGGATGCATCATATGGCTAAACTTGCGAATCGCTCGGAAAATGAAAACATATTACAGGTGACCAAGAAAAAACAGAACACAAATTATTTATTTATTTTCCCATTAAACTAACCCTAAACCTCACCCCTAACCCTAACCCTAACCCCCACCAAGTTAAAATTAACAGTTTTATTACATTTATGGGTTCTGTTTTTTTCTGGGTCACCGTAATTTTCCGACCGATTTGCAAGTTTAGCCCATCACATAATGATATAGTAAGAAATTCTAATTCAATGATTAACTATATTTTTTGAATAAAATATAAATGACACGATTTGCTAAACTTCAAATTAATATTTGAAAAAGAAAAAAATTAAATAAATAAATCAAATTTATGTAAAACGATAAATAATCTTTTAAAAAATAACATTATTAATTCAAAACATAGCCGATCGAATAAATTTGATAACAATTTGAGTTTTCAGGTATTTCCGTGAAATGTATTAGGTAATCTAATCTCTTGCGCACTATTCTACATTAATATCATGATTTTATTTGTATTTCTAATATTAAAATAAATAAATTGACGCGATTATGAAAAATAAAAAAAGTTTTGTTTACAATTGACGAACGACGGAAATTTATAAAACAAAGTTGATTTATCGCTAAATGTTTTCGTTTGATTTATTATTTAATTCGCTGTAAAAAAAAAAATCAATGTATGAAAAGACATACTAATTACATATTTAGAAAGATTTTTTTCTAACGAAATAAATATTTTTAAGATAGAAACAGAAATATGCGATAAATAAGATTTGATTTTATGTTAAAATTTTAGTATGAAAAAACTATACTACGAATTCTAGGCTGACTGAAGCAAAATATAATTTTTTAACTCACTGTAAAAAATAATTCCATTGATAAAAATTCAATCAAATTACATATTTAGAGAAATTATTTCATTCTCTTTCGAACCATATAAATATCTTAAAGAAGATTGAACCGTAAATAGACGAGAAAAAAGATGGACCGTTATTCTTCTTTCAAAAACGTTTTGAGTTTCACTGGATATATTTAATCATATTATTCTAAGAATCCCTGTTTTTAATCGCTTGAACTTTTTCGTGTGTAAGACTATTTTACATACAGATTTTGTAATTGCTAATTCGCATATTAATTCAAATTTGATTCGCTGATATATTTTATTCCAAGAAATATGAAAGTATTCGTAAAAATATTGATAAAAAGGCTTTCATTTTTCTTTTTTACAACACAGCAGTAGAAATAGAGCGGACATAGGCAAGGAGGCAGCAGGGTGGGGTTCGCCTGCTGATTGTAGCTGGAATATCAGCAGTAGCAGCTATTTTATAGATTTCGAAAAATCGTTTGATTTTGGTTTAATTAATTAATTATATCCCTTGATCAGTAAAAATCAATAACCAAATTTGGAGTGTTTCTTAGTTAGAACGATATCAATGTGTATGCAAGATTTTAAATCTGAGTGACCTCCGTTTTGGAGTTATGCGTCGACACGTACATACCAAAATCTCTCCTTTATATATTAGATATATAGTTACCTTGAGTAATCTCATTTAAGAATTAGTAAATACATGTTTGCACAAAATGCAACAAGCCTGCAGTGAAAATTAACTTCCATTAGGAGAAACAAAATTTTAAACAAGCCCATACCAGTGGATATTTTAATTAATTAAACATTAGTTTGAACTATGAAAGTCAGACACAAAACCTCTGCCTTCAAGAAATGGCTAGGGGAGTAAACCCCGAAAACAAATCAGGAGCCGGAGTCCCTAAGGTGGTGTGATGCTGAAATCCAGTATTACCCATCAGCTCCTGAGACACTACCGTTGCCAAACAACATTGGTACCTTACCTTTCCTTTGGATCACAGCGGCAGTGTGGAGAGGGGGGATTTGCTGCATGGGCAACAGCTCATCCTACATATGAACCCGCCCGGGCTATGTAGTCCAAATTAAAAAAAACAAAACAACTTTGATACTACTTCATCGTCTCTCATAGACGGAAGGCTGCCAACCATATATTTGATGGAAATTAACATCTCATTCATTGTTCATTTTTATCTCGGTAAATACAGCTTCAATCTTAATACTTTTTAACTCCTGTCTCGATGCTGTTTTACACGCCTTTAATATATATATATATATATATATATATATATATATATATATATATATATATAATTTCTAGATGCTGGTGGATCAAGAACGGTAGGGTAAAAAGGAGTAAAGAATAACATTTCTTTTGTAAACAACGAGCAGGACGGAATTATGAGATTTGCATTCCAAATATATATATATATATATATATATATATATATATATATATATATATTATATAGTCGTAGAAGTTATTTCCTGACCGCGGTTTCGGTGTACTCCAACACCTCATCAGGGGATTGAGTGGAATTTTTTTCGGTTACTTTATATAGCTAGACTGATATCTTTTTAATTCTTCCTGAATTTAATCTTAGTAGGCTGCTAGTTTGAAGTTGGGGTTAAACTCCTTCTATCTTGACCTACGTGGGTAGTAGCGCGCTGTAACATTATACTTTTATTACCCCTTACCACTATCTTCAACTTACTCTATTGACCTTTATGGGGTCAGTTAGTCTGGAGTTTGGCTAAGTTTTGAAAAAAAAATTATTTCTTTATTTCTTTTAGTAGTTTTTCTTTGTTACTGCTATATCATAATTTTACTGTATTATGTCCTTATTGATCAGTTATATCTTATTGGTATTCTAATGCATTGCGAAATCTATGCATACATTTTCCTAGGAACTCATCTTTTTTATTAATTAAGTCATTTTTATTTGGGAATCTAATTATTTATAACTTTTCCTGTAGACACAAGAAAAAACGTATTCGAACCCTACCCAAGGATAGTTGTGTCTAGCCACACTGAAGAGGCATGAAATGCCGAAACACGTGTCTGTGGATGACTTATTAATATATGCTCCCATAAATTTGGTAATGAGCTCTCTAATTGGTAATTTAAATTAACTCTCACTACTAAGCAAATAAGCAATGATCATTTCTCCGGAAATTTGATCTCTCAGTGACCGAAAGATACATACATTCCTATGTATTTAATAGTTTAAAAACACCAGTCCCCGCATCAGCTGTCAGTGGGCGAGGGGATAAGATATCGGACTACCATGCGGTCAGTCTGAGTTCGAACCCTACCAAGGATAGTTGTGTCTAGCCACACTGAAGAGGCATGAAATGCCGAAACACGTGTCTGTGGATAACTTATATAGAAGTGGGAAATCTCCGGCTGAAATTCTGGTCGTAGTGAATGGGTTGGGTAAATACCTACCTCATTAGAAACATGTTTCCGTCACGGCTTTCACAGTTGAGTTTAATAACACTGTTATCCATCAACACAAGGTTCATATACTTTACATCAACAATGAGGCGCCTGGCAATCTTAAGCGTGTATCTCCATTCTCCTCGGATCTCAGTGGGGATTCGACAACCCGGTGCTTAAAAACAAACAAACAAATAATTAATCAATCATATACAAACAAACAATAATCAAATAAGGTCAACTTAATAACAACGTAAAATAAATCGTTTAGTTTGGTTTGTTGGATTTAACGGCATGTCAACCCTTGTTGGGTTATTTTATGCAGAAGACATTTTGTTTTATTTATGGCCATCCAAAAAGATTTTTTAATTCAGTTTTTTAAACTAATTTAAAAAAAAATTCATTTTTTCTTCTCTTTGACTTATAGATGGGACCTAACAGGTACTACCATTCCGGGTCAGAGTGGGCCTTTGAGTAATGGTGTACTCCAAATTCCCCAGACCTCCAGAATTGGAACTTCACCAGATAGAGTTTAACGTCATACCCAGGACACTAAGACTACCCCTTCTAGCACATATGATAAAAATGGTTGGGGGTTGCCATAAGGGCAACAGGATAGGGACAATTATATAGGTGCTTGACATGACCTGCCGATTGATCGGAGGGGTCCTCTCCGACCGCCCGTCTAGCCTAAGTAAGGGCCAAATTGGAGAGTCACGAACTGCTCAGCCACAAGGATTCCGTCCTTAAGCATCACAGGTCGACACCCACGGTCAACCGGTGGCCCCATTGGGCGAATTTAACCTCTCTGCAGAGGTGCAGTCGGTGTATTCTACATCCCCAGCCGACAGGACAAGTAAAATAAATGCCGTAATGACTAATTATATCAAAGAAAAAATTGATAATACACTAAAGAATATCAAGTGTAAATCATTAATTCTTTTTAATGTTATTATTTTTTTTTACTATTAAAGTAGATGATGACTCTGGGGTCGGGCATGTATTAGGGCCAAAGTCCCATCATTATTGACCCAGTATGCACCAGCAATATCTTACAATATCACCAGACTTTGTTGGTTTTTCCGTCATGTTTTTCGGAATGCCAGTAGAAAATGTAGTAATCCTTTCTTGTATTCACAACTTTTCAATTAATTAATAAGTATTAGGTTACAAAAATAATGGCCGATTGAAGTGCTCGGTTTTGAAATGTCATTTTAACATAGAATTTGTTGTTTATTTCAGATGAATTTTTGTATAGATAATAATTACTGTGTGCTCAAAAATAAAATTTAATTTATTTTCAGATAGAAAGTATTTTTGAAAAATAGAAGCCTTCAAAAATGAACATGCCTAAACATGACCTTCGCCTTTTATGTTGCATGAGTTCAAGCTTGGGCACAATGCCTCCGAAAATGCTGCCAATATCAACAAAGCATGGGGAATGAATCCACAAGTGATCGGACTGTACGAAGGTGGTTCCAGAAATTCTGCAGTGGAGATGAGAGTCTTGAAATGAAGAAGGTAGAGGACGGACATGCAGTCTTGACAATGAACAATTGCAGGCAGTTGTTGAGCAAAATCCACGACAAAGTGTCAGAGAAATGTCTCAGACACTTGGTGTCTCGATAAATGGGTTCCTCATGAGCTCAATGAGCACCAAAAACTTAGGCGGTTTGAAGTGTGCTCGATGCTCAGTTTGCATAACACAAATGACCCCTTTCTTGACCGAATAGTCACTTTTGACGGTTGTCGTAAAGGATCTACTTTTCGTCACAAGTCATCGAGCACACTTCAAACCACCTAAGTTTTTGGTACACATAGAGCTCATGAGGAACCCATTTATCGAGCTTTTTCACCTTTCCAATACTCTGTAAATGGTGGGAAACTGATGCAATGCTGACACTAAATGACATTTCAAAACCGAGTACTTCAATCGGCCATTATTTTTGTAACAACCTAATAATATTAAACAGACAGACAGACAGACAGACAGACATATATATGTATTGATTAATAATGCAGTTTGTAATATCTATAAATAAAGAGTGTTCAATATCGGTGTCTTAGCACATGTAGATCTTAGTTAAGATAATCTTAGCGTATATATTGAGTAACCGGCGCTTGGCAACGCTTAGTTTTTCGTCTATGTGATTATCAGACCAAGATGTATCCAAGCCGAAATCCGCAGCTTATCTTGGACGAAAAACTTCAGTCGCCTAGTGACGTTCTCTGTCTACGCTATCCTAAATTAGATCTCTCTCTCTCTCTCTCTCTCTCTCTCTCTCTCTTCTCTCTCTCTCTCTCTCTCTCTCACACACACACACACACACATATATATATATATATAAGGTCGAAATGTACATCATTTTCTCGATCTGTTAGCCTTACATTTGACATATATGCCCGCCTAAATTCATTAATTATTAACTAATTAATTTTCAAAAATTAGGTATGACTTCAATTAAGCACATATCCTCCAAAGATTCTCGGCTAAAAGCCATATCAAATAAACACAGTGTTTATTTACGTAGTCTCACACACATATAATATATATATATATATAATATATATATATATATATATATATACTAACCCATCAGCACAAACAGATGCGACACAATGTAAAATTTTAAGTTTAACAGGTTTGAATTAAAGTTTTCCTTCTCCTAAACCGGTTGTCATTCTAAGGCTAAAGATACCAATCTGTCCTACAATTTTACCCGTAGCTGGAGGGATTATTGTTGTATTCATAACTTTCCCAAGGGTATTAGCACTATGTGAAATGCAAACAGCCTCGTTTCGGATTTGAACTCGAGTTACCGTGTCCATTTCCTACAACGATAACCATTATACACGGGTGTCTCCTCCATATATATTATATATATATATATATATATATTATATATATGTGTGTGTGTGTGTGTGTGTGTGTGTGTGTGTGTGAGAGAGTAAAATGAGGAAATCAATCCGACAGTATGTGGAGAAATATATACAAACACGGGATGTTACAATGGATGGAAGTTTATTACTGGTGATAATGTCGACGCTATAAGGTTTCGGTCTTTCAGACCTTTTTCAGAATACGAGCTAAGTTCTTGTATTGAAGGATTCAATTCTCTTACTGACGAGTGTCTTGTGGTCGTGAGTGGGAGGAGGGTGGAGGTCAACTGCTGATGATGAGGTGTGAATGTTTACGAAGCAGTATTTGTTGTGGTGGGGATGGTGTGTGTTGGGTCATGTAGTGGATGTGGAGTGAATGTTTGGGGTGGAAGCTGGGGTCATCTACTATGGTGCATAGTAGAATATATATATATATATATATATATATATATATGAATGTTGTCTGGTTCCAAAGGGAGAAAATTCAATATTTTATAAAAAAAGAAGGTCCGCAAAATGTATTATGTTTTCAGAAAAAATTTTAAAATTCTTTTTATCTTACATATGCAACACGTGTTTCAGATCTTCTGGTATCTTCTTCAGGGTTTGATTGATAATATGAAAATGAATTCTTACATGCGTGTATATATATATATATATATACACGAGTATTTCACTTCTCTCTTCCTGTTTGGTGGGAGTGGAGTATAAAGGAATTTCATTTTTAACATTAGTCTTTTAAACAGGTGTTTTTGTTTTCTGGGTGACTTGGTAATAAATTCATTAACTGAGCTTTTATAACTCTTTTATAGTTCATCAGATGTTCATTGGATATGTTAGGTGTGTGTGTTTGAAATTTGTTTTTTGTTCTAGAGAATTTCTGTGTTTTTCTACTTAAGTTTATACTTTCTCTGTGTGTGTATGTGTGTCTATGTATATGTGCCTATGTTTACTTTTTGTGTGTGCGTGCGTGCGCGTGTGCGCATTCGCGTGTGCGCATTTACGTGGGTGCCCATGTACATGGTTGTATTTGGTGTGTATATGTATATGTATATATATATATATATATACACTTAAGAGTTGAATTTTGAACGAAGAATTAAATTTTGGGTGTGTGTATGTGTGTCTATGTATATGTGCCTATATTCACTTTTTGTGTGTGCGCGCGTGCGCGTGTGCGCGTTCGCATGTGCGCATTGACGTGGGTGCACATGTACATGGTTGTATTTGGTGTGTATATGTATATGTATATATATATATCTAAGAGTTGAATTTTGAATGAAGAATTAAATTTAATTGTATTTAAAATAAGGTTGGTGTGTCTCCTTTACATTACTTAGTTTGTACATATATATATATATATATATATATATATATATATATATATATATATATATATATGCGTATCTATATGCTGCATTATATAGTTTGAATTTTCTAATGTATACATGTATGAGTAGATGTAGATGTTTACTAAATTTTGCCTTGTACCAGTTTCGGTTCACGACTCATTTTCAGAAACATTTCAAGTACAACTTGATTCAGATTTATATAGACACAATCATCTTTATTACATATAAATAAGACGTAGAAAACTTTGTAGAAACATTCTCACATCAGCGCCATATTTATCTCTATAAGCTTAAAAACAAAACAAGAAACAAAAACTAAATAAAGGCGGTTGTCTGTGATAAAAATAATGTTGTCATTCAATTATATCAATCACTACAAAATCAACGAGGTTTATATTGAGCACGTTAATGTAACGTAACAGGAGTCGTTGTCTATTTGTAGTCGTTATAGTATTGACACAATCAAAGAGTTTGATGAATGGATGGACTGACGGAATACATCTAGGATTAGACATTTCCTTTTCGAAGATAGATGAGCAGGAAGGCCGGATTTTTATCCGCCATTATGTTCAGCTGACGAAAATTCCCGGGTGAATCGTAAACGCAGACGACAAAGATTAATTTCGTCTGCCCGGCAGGTTCGAATGAAATGCATTTAGCGAGCGATTTCATTGGTGGATTCGTTAATTGAAATTCAAAATCGAATGAGCTTGTTGATTATTATACATAACAAACTGTCCTGTCACCTTTGAAAGCACCTCGCCGTGGTGCAGTGGTTATTAAGCTTGTCTAGCGGACGGTTACTTCCATAGAACGAGTTCAATCTTCTTTCTTTCAGGTGGGTCTAAGAGTGTCTACTGACAATGGTCTAACGCATGGTTTCTCAACGGGAGCCATATGGCTCCCTTAGTGGCCATGAGATTGGGGTGCTGGTGGTGGTGTCGGCTACAAAAAATAGGGGGTGGACATAAAGGTCACAGAAAATTTAGGACACACATAATATATTTATGGAGTATTTTGCAATCAATAATTATTTAAAATAAAATATTAAATTTATTTTTTTCAATTTCTTAAGATTTAAAACTCCTAATTTATTCTTCAAATCAAGGTTTCTCAACTGGAGCCATACGACCCCCTTGGGTGCTATAATATTTTTTAGGGGACCACATTGGGGGAACTTGCATTGGGTTGAAGGGGGGCACAACCCAAAAAGGTTGAGAAACACTCGGTGGAACAACAAGTTCAATCTTCCTTATTTCAGTTTGTTTTACCATAATGGTTGCTTGTGGGTCGTTTGGTTAAATTGCATATCAACCTATGTGGGTTATTTAATGCCAAATATCATTTTTTTAAATATGTATTTGTTTAAGAAATAATTTTCATTAATTTCAGTATGTATTAATAAGTTGGTAGATATGATTTTAATTAACTTCATGTGTACTGATAAATACTGGTGGTTGACCCTCAGCCAATGTCTTCTAGTTCCTACGTTATAAAAAGAGGCCTTTGATGTGTAATGGTTATCATCGTAGGAAATAGACATGGCGAACCGAGTTCAAATCCCAGGAAAAAATGTTTGCATTTCACATAGCGCTAATACTCTTGGGAAAGGTATGAATCCAATTACTCTCCCTCCAGCTACGGGTAAATAGTAGGGATGACTGTGCTCATTAACCTTGGTATGGAAAACTCTGAATGCAAACCTAATAAACTCCGCTTAAAAATTGACCTTGTGTCGCATCCTATTCATGCAGAGAGGTGGGTAAATACATATATGATAAAAAAAGTGGGTGTTTGCCATAAGAGCAATTTGAATACAATCGGGACAGGCATAATTGCTAGGGTTTAACATAATTAGCCGATTGATCGAATGGGGCCTCTCCGACCGTCCACATAGCCCAAGTAAGGGCCAAAGTAGAGTGTTATATATCACGGGACCACTTAGTACTCGGGTCACAGACCGCTCAGCCACCACAATCTTGTCCTCGGGCATTACGGGCCTTCACCCACGGCCAAAATGTGGCACCATTGTAGGAATGTCTTACCCCTCTGAAGAGGTGCAGTCGGTGTATTCTACAGCCCCAGCCGACAGGGCGGGAATATCTACCGTAGGCAAATGATTACCATGTTTTTCTTGTAGATCATTTTGTTTGTATGCATGTATGTATTTATCAAACACCTCAGGATGTGACACAGGGCCAATTTTGAGCGCAATACAGTTGGCTTGAATTCAGAGTTTTTCATCTACTAGACTAATTGCCTTACAAAGGCCAAAAATCCCAGTCTGTCCTACTATTTACCTATAGTTGGGGGGTAGGGGTGGAATCAGCGCATTAGAGAAAAGTGAAATGAAAACGGTCTCGCTCAGGATTTCAAACAGCCTTGTCCAGGATTTGAACTCGGTTCGCCTTGTCTATATCCTGCAATGATATAACCACAAAGGCCGCCCTTTATCACATAGGTGCTAGAAGGCAGTGGCCGAGGGTCAGCCACTAGTATTTATTAATACACATAACGTTAATTAAAATCATTTCTAAGAAAACGGTCTCGTTCAGGGTTTCAGCTCGGCACACCGGATTCCATTTCCTAAGTCGATAACCGTTACGCTAAGCGTGCACCCCCTTTGTCAGTATAGTCAAATCGATTTTCATGGTTTCCCCTGTTTCATAACCCTGTGCTAAACTGTGCTACAACATACCGAATAACCACGTGACACCCAGATACTTTATGACTGCTCGGGTCTCTGTTTTCTCCAATTTTAGATTTTGTCGCCCAACTCTCACCTTTGCAGAAAAAAAAACAGAAATCTGAATTAGTTTTTTTTTCTAGTTTTATAAGAAATATCTCCAGGGAAGCCAACGGCCATCCACATCGATAGTAGTAGGATTGGGGTACTTACTACTCACATAAATCCCCAATACAACCTAGCGAAAGTGCTGGGGCTTCCGGTGAGGCTTACCTCTCGTGAAGTGACTCAATACTACCTGAAAAAGCACCCTGCAGCAGCTCGGTAGTCCAGTTGTCTCGTACTTATATATATATATGGAATAACGGTGTTGAGTTTTTCCTTAATTTCAAAGATAAATATTGCTCTCTAATCTAAAAAGATTATTATACATTGAGCTCTATGTAGTGATTTAAAGATTCACTGTATTTATACATACTGGATCATACAATAATAATACAGTGTGTCTTAGAATTCATATATAGAATCATCCCTTACTACCAAGTTTTGGATACCTCATACCTCACATCTATATATATATATATATATATATATATATATATATATATATATATATATATATATATATATTAGTAGAAAAGAACGGGGCATTAGGCTTGCAACCAAGATACAGGTATACAGAGCTGTTGTTCTTACCACTCTTTTGTACGGCTCGGAGTCATGGACACTGTATCGAAAATAGATTCGGCAGTTAGACGTTTTCCACAAAGGTTGCCTTCGACCAATCTGTGGACTCACCCTTGAAGACAGAATGTCTAATGCTGACCTTTTCACCATATGTAACATTGACGGAATGGAGAGCTTCCTCATAAAATCACAATTGCGCTGGGCTGGTCATGTTTTGCGAATGCATGATGACAGAATACCAAAGATTCTCATGTATAGTCAGCTTGACTGTGGTAAAAGAAACGTGGGTCGACCATTGCTCAGGTTTAAGGACAAGTTGAAAAGTAACCTCTCAGCTGCAAATATAGATCACGCTACTTTTGAGAGCACAGCACTCGATCGTAAAACGTGGGGGACTTTGTGTTACAATGGTATCAAGAATTTTGCAGCATCGGCGGTCACCAAGCTGCATCAAGCTAGAGAAAGGACTAGAGCATTGGCTAGTGTCCCAGCAATACATTCTAATAATCCACACTCTTGTTCCATCTGTGGGCTGAAATGTCACCTGCGATTAACACACAAGGTTAAATGAAAGAGGTTGTCGGAACCTCATCCGTCGAAATCGACGGGAGAGTCCATCATATATATATATATATAATATATATATATATATATATATGTGTGTGTGTGTGTGTGTGTGTGTGTGTGTTAGCAGAAAAGAAACTCACAAAATACGCTTAAAAGTAACTCTGAAAAACATGCTTATACAAGAC
Organism: Doryteuthis pealeii; assembly: GCA_023376005.1. Lineage (NCBI taxonomy): Eukaryota > Metazoa > Mollusca > Cephalopoda > Myopsida > Loliginidae > Doryteuthis > Doryteuthis pealeii. The sequence continues at coordinate 99,949,880 of CM042141.1, forward strand.
AAACTAATTCAGATTTCTGTCTGAGTTTTTTTGTGCTGATGAGGCCCATACAGAGCTGAGGTGTCTGTGTAAATGGGCTCGATATGTGTGTGTGTGTAGAGATGACGTGTGCAAATCCACGTTTTTAAAGTGTCAAATCGTGACTTACGTGATCGAGTGAGTCGTGCCGATGGTCTTTTCTGTTCTGTATGTAAAAGGTCGCAAGTGGTGTTAATATTTACTGGTTCATCGCGTCTGACGAGCTGAGGACTTAGTAGATGATTTCCAACTCCAGGACCTGAAAGGAAGATAAAATAAATTGTAGTAAAGAATTGTGTTTAAACAAGTTTGTGTGGATTGTCTCTGGTGTAAAATGTAAAGGAAAATAACAGCTTTATTACCTCAGAATACACGACATTGTTTTGTGAAAGAAACCAAGAATAATCCATCTTTTATTTTTAAAGGAAGCCACATACATTGATTGGCCAGTCGATCGAAGCTTGCCATTATAAAAGATTGGGGGGAATTTTAAGGAGGGGTGGTCTTTTTCACACTTCACATAGTGAGTTGGTCGAGTGTGCACAAATACGAGGGAAATTTGTTTGAAAGTGATTTTCGGTGTTGGAAGAGAATTTCCCCCATGTGGACTGGTGTTCCGGCTTTTCGGTGTTGGACTAGTTGGGAGAGACTCTCAATTGATTACTGACATATATTTGTATAATTATTTACCATTATATATATATATATATATTACAGATTCCTGAAGCTTTCCATCCTCATCAATTGTACTGTTGGGTTTATTATATTTTTAAAAAACTTGCTTTTGTAGCTGGAACATATTCTTGAACATTTTGATATTTGTATACACTTTTTACTTCAAACTCTTTTGAGCTTTTTTAATGATAAAAATGCTTCTAATTTCTAGAAAAAATTTTTTTTATTTTTAACATAGAATACGCATTTTTAAAACTTTTTGAAAATTCCGGCCCTGATTGAGAGCGTTTTGTGCTTCGTGATTAACGATCTATTTATTTCGTCTTTCCTATTATACATAGTTGCTTTGATAAAGACCGCTTTATATGGTCGAAACAGATACTGTCAGCAAAACTATTAACATCTTGTTTTTTCTACAAACTTTCTAAACATACAGTCGGATTCATATCCATTTTACTTTTCATATATATATATATATATATATATATATATATATATATATATATATATATATATATATATATATTCAAACAAATTATTATTGGTAAGCCAAGTACTTTCGGTTCTTTTCTGAACCATTATCAAGTCTATTTATATTTCAAGATGATAACATCAAAAGAATTGTTAGAAAACTTGAAAAAAAACAAAACAAAAACTTGAAAACAGTCAGAATTCTATTATGTTCAACCAAATTTGTTTGAATGAAAAGATGCTGCCCAAATATAGGTATCACACACACACACACACACACACACACACACACACACACACACCACACACATATATATATATATATATAATATATGGCAGCAAATTATTTTGTAAGTAGGTGTTATTAAACAACACGGAACATTTCTTTTTCATGATCTTGATTTGTATCTTTCTAATGTTAGGATCCAGTTGAAATAGGATTTTCCCCATACTATCAACCCGAGCGCTTTCGACTATTTCTTCAGTTGTCATCAGGGGGGTATATGTTTTGGTGTTAGTTCTTTTTTTCTCGCTTTTCTTGTTCTTTTATCTATTTTGTTTTGAATTTACGAGTGTCCATTATTTTTAAAGGGTTGCGTGATTAGTGTATTAGTTATTAAAGATAGCTATTCTATTATGACCGATGTTGAATGATATTTTATTAATGTTAGTTTAAAAAAGTTTTTTTTATGCATATTGCTTCAAGAATTTGTAGGCATTGTTATTTTTTATAGATAATTTTAGTATTTTCAGTGAGAATCTTCTTAATGTCAGAGGAGGTGAATTTATCTAGATGTTTTGTAATTAAATGTTGTTTTATGGCACTAGTATCGAAGAGATGGTATGTAAGGCGACGGGAGAGTGTTGTAGTTGTATGTCCAATGTAGCTACTAATATTTGATTTGTTTTCTGAGAGGCACTCTCGAAACGGGCAAGTGAATTTATAGACTACATTGGTTTGATTTAGGGAATTTTTAGGGGAGTTTGTGTTATTTTTATGAAGAGGTTTGAGGTTTTGAATTTAGTGTATTAGATAATTAATTTTATTTTTTTGTTGTTGGTCGACAGGTTTGATGTGTCTGTGTATGATGTTGGTTATTACAAGTTCGTCGGATTTGTAGTTTTTGTGCATTTGATTTCTGTAATATACATTGATTCTATTATTATTGTTGGGGTTGTTATTGTTATTTTTGTGGATGGTATGTAACCCTCTAAAAATAATGGACTCTTCTAATTTAAAAACAAAATAGATAAAAGAACAAGAAAAACGAAAAAATAACTAACATCAAATCATATACCCTCCGATGACGACTGAAGAAGCAGTCGAAAGCGCTCGGGCTGATAGTATGTGAAGAATCCCATTTCAACTGGATCCTAACATTAGAAAGATAGCCAGAAGACTGGAAAAGATACAAATCAAGATCATGAAAAAGAAATTTTCCGTGTTGTTTAATAACACCTGCCTACAAATATATATATATATATATATATATATATATATATATAATATATATATATATATATATATTTTGTTTTTGTATAATTACTTACCAAAACAAGTAAAACACACAAGAATGACAGTAATCTTTATTCTTTCAAACAGATTTCCACAAAAATATAAATATAAACTGCGCAATGAACGTGATTTCCTAACCTCTAGGCATAAGATAACCATAGACAGGTTGACATGCCATTAAAATCAACCAATCATTCAATCAATGTTTGGAGTTAATCATAACGTACCGTTGTATCGAATCAAGTGGTTCATTTCAGTATCATGGTCTGTTGTGTAACTGAATCCTAAACAGATGACGCCGTCTCTGTTTGGTCGGTAAACCTTTTTTCTGAAAGAAAAAAAAAAAAAAAAAAAAAAAAATAAGGAAGATTAATGATAATGATGATAATGATTTATCTTCTTCAGCTAAAGTAGTTTGGAACATCCTTGTTAGGTTCAGACCTAACGAAAATAGAGTTACTCCCCTTGATCAGTAAGGGTCTGATGGGAACCCGGAAGTGGGGTTTTCCACCCTGACACTTTTGGATTGGGTTTTGTACCGAGTGGACGCACGTGCACAGCAATGTTGAGCTAGTTAAGTCACTTTTAGGGTAGAAGCATTCTCTACCCTGTGTTAAATAAAACCTTGTTAATTTCCCAACAACCTGGTCTTTCATTTTCATTCAGTCTTCCGTATTTTATCTGTATGTAAAAACATAACAACCCTTCAGCAGCATTTAGTCATTCTTCATTTGAAGCCATTCCGTTCTTTCTTCATCGAGTCTCCTTACCTCCTTCAGCCAAATATCAGGACTCACATTTCTGCCTGTAGTGAGATAGCCAATGGCGTGTTATCTCATTTGCATATATCTCCTACAGCGGTAGATATATAGAGATAGGTTTGGGGACATAAAAACAGTAGCTACGAGAAGCTAAGAGAGAGAGAGAGAGAGAGCTACGATAAGCTCAGAGAATTACTACTACGACTACAACAAGAAGTATGAAACTACACATCACAACACTGCCTTTTGGATATCCGCCCGCAGCTTGCAAAGCAAGTTTGTGCAGTGGCGACCCCTTCATGTCCGGTACTTGTTTGACCCTATTACAGCAAATTCCAGGGATTTTTCAGGCGTCCATATCACATGACCAAACATGGACCACAGTAGTTGCGTCATCCTTGTTGATAGTGGAATTGTGCCGTACATCCTGTACAAAGCCTTGTTGAAGATTAGACCGTTTGGCCATCAGTGTCCAGTGATGTTTGTAGCGACAGGCATCAATCCGATCCATAGCTGCACCTTTGGAGCTGCCCAGATGTTGGAATTGTACATCATCAAAGACAAACATGCTGCGTCATATAGGCACAGTCTCTTTGTTAGCTGATTGGTTTGATTTGGTTTGTTTTACGGCATATCAACCTCAGTGGGTCATTTAACGCCGATAAAGTTTTGAAATAAATCAATTCTTAATGGATAATACAATTTTTTAATAAATACATTTTTCTATTTAACCCATAGATGGGACCCTAACAGGTACTACCACTCAGGGTCAGAGTGGACCAGGGAGCAATGGTGATGAAGGGGTGCTCCACATTCCCCAAACCTCCATAACTGGAACCTCACCATCAGATAGAGTTTAACGTCATTCCCAGGACATGTAGACCCGCAGCCACCGCCTTCTAGCACCCATATGATAAAAAGGGGTTGGGGCTTGCCATAAGGGCAATAGGGTTGGGAAAATAATATAGGTGCTAGGGCTTAACGTGACCAGCCGATTGATCGCCCGTCTAGCCCAAGATAGGGCCAAAGTGGAGTATTGCATGTCATGAACTGCTCATCCACCTGGGCTCTATCCTTAAGCATCACGGGTCGCCACCCATGGCCAATAGGTGGCCCCATTGGGGAGTCTTACCCCTCTGCAGAGGTGCAGTCGGTGCATTCTAACGCCCCACCGACAGGGCGATTTGTTAGCTGAATATTCGAGTCATATCTTCTATATTGATACATATGAAGACATACGATGATTTAATAAAGCCATTTTTCTTTTATACCTGCTGAGTTTTTCATACACAGTCAAAATCTCATAAAATTTAACAAGGAATAAATCACTTAGCCAACATTTAGTTTTCACTGTTTTTTTCGGATCGCCAAGTTACGCATATCATAAACGTCAAATGTCCATACTAAATTCGGCAATTCAAATTAACTTTGAATTTACACATCGTCTGGAGCAGGCAGCAAGAGGCCTTAGTTTCTAATAAAACAGACTTCATGTGTTTTAATTAAGGGTGTGCCACCTATCTTTACGCGTCCCCTTTTTATATTCTATCTTTATAGATGTCTGGGTTCACCACCCCGGGCTTAACACGTGCCTTTTATAACTGTGTTTGTTTTTTTGTTTTTTATAGTGGATCCATCATGGATTCGTCATATAACTCAACTAAGGACTCTTTTCCCTTAGGAGTTTCGCCTATCTTGTTTTGTATTGTGTCTGTTGGAATTTGCCTTGACAATAAAATCCGTTTCTTATAACTCTTTGTTGGAATTTGTTTTATATAAATATATAAATATCCTAGCTTCGGTGACCTTCCTAGCGCATTATAAAAAACTGGTGTTAGCTACAGAGTTAACACCACCTTAATTCTTACAAGCTATTGCGAAATAATTCAATATGTAAAACGTATAATAATCTTGATTTAACTCTCTTTCACTCTTCTTTTTTCTTTCTTTCCTTCTTTTCATCTTTTCATTATGCTCGATTGAAACAGATTAGCGTTATCACTTCCATATGTTCATCCCTTCTCTCTATCCTTCCCCTACTCTCTTTCTTTTTTCTTTCTTATTATATTTTTTCTGTGTAGCATGTCCTTTCACTCCCTCTTCTTTCTTTATAATAAAAACGGAATGTTCCATTATTTAGTTGAGGTGACGACAATCATTATAAATAAGAATTTAGCACATAAGCAATACCAGATTATTAGGATTTACATTTGTGCATTTAATCTCGGATGGTCTCATTTTTAACCAGAGGGTGTTGCGAGATGATAACGGTCGGAAGATTAACGAACACTAGTATTATAGATAAATGATATAGATATTATATCATAGACAAATAAATAGATAATTAAACAAGAATAAACTTTATTTCTTACCTGATAAGAAATATGTTTCCGTATTTCTCGACGCATCTGTATCTGATTTTGCCATTTGCTTCGTCATGTGTGACCATAACGCGTTGACGAATGCGCAGAAAAGTGGTCTTGTTACCATCGGGAAAGTACCATTTGTCACGCAACCATTCGTCCATGTCGCAACAAGACGATTCTGTAGAGAAAGAGAGGAAAATGAAAAGAAAAAAAATTATTATATTTATCTAATGAGCTGGGTGTATATCAAATGTTGTAATAATTGCATCCATACAACCGGGACAAGAAATCTATGGTTCGATCCTACGTAAAAAAAAATCCTAGTTTTCTAAAGGCTAAATTTTGCGAAAACGAGGATCTTTAGTGCATTTTAGTAGACAATCTTTAACGCTATTTCCTCAAACAATGGTGCAAGTAAAAGATCTAATTTTTGGTATCAGTATTCAGTATTGTAACACACAAGTTTCGCATAGATGGACAATTTGATATTTTTTAAAAGTGAAAAATCGACCTACCCTACTACTTATCCACCAGAATCCTGTCTTTAAGCATTACGGATTTCAAACAGGTGGCCCCATTTGATAGGGGGTCTTACCCCTCAGCAAAAGTGCTACCGGCGTATTTTACAGCCCCAGCTAAGAAGTCGGTCTAGGTAGATAGAATCACAGACTTAATTTGGCATGGCAGCTAGCGGTGGGGTGGGTGGAGTTCGGGTGGTCCGAAAACATTTGAGAACTACCGTTTTTAGACCGACTGTATAATAAAAGTAATTACTTTTGACACACGTCTGGTGGAGGCGCGAATCGTAAAGATTTTCAAGAAAGTAATTGTCGAGACGAATTAAAATTCTATTAATCTCTTTTTGATAAAGGCATGAAGGAATCCAATCTTCAGTTTTGAAAAAAAAAGGTTTCTTCTTTTGAATGGTCCAACAATTTTGAAGATAATATCAACCTTTATTCAAGTTTCATTGTGTTAAATATAGGGGGAGGGGGATAAATTTGACGCTGCAGATTGGACATCCCTAATGACATACTTTGTATTATACACTAATACTAAGAGTATTTACGGGTTTCAAAGGAGCTCTTATTTCTCTGTAGTTGTAGGCAAATTGTCGGACAAAGAAGGAACAAACACGAAAGTAAATGCAGACACTTGTATTAACAAACATTACATAAATGTTTTTGCAAATTTTATTGGTATTTGCTACAAGACTTATCTGTGAGTTAAGCAGAGTTCTTGGAGTAGTGGTTATAACAGGGGTATTCTGTTCGTCGGTAGGAAATATTGATAAGACGCTTCGTCTCGGTAGTTTCTCGTCCTTCGGTAAGTGTGCTATTGTACCCGCCTTTTAACGTATGCTGATATATAAGAAATACTATCTTAAACAATTCTAATTATCTCCCTTTGTCTATAGCGACAGAGCCTAGTGACTTAGCCATGAACTGATGAGAGGACTCATGCGGTTGGCTAGGGGCCTTTGCCGGCGACCAATCAGAGCACACGTTGCGAGGCTCAGTTTGGA
>CM042141.1:99962211-99974711 GCA_023376005.1 Doryteuthis pealeii
CTGCTGCTGATATTGTTATTTATACCGGCTGTTCTGGTCATACCTACGCATATTGCTTTGAACCTTCGTGGACGACGGAACATAAGATTATATCACTGGACCTTTGACACTACGTAGGATTCCATAACTCAGGACTTATTCACTTACTAAAGGATTCTATAGCTCAGGACTTACTTACTTTAAGTCCTTTTTAACTGGCCAAGGATGGCGGTCAGAAACTTGATCCTGATATTTCAAATAAACATCCATCTCTGTACAGACAACATTTTTTTCTATCCTAATGTCCTGATAAAGGTTTAATAAAAACCGAAACGTTTTAACGACGAGCATCTCATAAAAGTACCATCTCCGCGACACTGTCAATATTTATACGCAAACGGCCTCACCTGGGATTTGAACTCGGACCGCCATGTCCATTTTCTACGACGATAACCATTACACGACGAGCATCTCCTAAAAGCAGTATCTCCGAGGAACTGTCAGTATTTATACGCAAACAGCCTCGCCGAGGATTTGAACTCGGACCGCCGTGTCCATTTTCTATGACGATAACCATTACACGACGAGCATCTCCTAAAAGCAGTATCTCCGAGGAACTGTCAGTATTTATACGCAAACAGCCTCGCCGAGGATTTGAACTCGGACCGCCGTGTCCATTTTCTACGACGATAACCATTACACGACGAGCATCTCCTAAAAGCAGTATCTCCAAGGAACTGTCAGTATTTATACGCAAACAGCCTCGCCGAGGATTTGAACTATGGTTACTGATTCCATTTCTAACGGCATAAACCATTACGATAAGCACGCCTCCTATTTTTGGCGCGTAACTTTTTGCTGACGTTTCTTTGTTTCTAGTCTTTTTTTTTTGTTCATTGTGAAACTGACGTTTTCAATCACATAAAAAAAAAAAAGACTTGTTCGTTTGATTCAATTGATGACCACTGAAGTATATCAGTAACAGAAGTTCTGGAAGATTTTTTTTCAAGTGCCAAATATCTAATCCGTTTATCTGAAGACATGGAAAATAAAAGACAAGGGAATGGGGTGTGGGGGAAGACCAGTAGATATTGTTCGGCGTTTGTTTCTTAAAAATAAAAACTTCTTATTCGAATTTCTTTTTTAAAAAATTTTTCGAGTAGAAACAGTCGTTGCAGGTAATATGAATAAACGAAACAGTTGAACAACAACAACAACAACAACAACAACAACAATAATAATAATAATAATAATAATAATACTCAGAAGAGTCCTGAAGACCTGAGGAGACTTGTTGTCACTCAGACTCCAGTGAAAGACCATCAGCTAACACTGGTGTGAAAAACCAATAATAATAATAATAATAATAATAATAATAATAATAATAATAATAATAACTGGCAGGACCTGTGGATATACAACAGATATATGTGGATATACCACAATTTAATTATTACAACGTTTGATATGTTTACTTAAGAGCTAGTACTAAATAGCTCAATATGTAAAAAGTATAAGGATCTTGATCTAACTCTCCCTCACTCTTTTTTTCTTTCTTTCTTTCTTTTCATCTTTTCATTATGTTCGATTAAAACAGATTAGCGTTATCGATTCCGGGCACTTACCTTCTCTCTATATATTTCCCCTACTTTCTTTCTTTCTTATTATGTTTTTTCTGTGTAGCATGTCCTTTTTCTTACCTTTATTTCTTTATGATAAAAACGGAATTATCCCTTACTTAGCTGAGATGACGACACTCATAAAAATTAAGAATTCGGTGGATAAGCGACACCAGATAACCAGGATTTCCATTTTTGCATTTCATCTTAGACGATTTGGGTGGTCTTATTTTTAACCAGAGGATGTCACAAGATGATAACGGTCGGAATATTAATAATTTTTGCATTTCATCTTAGACGATTTGGGCGGTCTCATTTTTTACCAGAGGATGTCACAAGATGATAACGGTCGGAATATTAAGGAACAAGCGTATTGATATATAGATAATAAAAACAAAAAAAAAAACAAAAAACAAACAAAAAACAACAACAAAAAACAACTGTTATGGTAATTTACCTTAACTATAAATTTACCTTAACTATAAATAGCAGCAGGTGCTGCACTTAAGCGAGAGTCAATATTTCAGCGGACAGTTGATAAGACCGCCTCGCAAGTAACCTTCTCATTGGTATATGTCTGTACTACTGTTCTTTGTTAATATATTTGTTTAACTCATTTCCTTTCATGTGTCTTTATTCTGTCCCCTAAACTGACCACAACAACAACAAATATTAGAAAACAGAAATGGGAAGAAAAACAACTATATGAATACTTCAAGCGACAAGCTGGAGAGATCGCGCACAAGAAGACCTGGGCATAGCCATGAAAGGAAAAACTCAAGATAGTCCCTCATAATTGCTGCACAAGACAATGCCAAAAGAACAAACTACATCAAAGCGAAAATAGGTAAGACGCTGATTTTTCAATGCATTTCAATTGCAAAAGGATTTTAAATTGATTTCTATAGAAAAATCAATATCGATGGGTTTACCTCTTACTCATGACATCTTAAGTGTGATTAACGCTTGTTTTAATTCTTGTCTTCCAATAAATATCCTAAAACTACGAGATTTGTTGAAAAATTATTGAGACTGAAACTTTATTGACCAAGTCAGGAATGAACAATGGATGAAATGTTAATTTTCTTCAAAATTGTCTCAATAAAAAAACTTATTCTGTCGATTCCTTTAAAGCAAGCATTCAATATGCCTAAACTTAAATCGATTGATTGAATTTTCAAACTTTCTTTCTTTATCATAAAAACTGAATTTTTCATTATTTAGAGACTCATAAGAAATAAGAGATCGGTGGATACACAACACCAGATCATCAGGATTTACATTTTTGCATTTCATTTGGAAGATTTGGACGGTTTCCTTTTTAACCAGGGGGTGTTGCAAGATGATAATTGGTCCTACTTTTAAGGAACACGAGTATTAATATATAGATATTCTTGCTGTTATATATTCAGCAATTTAGAAATTTCCCCACTGAGATTGATAATGAATTGGTAGATTTGGTAATGACACCTTGGCGAGGATTAAGGTTAACATGTATTCGTTTTGGTATTCCATAGTTGATATTTACCCAACTTTTTAACCACTGGTAGGATGTGACACAAAGTCAGAAGTATGGGGCATCTAGCGAAGATCGAACTCACTATTCAGTAAGATGGTGAAAACACAGTATAAAGGGGAAATGCCCAAGGGAGCATAACAAATACATAAATAAATAAACTTCCTGTCTATAGCTCTGCTGGTGAGGCCTGATAGGCCGAAATGTACATACAGAGATTGATTTTTCTCGATTTGTTTAGCCTTACATTTGAATAGGTATGTCCGCCTAATTAATTAATTATTAATTAATTCATTTTCAAAATTAGGTACGACTTCAATTAAGCACATATTCTGCCAAAAATTGTCAGCTAAAAAAGCCATATCAAAACACATTGTTTGTTTATTTACTTCTCATACTGTCGTGTCGTAAAGTCACTATAAGTGGAATATAACCTACTTCTAAACAAAACGAAACATCTGAAAAAGGCCAGTTGGTGTAATGGTTACAGTCCCCGCCTGTCAGCTTGACAGTCAGGGTTCGAATCACGCACAAAGCGGTCTTCCTGTCTATAGCTCTGCTGATAAGACCTGATAGGCCGAAATGTACATACAGAGATTGATTTTTCTCGATTTGTTTAGCCTTACATTTGAATAGGTATGCCCGCTAAATTAATTAATTATTAATTAATTAATTTTCAAAATTAGGTACGACTTCAATTAAGCACATATTCTGCCAAAAATAAATAAATAAATAACACACACACACATACAAAAAGGATATTTTATGCATACAGGTTAGGGAATCGCATTCATTGTACGTTCATATTTACTTTCTTGTATAATCGTTTCTTAAGACGGCTTCATTGCACTCATATGATATTTAAACAGATCGATTTGACCCATAGGTGGGATCCTAACATGTACTACCACTTCGGGTCGGAAGGAACGTGGGAGCAATAAAAAGATATTCTAAACTCTCCAGATCCTCATCATCAGACGCAGTTTGGTTTCGTACCTAGGACAGCCTCCCTTTTTTGGGGGGGGGGGTCGGGGTTGGTGATATTATCCCTTTGTAAGGGGATACAATCATATTCTGAGCCCCAGTGATAAGGCTATGTTCACTTAGAGACACTAGGCATTTGATGCAAGTAAATCTATTTTCTCTATCAAATGTATCAAACATTAGAGGGACACTTAGTAACATAGTACGGATCTTTACTTCGTTTGCTTTCCTTTCTGTCACCCCCAAAGGCCTCGTAACCAGGTTTGGTCATGGGGGTGCTACTCATGTGCGTGTCTTCGGCAGGAATAGCCAGTCGGAGCCCATCCTCCTTCAGATCTACAACTGATTTAAATTTAGTGTTCCTTCTCCAAGACCAATTGCCACACCAAGGTTAAAGGGCCCAGTCTGCCTTACTTACCATGTTTCCTCGAAAGTAAGACCTACCTTCAAAATAAGACCTAGCGTGATTTTTCAGGATGATTTTAATATAAGCCCTCTCCTTGAAATAAGCCTTAGTTGAGAGCGGTAGACAGACGAAAGAAATAAACGTTCTTCACAATCACACCATGCGACGCAAACACTCTCCATCCCCCGAAAATAAGCCCTAGTGTTATTTTTTCGGAGTGAAAATTAATATAAACCCTGTTTTATTTTCGGGGAAACATGGTATTTACCCATAGCTGGAGGGAAAATAGATTCGAGTCTATTTCCTACTGTTGTATACCGCTTCTTTAGTTATTCTAATGTCTGCTTCATCGAGTTATTGATTATTCTTCGATCGGGTGCCTCTGTTCTTCGGGTTGGACATCTCTACGTGGGTACCATTTTGTCATGGAGACAGCACGGAGACATTTTGTTGTGTACACTTTTATTATCTCGATTTTCAGGTACATTCTTTCCTGCACGTGCATAACAAGAAGCAGCGTTGGAAAAGCACGTCTGCCCAGAGGGGCAGCTTGGACCCAACTCTCTAATTCTACTTTCCCAAAGTCGCCTGGTCACGTGACTCTCTAAGATAACGAGAGCCCCAAGTTCAAGATTGTTGCCTTTCAAAATATATGACAGTGATTTTCTTTGTGTTTCCATTATGTAACACGTAGATCGATAGCCGTTACGCCACGACTGCCTCCCTGGATTTGCCTCCACAAATCTGCAAAGAATGATCGTCCCAAAACCACTGCACACTGAATCTATATTCACTCTTGATCCGCTGGTGCTGCCTTGACAACGATGGATCAATATATTTAGGAAAGAATCCAATTTTAGCAGCTTCCCAATGCATCGATGCGCCCATTCGCTTCCTCTTTCTTTTTTTCCGACTGCTTCGTTTATCCGCGTTTCAAGCTGTGATGGGCGTCTCCATTTTTTTTGTGGCGTCGCTGTCTGCAAGCGGAAATCAAACAACAATAGCTCTCCATACCTTCATATTCCGCTTGCATCACCAAGTCAATCGACTCAATTGTGTCATTCTGATTCTTTGATGAAAGGCGGTCACTGGGTAACGAATGAATTCCGTTCTCATGATCGTACACAGCCATCTATCTATCTATATCTCTATATATATTAAAGGCCAGTTGTGTGTATGTATGTATGTATGTCCGGAGGAAACATCGAAAATAAAACAATTAACGTAAATTAAAAGTAATATATATACACATTCACTATCACTAGATCTTGCTTTTTGAGCAAAATAATGAAGATTTGATTTATATTTTCGAATACGTTTAAAAATTAAACAACATTATAAAATAAGGTTAAAATTCTACTCGGCCATATTCGGAGTTTCTTGCTAAAAAGTAAACAAATGAATAACGGAAGCTCAATCAATTTTTTTTTCATGTTAAATCTACATTTTTACTGATTCAAAGTTGTAGTAAATATTTCATTGTACAGATAAACAATCGTTTATTTAATCTTTTTTTATTATACAATTTTTATGGACAGTTTAAGAATTAATCCTTAGTTACACTTTTGATATCGAAATAATTACGGTGAGTTGATATTTAGCGTTTAAACAAATACAAAATTCATTCTAATAATAGATTTTTAGATTTTTTGCATTTAATATTCTAAATAGGAGACATTAATTTTTCACAGAGGTTTCATGCCTGTCTCTTTTTTTAAATTAAAAAATTAAAATTTACATAGTTATGTACTATCGAGTTTTCCGTCGTTCGAAAATGTAAACAAACCCTTTTTATTTTTCATATTAGCCATCGTTTATAAAATAATCGCGTTAATTTTTTAATTTTTTATTTTATTAGAAATACAAATAAAATCATGATGTAGAATAGCGCGCAAGAGATAATATCATTAGATTACGTATAAAATGCATTACATTTCACGGAAATACCTGAAAACTTTGAGACACTCGAGTAAGTGGGTTAAAATTAGGCTCCTCCGGGAGTTTCCGTAATCTAATGTTATTTATTCATAAAATACGATTCTAATGATATTATCTATAACGCGCTATTAAGCAATTCAAAATTCTATTTAAAAAAGTTTGTTTCAATTTTTTTTTTTGCATTTAATTTTCTTTTCTTTTCATAATGGTTTCAAGTCAGTGCCTTTTTCGATTTAAAAAATAATATACTATACTATAATAATTTGATATTCATTCGGGTACGATTTGAATTAATAATGTTATTTTTTAAAAGATTATTTATCGTTTTACTTTAATTTGATTACTTCATTTAATTTTTTTTGCTTTTAAATATTAATTTTAAATTTAGCAAAATTTATATTGTATTAAAAATATAGTTAATCATTGAATTAAAATTTCTTACTATATCATTATGTAATGTCATTTCCTCTACTCTGACGAAAAAAAATTCCCTGACCTCCCACCAGGCCGGATTAAAATAAGATCTTTTTACGTGCTGATTTTTATGGGTCATCTTGCGAGGATCGAACTCGCTATTTAGTAATAGATCTGCAAACGATTATTACACCATGTTTTTTCTCCTGAAATATTTACTACAACTTTGAATCAGTAAAAATGTATTTACTCCCCCCCCGAGCAAGATGTGACACAAGGTCAATTTCTAAGCGGAGTTTAACAAGTTTGAATTCTGAGATTTTCTTCTCCATGACCGGTTGCCTAGCCCGGTCCGCCCTACTATTCATCCATAGCTGGAGAGAGAATTGTTGGGTGCATACCTTTCCCAAATATAAAATGCAAACAGCCTTATCCAGGATTTGAACCCGTCTCGCCGTGTCCATTTCCTACGACTATTATCATTACACCAGTTAAAACATATTTTGCTGTCTCGAGCGAGCAATAACAGTTATTTTTGCATCTTTGCGAAACCAGATACACGAATGACTTTCCTTTTGTTAAATTGCAGGTTCTGTTTTCGTTTGGAGTTTTTTTGTCCCTTTGTAAATAAAACGTTACCATTTGTCATTTTGCAACACTTTATCTTGCTTATTGTGGCTAACTGATTTTAATTAGGGTGACTTTTATATATATATATTATTCTGTGTACTTGACATGAGACTTTGATGAGTTGTGGTGCACCTGAGTACTGTACACAATAAATTTCATTATATATATATATATTATATATATATATATATATATATATATATATATATAAATAAGATATAATGAAAAAAACAAACGATGTTTATGAAATAGGCTCATCAGAAGAGAAGTGTGCAAACCGTTTCGGGGCCAAATCTCTTGACGGTTTAAAAAGCAACACCATTTTAAATAAAATTCATATTATTTTTAATACAGACAGCACAATTTTATTTTTTTTTTGATTAATTCCAACGTTTGACTAGCAGCGTTCTGTTTTTACTAACGGTCTTTTTCCCGTCTTGTTTTTGTTGATGACCGACCCACGTGCGGTTGATACATTATAATGCAATAGGGTCCTCATATTAGTTGAGGATGGGCCGGGTGTTGCTTTTTAAACCGTCAAGAGAATTGGCCCGAAACAGTTTGCACACTTTCTCTTCTGATGAGCCTATTTCAGTTTAAAATCGTTTGTTTTTCATTATATCTTATTCATACTGTCGGATTAATTTCCATTTTATTTTCATATATATATATATATATATATATATATATATATATATATATATATATATTAGGTATACCCAAAATTGACCTAAAATGCATTTTTGACAAAATGAATTTAGAAAATTTACAGAAAATAATTTACCAAAAATCAGGGAATTATCGGATTTTAATGAAATTTTCAGTGTTGATTTATCAATGAATGAACTTTATAATGCATTATTTATTTTATTTCAAAACTTTCTGATTTTTTTTCAGGTCACTTAATTCTGGGCCCCCTTATTTTGGGGGTGTAAAATCTTGGCGAATTGGTCAGCGTTTGATACTAATTACAGTAGAAATAAAAAGATAAAAGACAGAAGTTGTAAATAGAAAAAAAAAAAAAAAAATCAAGTGGAATATTCTATGAGAAAATAAGTACCGAAAATCGGAAAATAAAATGTTAAAAAAAAAAATTTTTTTGAGATTTCTTTTTTACTCATTTCGATAATTATTTAATTGGCTATTATCTTATAAAAGAAAAAAATTATACATCGATATTTTTTCTGCTTAAAAAAAGGGGGTGGGGGCTAAATTTTCAATAGAGTTTTTCTTCAAAACTTATACTTTGTTTGACTAAAATAAGGTTTGCATTAAATAGATATTTATTTCTAGATCTAAAAATATAAGATTTTAAATTTAACATCAGAATATTTATATTTTAAATGAATTTTATATAATAATTTTTCATAGCAAAAATACTTAATTAAAGTTTTGAAATAAAATAAATGATGCATTATAAAATTCATTAATTGATAAATCAATACTGAAAATTTCATTAAAATCGGATAATTTCCTGATTTTTGGTAAATTTTTTAAAATCGCTAATGTTACATAAATTTTGTAAACACGCCATATTTCAAGAGCGTTAATGGCCGAACGCGATCGAAATTGACCCAAAACCTTTTTCAAATGTATTAGAAATGAATTAAATGTGTAATATTATTTTACTTTTTATTGATGGTCATTATGTTATTACTTATCGATTTAGACAAAAGTTTGACCTTAAATAATCGATTTAATTAATTTTCGTTTTTAAAAGACATTATCAGACTTTAGCAGACGATTTTTGGGTATATATATATATATATATATATATATATATATATATATATATATATATATATTATCAAACCTAGCATGTAAGGGGGTAAATACATATAAATAGAGATTTAATGATATAAATCGAAATTCAATAGATATTTGCGTGTAAATAAGTAAAAATCTATGATAACATATACGGTAAAATCATGCGATGTATTTCTTAAACAAATTCATAAAAGAGAGAGAGAGAGAGAGAGAGAGAGAGAGAGAGAGAGAGAGAGAGAGAGAGAGAGAGAGAGATTTTCAGTACGTTTGATGATCCGTAAATGAAAATACAATCATTAGTAATAACAAATTACAATATCAATGTTTTAAGAACTAATGTATCAAAACAGTCCAAAGTCACTCTAAACCTTATCTCAAAATGACCTATTTTAGTCATAGATTAGACCAGTAGTTCCCAATACATACCACAATAAAGATGAGGACAACAGTCCGAAACGTTAAAATTATTGGTTTCGATTCGTTTATTTGTTTAACGGCATAGGTGAAACTCAGTCGGAATCTGGGCTCCTTTCCTGTTAGGCTATTTCCGCACCTCAAATATTGTGCGAAAGAAAAAAGGGCGCCAAAAATTACAATTGAAAATAATTAAGCGGGAGAATGTTTACAAATTAGGCGAAGGCAAGTAGCGAAAAATCAATGAAAATGAAATCACAGCTGCATATTTTCATGATTACTATGAAATTAAAGATCCAATAATTACGTTATAATACAAATCTTTAATGGTAATTAATCAGGAATTTGATAACAAAAATGTGCATATTCACTTGTTTGTTTTCCAATTTAATTAGCCAACCACAAAGTAGAATTATCATCCGAATAATAATAATAATAATAATAATAATAATAATAATAATAGAGATGAGACTGTTAACCATATACTCTGCGAATGTAGCAAACTAGCACAACGAGAATACAAAACTAGACACGACTGGGTTGGGAAGGGGATCCATTGGGAATTATGCAAAAAATTAAATTTTGACCATACAACAAAATGGTATATGCATAAACCAGAATCTGTTCTTGAGAACGAAACACATAACATTCTCTAGGACTTTGAAATAAAAACGGATCACCTTATCCCAGAAAGAAGACTAGGCCTAGTGTTGATAAACAAAAAAGAAAGAACTTGTCAACTGGTGGATTTTGCAGTGCCAGCAGATCACAGGGTGAAGCTAAAGGAAAATGAAAAAATGGACAAATATCTGGACCTTGCCAGAGAACTGAAAAAGTTATGGAATATGAAAGTGAAAGTTATACCAATTGTAGTTGGTGCACTTGGAACGGTCCCTAAAGGATTGGAAAAGGGTTTGGAAAGTTTGGAAATCAGAGGAAGAATTGAAACCATTCAGAACACTGCACTGCTGCAATCTACCAGAATACTCAGAAGAGTCCTGGAGACCTGAGGAGACTTGCTGTCACTCAGACTCCAGTGAAAGACCATCAGCTAACACTGATGTGAAAACTCAAAAGGAGTAAATAATAATAATAAGGACTCGAAGAATACACAAAAAAGATCAAAGAAAGGTTACTTATGGCAGCCAACAACAGCAGATGTAATATATGGACAAATAGAAAAACAACGAAAACTAGAAAACAAAGATGGGAAGAAAACAATTATATGGAAACTTCAAACGGCAAATCGGAGAGGTTGCACATGAAAAGACTTGGACATGGTTAAGAAGAGGAAACCTCAAGAGAGAAACTGAATCACTAATAATTGCTGCACAAAATAATGCCATAAGAACAAATTATATCAATGCAAAATTGATAAGACACAACAAAATAGTAAATGTAGACTGTGTGGACAGAGATGAGACTGTAAACCATGTATTAAGTGAATGTAGCAAACTAGCACAACGGGAATACAAAGCTAGGCACGACTGGGTTTGGAAGGGGATCCATTGGGAATTATGCAAAAAACAAAATTTTGACCATACAACAATGGTATATGCATAAACCAGAATCTGTTCTTGAGAATGAAACGCATAAAATTCTCTGGGTCTTCGAAATAAAGACGGATCACCTTATCCCAGCCAGGAGACCAGACCAAGTATTGATTAAAAAAAATGAGAGAGAACTGGTAGACTTTGCAGTTCTAGCAGATCACAGGGTGAAGTTGAAGGAAAACGAAAAGATGGACAAATATCTTGAAAAATTGAATTGATAAAGCTGTGGAATATTAGGGTGAATTGTAATTGGTGCACTTGGAACGGTCCCAAAAAGCTTGGAAAAAAAGACTGGAGGAACTGGAAATCAGAGGAAGAATTAAGAGCATCCTGACTACTGCTCTGCTGCAATCGGCTAGAATACTCAGAAGAGTCCTAGAGACCTTTAGATTCCAGTGAAATACCACCAGCTAACGCTGGTAGGAAAAACTCACATAATAATAATAATAATAATAATAATAATAATAATAATAATATCAACACATGATATAAAGGAGAAGATTTATTAAACATGTAAAGAGCTTCTTTCATTCTAATAATTACATATACTAACAAATATATGCACCCTCCGTGTTCAAGTATTTAAGTTTTAATGTAATAGAATATTATATTAAATTAGAAAGGCTAATAAAACTAAATAGGAATGCAGATAAAAAGATTTGAAACAGAGGAGGGTATAATCGAAAATAGAACAACTGAAACTCTTCCATCACTCCTGTCTTTCATTGCTAAATTTTCCTAATTTAACTAAATAGATACAGTTATTTCATATTGTTAATGGATTTCTCTTAATATCGATATCATTCTTTTCAACACCGGGTAGGATGTGACAAAGGTTGCAAGTATGGGGCATACAACGAGGACTGAACTCTATTAAGTAGTAATGGATCTGTCCTCCCAGCTGAAAAAAAGTAATTCTCAAGAGAAACCGCCTCGGCTATTATGCCTCCTCACCGGCCGAACCACTCCAACCGACAGGGACGAGAGGACGCTTACCACAAATCACTACTTCCAGTCTGAAGGCTGCGAATTCAATCTCTGTAGCTTCGCAAGGTAACTCACTTCACCTCTCGTTACAAAATAAGCTTAGCTTAATTTGACACTGGGCCACAGGTTTGAGGCACCCGGTCAGAGTCGATATCATTAAACTTCCGAATTGGTCCACGAGATTTGCTTGATAAATAATCACGCAGTTTCAGAGACTGCGTGACTCCATTCTTCCTGTGTCTGACGGTAAACCTAATCCAAGAAACTTTCGTACC
This sequence comes from Doryteuthis pealeii, assembly GCA_023376005.1. Lineage (NCBI taxonomy): Eukaryota > Metazoa > Mollusca > Cephalopoda > Myopsida > Loliginidae > Doryteuthis > Doryteuthis pealeii. Next base: position 99,974,694 of record CM042141.1, read on the forward strand.
GATTTTTTTTCTCCTTGA
>CM042141.1:99987211-100035847 GCA_023376005.1 Doryteuthis pealeii
AATGAAAAAATGGATAAATATCTGGACCTTGCCAGAGAACTGAAAAAGTTATGGAATATGAAAGTAAAAGTTATACCAATTGTAGTTGGTGCACTTGGAACGGTCCCAAAAGGATTGGAAAAGGGTTTGGAAAGTTTGGAAATCAGAGGAAGAATTGAAACCATTCAGAACACTGCACGGCTGCAATCTGCCAGAATACTCAGAAGAGTCCTGGAGACCTGAGGAGACTTGCTGTCACTCAGACTCCAGTGAAAGACCATCAGCTAACGCTGATGTGAAAACTCAAAAGGAGTGAACAACAACAATAATAATAATAATAATAATAATAATAATAATAATACTCTGGGCCATTCTTAAAATGGACAAAAGAAGAACTCAGACAGATCGACTAAAGGACTAGGAAATTAATGACAATGCACAAGACTCTACAACCTAGAGATGATAAAGATAGGCTATATATTTCAAGAAAAGAAGGTGGAAGAAGTTTGTCCAACATAGAGGACTGTGTAGAGGCCACAATCCAAGGACTCGTGTTGCATAGAGCCAAGTTCGAGTTAAAGTAGTAGTTGTTGCTGGTAGTAGTAGTAATAGTCGTTAGTTCAGAAACAACATATTCAAGGTCATTCTTCGGTCATTACTGATACCCCGTTGTGTGTTTACTCTTCCAACTTTAATCTTTGTTCTTATTTATTTTTCTTCTCTTTCTCCAGAAATCCGATTACCGTTTTATTTTTCAATTCCCGAATTCCATAATAATTACGCAACACTCGAAAAATACACAACAAAAATAGCAAAGAAAGATTACTTATGGCAGCCAACAATAGCAGATGTAATATATGGACAAACAGGAAACAACGAAAACTAGAAAACAAAGATGGGAAGAAAAACAATTATATGGGCACTTCAAACGACAAATCAGAGAGGTTGCACATGATAAGACTTGGACATGATTAAGAAGAGGAAACCTCAAGACAGAAACTGAATCACTAATAATTGCTGCACAAAATAATGCCATAAGAACAAATCATATCAAAGCAAAATTGATAAGACACAACAAAACAGTAAATGTAGACTGTGTGGTGGCAGAGATGAGACTGTAAACCATGTATTAAGTGAATGTAGCAAACTAGCACAAAGGGAATACAAAGCTAGCATGGTGGGTTGGGAAGGTGATCCACTGGGAATTATGCAAAAAACAAAATTTTGACGATACAACAAAAGTTATATGCATAAACCAGAATCTGTTCTTGAGAATGAAATGCATAAAATTCTCTGGGACTAAAGACGGATCACCCTATCCCAGCCAGGAGACCAGACCTAGTGTTGATTAACAAAAAAGAAAAAAAAAAAGAAAAGAGAACGTGTCAATTAGTGGACCTTGCCAGAGAATTGAAAAAGCTGTGGAATATGAGAGTGAAAGTGATACCAATTGTAGTGAGTGAACTTGGAACGGTCCTAAAAAACCTGGAAAAAGACTGGGGGATCTGGAAATCAGAGGAAGAATTGAGACCACCCAAACGACTGCACTGCTGTTATCGGAGACCCGAGGAGACTTGTTGTCACTCAGCCTCCAGTAAAATACCATCAGCTAACGCTGATGAGAAAAACTTAAAAGGAGTGAAAATAATTGTAGTAAAAAGTAATTCAAAATGATTAGATAGGAATCTTTAGATCTGGCATCGATTTCACACAGAATATCTTCTGAAATATCATTAACTTGAAAACATCATGAAAATAGCGAATATAAAAATCAAATAGAAGAAGAAGAAGAAGAAGAAGAAGAAGAAGAAGAAGAAGAAGAAGCAGCAGCAGCAGCAGCAGCAGCTAACTTTTGATCTCAGTTTGGCCAATTCATAATTTGATCTGATAAGGTTCACAGTTTTTTCTTTCGTTTTTTCTATTAATGTCGTTTAGGATTTTCAAAAGTCGGAAATGATTAAAAAATTCCTATTAATCTTTTCACAAATTTTTGTTATTAATGTCATCATGATATATGGTTCATTTTTGCACTTTTCATTCATTCATTCATTCTTCTTCTTCTTCTTCTTCTTCTTCTTCTTCTTCTTCTTCTTCTTCTTCTTCTTCTTCTTCTTGTGATTTTTCACACTAGTACTAGTTGGCGACATTCATTGGAGCCCAAGTGACAGCAAGTTTCTCCACTTCTCCATTACTATTTCCTCGAGACCAACGAAGTTAAGCAGCGATGAGCCTGTTCAGTACTTAATTGGGCGACCATTTAAGTAACAGCAGGTACTGTAAGCACCTTTGTTCATCAAAATTACTTGATTCAGCATTAAATGGCCCGAAAAGGGTTGATATGCCATAAAACAAAACAACCAGCCAACCATAACTATTCTCAACATTCTAGTCGATCAAGTGATCTTATCATTATTAGTATTACCGCCACCTTCATGTTCCATTGCCTTTTCATTTCTCTGGCTACATCAACGTATTTTCCCCAGGGGATATAGACAACGTATTCTAAGCCCCACAGACATACGTGCGACCCATCGCACCCTGTATATAGGGAAATCGTATCTTTATAATATATATGATTAAATGATATCTTCTTACTCGAGAATTTATTTTTCTGATCAGAATTTTAAGATAGTACAGGGTACCTCCCATACTTTAAACAGTCATGGGTGAATTTTCACCAGTTTAAATTATTAATTTCGTGCATGCGCTTTATTTGTTTCAGGTTTTGTCTACTGTGCAGCAAACTAGAGTGAGTTGGGCACTGTCTCTGAGGAAAAGAATACCATTACGCAATTCCCTCGTCCAGATATTTGGAAACAGCATGCTGTACTGCTTGACATTCACTACGGAAGCTCCAATACGAAGATTTCACTGTGTTGGGTTGTCAATTTGAGGACAATACAAATGATTGGAAATGAGTACAATGGGGATTACAAAGGTATGGCAGCTCGGAAGACTCTGATCGTTTGGATAAGAAAATTACTTCCGATCCAAACCATGATTGACAACGATCCCAGCTAGTCAATCAGGTCCAAAGCCATGGACATAGGAGTATCTGAGTTTCTTATCAGGCAGGTAGGATATGAAGACATTCGCTATTTCTCATACAACATGAGAAATGACCATCACAGGCCATGAAGGACAAGAGGAAAGACTGGATGATGAACTTACAGAACAATTGTTGTTCGGTTCCCACAAGATGTACCGATTGTTATGAAAACAAACACACAGTCTACATCATAGTGTTTGGGATGGTCACTAGTTATGGTAACGTTATAACCCCATTCATCTACCTACATGGCATTAGACTTAATAGAAAATAGATATTGCTGAGTTAAAAATTATATCCGGAACAGTATCCTTCCGATGTAACATGAAATGAGCACGGAAAGCTCTCTATGTGGAGCAATTACAGATTCACCAGTCTAAAAAAAAAAAAAAAAAAAAAACAAAAACCAAAAACAAACGTTTCAACAAAAAATTCAAAGTCTGCACCTGTCAAAACCATAACTAATCGTATCTGAAAAAAAATAGCTAAGATATTAGATGGAGCTACCATTGCTACTTGCCTAAGTTTACTTGCACCTCACAGGTGACAGTTTAGAATATGGGAGGTATTTCTGCCGTAACCTGTAAATTGTTTCTCGATACAGGTGTTACTGCTTTTCAGTCAGTTTTGGATTTTGTTTGGTTTCTTTGTTTAATGGTATATTAATCCCTTGTGGGTTATTTAATCCCAAAGACATCCTTGTAGAAGAACAGCAGTGGTAGTATTTAACCCATAGCTGAGGGATGAGATGATTCATACCTTTCCCAAGGTTTCTTTTTTTAAAAGCACATCAACCCCCGTGGATTATTTAATACAAAAGCATGTAGAAGAACAGTAGTGGTACTATCTAACCCATAGTTGAGGGATGAGGGAATTCATAGATTTCCCAAGGGTATAGTTTTGAATTTATAATCTTCTCGTCCAATTTTCTTTTAGAGTAAGTTTATTAGGCGTTTCCCTGTCGTTGTCGTACACAATGGGTACTCGGCGCTTATCAAATCTTAACTCAGATTATCTCAGTCCCGATGCGTTATTATCTTGTGACGTCATAACCAGTGTAATTCTCATTTTTTTCTTCTCCGTTGTTGGAATATTTTTAGATATAAGGTGTGCTCTAATTCCTACCTGGATTTATAGACTAGCCTAGGTCACGTGGTTTACTCCTCCGGCCAATCGACAAGCCATACTGCGTGGCTGATACATTACTTAAACACTGATACTTGCCATAGTTCACTTGCAATCATTGAAGAGGAATTTACGACCATTGACGAAGGAATTGAGGATTCTTTACCAGAAGAACCAAAGGATTCATTATCGGTGGACTCTTTACCAAGGATCCAATTCCACTTGACAAGCGTTCTTGATTGAAGGCCAAATGATGGCCCATAAAAACTTAACATCCGTGAAACACTTTTATCAGCCCGGATATAAATCCTGTCATTTGTGGCACATGAAATCGTTTCATTGTTTAATGTTTGGTTTCAATCAGCCAACGCTTAACTATTTTACGATGTTAATAATTTATTATAACAATTCATAAATTTTTGATCTTTGCAGAGAAGACACCAATTCTTTCCCGCTCTCTTGTACCCCCTCTCTCTCTCTTTCTCTCTTTCTGTCTTTCTTTCTTTCTTTCTTTCTTTACATACTCAGCCTGTCAAGCGAAAAACTAGAGAAATGCCTTGATCTTGCCAAAGAACCAATAATAATAATAATAATAATAATAATAATAGATAAATACACGATAAAAAAAACGAAAACAAAAACAGTGATACCAGTCATAGTCGAGCCCTATGGAACAATACCAAAAAACCTGGAAAAAAGACAGAGGGAACTGGAGATCTGAATAAGAATTGAGACTGTGCATACCACAACATTACTGAGATCGGCTAGAATACTGAGAGGAGTCCTGGAGATATGAGGAGACTTGCTGTCATTCGGATACCAGTGAAGGTCAAAAGTTAGTACTAGTGTGAAAACTCGAATAATAATAATAATAATAATAATAATAATAATAACATCATCATGTTGCGCTAGTTGCACGGATATCCATGACAATCTCTCGCCAACCGTCCCTATCACTCATTGCCATCGGGAGGTCCACTGCGCAGCATCCAGTATCCGCACAGAGTTGGCCAATGTACTTTTTTACCGGACGGCCCACACTGGCTTCTACAGGAGAACGTAACTTCATCTTTGCTTCTCCAGCAATGTCTAGCATGTCTTGTTCGTCTTACTCTGATGGTTTGTGTTTCATCAAGTTGACGTACAACGGTTTTCTCGTGGGGTGTTGTGTCCATGACTTGTTTAATTGCACGCAGCATTCTTGTGCAGCTCCCATCTATCTTATTCTCTAGGCATCCAAGTGGTGCAGTCATACAGTAGCTCTGATACGACTACGGCTTGGAAGAATTGTCACTTTAATTTGTTAATAATAATAATAGAACTTCACTACTAGATGCATTTTAACTTCATACCCAGGACACTAAAGACATTAAGCCTTCTAGCACATATATAATAAAAGGGTTGGGGCTTGCCATAAAGGCTATATGATTGGTACAATCATATATATATTTACCAACCCCTCCGCACGAGCAGGATGTGACACAAGATCAATTTCTTAAGCGGAGTTCAACAGGTTTGAATTCAGAGTTTTCCTTCTCCTAGACCAGTTGCCTAACCAAGGTTAAAGGCCCAGTCTACCCTACTATTTATCCATAGCTGGAGGGAGAGTTGGATTCATACCTTTCCCAAGGGTATTAGTGCAAAGTGAAATGCAATTACCACATCCAGGATTTGAACTCGGGCCACGAGTCCATTTCCCATGACTTTTACCATTACACAACACGCTTCCCACCGATTGGTACAATCATATAGGTGCTTGACGTGACTAGTCGATTGATCACAGGGGGAGGGGGCTCTCCGACCGACGTCTAGCCTAAGTAATGACCAAACTGGAGTGTTGCATGTCATGGACTATTCAGCCACCAGGGTTCCCCACGGCCAACAGGTGGTCTCATTGGGAAGATTTTACCCTATCTGAAGAGGTGCAGTCGTTGTATTCTACAGCCCCAGCTGACAGGGTGGTAGTGTATAGTGAGCCGCACCGACCGGGCATTCATGAGCAAAGGTAACAGCTGTGAAGGGAAAATGTCTTCAGTAAGATAAATTACTTTCGTTATCAGACCGCCATCACCTTTTTTTTGTTTTGTTTTACTTTTGTGCACATTTGCCTATTTAGACAATTGCGTATAGATCGGAATCGATCTGCATTCGGTCTTGTCCATTCTGTGATTGGAAAAGAGGCGATCGATTACTTCTCGATGACTGACAATACGATTAATAAACACCGGAGTCAATAAGTGCTCGTTTATGCGTGCACTTTGCTGCAAGCTCGTGTTGCAGATTTCTCGAGTCTCCATCGCACCTGCTACCGTGTCCACTGAAAATGTCACGTGCAGTCGTCATAAATGCATTATTCCAGTTGTCCAACATTCAGAGATGAGGAATGTTCATTATTTCGACGAATCATTGGTGTGGGGTGGGGGTGTTTGGGGGGGGTTTCCCGTGGCGTAGTGGATAGCGTGCTGAACTGTGACATCGTAGTAAGCGAGTGAGAACTCCATTAGCGTCCGGCAAAAAAGTACATTGGCCAACCATTCAGACTAATAGCCTTGGGAAAGGTATTAAACTCCTCATCCTCCCAGCTGTGGGTTAAGTAGTACCACTACTGTTCTTCCACAAGGATGGCTTTGGCATTAAATAACTCACGAAAGTTGATATGCCATTAAATAAAGAAACCAAACAAAACCAATCAGATATTTATCAGGATAGTCACCGCGGCATAGTGGTTATCGTGCATGACTGCGATAACATAGTAAGTGAGTTCGAATTCCGGTCGGCTACTACGTTCACTTTCGGACTAATACCCTTGGGAAAGGCAGGAACCCTCGCATACTACTACTGTTCTTCTACAAGGATGGATTTTTACATTAAATAACACGAAAAACAAAACCTGTCAAAGGATGGAGGAAGCTTTTCGCTCAACGGCCATTTAGCACCTAGACACTGGGATGTAGACGTACTTGGGTTGGTGTCCAAGCACGTAGCAAACTTACCAGAGTAGATCAGACTCTTCAGTGTTATTGAACGCAATTGATCTAGGAGATGGAAAATTCTTATCAGAAAAGCCTAAGGTCAGACGTTGATTGGGTTTGTGGCATTCCTTGCACCAATTCTTTCCTATTGACTGTGCAAAAAGTGATTATTTCATTCTCTTTCGAACCATATAGATATCTTAAAGAAGATTGAACCGTAAATAGGCGAGAAAAAAAGAATTTGTTTTTATTCTTAAAATTTAGAATGAAAAAAAAAAATCATACATATCAGATTCTCTGAAGTCAATTTTTTTTAGCTCGCTGTAAAAAATAATTCAATTAATAAAAACGCATAAAAATTGCATATTCAGAAAGATTATATTATTTTCTTTCCAGCGATATAAATATTTTAAAGATTGGACCAAGAATAGGCGATACATTCCTAGCAGAACGGCTTAGACTGCGAAATTTATTGGCTAAATTATACATTTCTGCTGTAAATCGCTATAAATAGCTGTAACAAAAAGTCAGCCAACGGACAATATTTTAGTATCAGCAGGTGCTGGTATATGGACAGTTCCGTAAATTGTGTGATTTTGGCTTAATTAATTAATTATATCCCTTAATTAGTAAAAATCAATAACCAAATTTGACGTATTTCTTAGTTAGAAATATATTAATCTATATGCAAGATTTCAAATCTGAATGACTTCTCTTTTCTGTTATAGATCGACACGTACATACCAAAAACTTAATCTTATATATATAATATATATATATATATATATATATATATAGAGAGAGAGAAGAGAGAGAGAGAGAGAGAGAGAGAGACAGACAGACAGACAGACAGACAGACAGAGTGACAGAGAAAGACACACACATACAGACAGAGACAGAGAGAAAACAAAAGGAGAGAAGACAAATAGGAATATTTATTTTGTGTCATTTATTTTTTGATTATATATTCATGTGGTGAGCACAGTCGTCAGACGTCTGATGATTGTGCACACCTCATTAAATATCTAGTCTTCATAATTTGATATATCATATGTGTTGTATACCTGCTCTACTATGGTAGCGTCGAGCATTTCTTTTGTGGCAAACATTTCTCAGTTATATTTTTATGCTCTCTCTCTCTCTACACACACACACACACACATATATATATATATATATATATATATATATATATAGTGTGAGATGGTCACTGTTTCAGCTTTTGCTGGAATGGTGTACCAAAGACAGTATTATTGGTAAAGTGCTCAATATAAAATAGAGCTGTTATATAATATAATAAGATGAATATATAAAGGTTTTACATATCTATTTATTAGGTGACAAAGGAACATTCATGACCATATTGGTTTCATGCGATGCAATATTCAGGTGAAGATATTTCAAAAGCATTTGGAACATCTTCACCTGATGATTGCATCGCATGAAACCAATATGGTCGTGAATGTTCCTTTGTCACCTAATAAATAGATATGTAAAACCTTTATAATTTTATCTTATTATATTATAATATATATATATATATATATATATATATATATATATATAAATATATATCTACCTCATATATATATATATATATATATATATATATAATATAATAAGAAATGATTAAATTGATTTATATTACATCCAAAACGAAATATTATACATCACCATGGCCACCAAACACAAATACGCTCTTTCATACGCACATGGATACGGTTATTCATACGCACACACGCGCGTGGATACAGTCATAACGTCACAGCCTACACGCATTTTCATGCACACGCGCATAACAACATACGCACACGTACAAACAAAAAAAACCCGCATTCACGTAAACATGCAACACGAGATTACAGTTATAAAAAATACCATCAATTTAAAAAAAAAATTCATTTAACTAGAAATGCCATAACAAGACGACTTCAGTTCCAGTGATCTTCTGAAAAAGAGATTTTATCTCGAAAATTCAAGAATAAAATACAGGTTAACACACAATACCATTGTTACCTTATTCTTTACACCTGCATTGTGATAGCCTTCAAAATCAACCTCCAAACCATATATATTATATATATATATATATATATATATATATATATATATGTATGTGTGTGTGTGTGTGTGTGTGTGGTGTGTATATGTGTGTATGTGTGTGTAAATCAATAAGAATGTATCATAATGCTGTAAAAGCATTTAGTTCGCAAAGCAAATATCTATTGTTATTATATTTTTGCTTCTTTTGTTGCACTTTATATATTCTTTTTCTTTCTTTTCTTTCTTCATCTTTTTAAAATCTTTTCCGATTTTTTTAGTCAGTTCCTATATTTTCATTTTTTGTATTCTCTACCTTTACAAAATTGGTTCTTTTCTTTTCCAATATCTTTTCTTATCATCTCACTACACACATTCCTTTATTGTTTTCCCAATCTTCCTCCCTATCTTTTTGTTTATTTCTTTTTATTATGGTATCTTGTTTTTCGGACTTTTCACATTTTCTTCCCCTCTCGGTCTCTCTCTCTCTCTCTCTCTCTCTCTCTCTCCTGTCTCTCTCTCTCTCTCTACCATTTATTTTTCGTTCCTTTCTTTTCTTTTTTCTTTCTTCCTCTTTCTGTTCATTTCTTTTCTTCTTCGTTTTTTTTTCTTTTTCTTTTTTAACGACGTTTATTCTTCTGCTTATTATTTTTTCTTTTTTCTTCTCCCTCCTTCTCTCTCTCATTCTCCGACATTTCTTTTTTACACTCCTTTCTTTTTCTTTTTCCTTTCTTTCTTTCTTCTTTCTCTGTCTGTCTGTCTCTCTCTTTCTATGTTTCCCCTTCATTTCTTTTTCATTCCTTTCTTTTTCGTTTCACTTTCTTTTTACGACATTCAACCTTTCTTCTTCTTCTTCTTCTTCTTCTTCTTCTTCTTCTTCTTCTTCTTCTTCTTCTTCTTCTCTCTTCTCCATCATTTCTTTTTTATTCCTTTCTTTTTTCTTTTCCCTTTTCTCTCCTCTCTCTCTCTCTCTTTCTCTATCTATCTATCTATCTATCTATCTATCTATCCATCTTCTATGTTTCCCCTTCATTTCTTTTTTTCCTTTCTTTTCGTTTCACTTTCTTTTTACGACATTTAACCTTTCTTCTTCTTCCTTCTTCTTCTTCTTCTTCTTCTTCTTCTTCTTCTTCTTCTTCTTCTTCTTCTTCTTCTTCTTCTTCTTTTCTTCTTCACCATCATTCCTTTCTTTTTCTTGACCCTTTCTTTCTTCTCTGTCTGTCTGTCTGTCTGTCTCTCTTCTCTCTCTCTCTCCCATTTCTATCCCCCACTTATTTCTTTCCCCACTCCTTTCTCTTTCTCCTCACTTTCTTTTACAACACTCAACTCATCCGCTTATTCCTTTCTTTCTTCCTTCATTTTTCAAATCATTATCACACCTCTTCGCATCTTTTCTTAATCTTCTATTTCCTTCCTTTATTCTCTTTGAACCAAAAGAGAAAAAAAAATGATCATTATTTTCCACCAAGGCAGATGTTGCTATTTTCCATGGCTAAATGTAGATGTCTAAGAAAAAACAGAAACCGATATTGGTGAATCATTTTAAGCTGTAACAATGAAAACAATTTCCTTGGTAAATTGCTCTGCTAAAGGACAGACACACGTCTTTCGAATTGTGTCACAGACTCAAATATTCATTTAAAGAATTCTGCAAATAGATGTAACCAAAAAAGAAAGCGAAGATTCGTGTGAAAAAAAGACTTTGCCCACAAAACACAATGCAGTTACAGTTGAGTAAATAAGTGAAGCACCTGTTGACAAATGCATTATCTGTAAAGTTGTTTTATAAGAATTTATATATGAAAGTCTCTCTGTTGAAATGTGGATGAGTATATACAGTGGTACCTTTAGTTACAAGTTTAATTCGTTCCAATCGTAACTCAATTTACTCGTATATCAAATCAACTCCCCATTGAAATAAACTGAAATGTCATTAATCCGTTCTAGATCGTAACTCAATTTACTCGTGCATCAAATCAATTTTTCCATTGAAATAAACTGAAATCTTATTAATCCGTTCCAGACCCCATAAACACCCTAATTTTGTTAAATTTTTTATTTAAAATTTTTTAAAAGAAAAATAGCACTGTATTGTATTATATGTATTTATTTTATAAGAATTTATATGTGAAAGTCTCTCTGTTGAAATGTGGATGAGTATATACAGTGGTACCTTTAGTTACAAGTTTAATTCGTTCCAATCGTAACTCAATTTACTCGTATATCAAATCAACTTTACCCATTGAAATAAACTGAAATGTCATTAATCCGTTCTAGCTCGTAACTCAATTTGCTCGTATATCAAATCAATTTTCCCCATTGAAATAAACCGAAATCTCATTAATCCGTTCCAGCCCCCTAAAACACCCTAATTTTGTTACATTTTTTTTATATAAAAACTTTATAAAAGAAAAATAGCTCTGTATTGTATTATCTGTATTTATTTTATAAGATTTTATGTGTGAAAGTCTCTGTTGAAATGTGAATGAGTATATACAGTGGTACCTTTAGTTACAAGTTTAATTCGTTCCAATCGTAACTCAATTTACTCGTATATCAAATCAATTTCCCCATTGAAATAAACTGAAATCTCATTAATCCGTTCCAGCCCCAAAACACCTTAATTTGTTACATTTTTTATTTAAAAACTTTATAAAAGAAAAATAGCTCTGTATTGTATTATCTGTATTTATTTATAAGATTTTATGTGTGAAAGTCTCTCTGTTGAAATGTGAATGAGTATATACAGTGGTACCTTTAGTTACAAGTTTAATTCGTTCCAATCGTAACTCAATTTACTCGGATATCAAATCAATTTTCCCCATTGAAATAAACTGAAATCTCATTAATCCCGTTCCAGCCCCCTAAAACACCCTAATTTTGTTACATTTTTTATTTAAAAACTTATAAAAGAAAAAATAGCTCTGTATTGTATTATCTGTATTTATTTATAAGATTTTATGTGTGAAAGTCTCTCTGTTGAAATGTGAATGAGTATATACAGTGGTACCTTTAGTTACAAGTTTAATTCATTCCAATCGTAACTCAATTCACTCGTATATCAAATCAACTTTCCCCATTGAAATAAACTGAAATGTCATTAATCCGTTCTAGCCCCTTAAAACACCCTAATCAAATAAAAAAAATCAATAAGAAAAATAGCACTGTTATTGTATTAACTGTAAAGTAGTTTTATAAGACTTTATATGTGAAAGTCTCTGTTGAAAACTGGATGAGTATATACAGTGGTACCCTGAGTTACGAGTTTAACTCGTTCCAATCGTAACTCAATTTACTCGTATATCAAATCTACTTTCCCCATTGAAATAAACTGAAATCTCATTAATCCATTCCAGCCCCCTAAAACATCCTAATTTTTATTTGTTATATTTTTCTTAAACAAGAAAAATATTTTATAAGACTTTATATATGAAAGTCTCTGTTGAAATGTGGATGAGTATATACAGTGGTACCTTGACTTACAAGTTTAATTCGTTCCAATCGTAACTCAATTTACTCGTATATCAAATCAACTTTCCCCATTGAAATAAACTGAAATGTCATTAATTCGTTCTAGCCCCCTAAAACACCCTAATCAAATCAATAAGAAAAATAGCACTGTTATTGTATTAACTGTAAAGTAGTTTTATAAGACTTTATATGTGAAAGTCTCTGTTGAAATGTGAATGAGTATATACAGTGGTACCTTGACTTACAAGTTTAATTCGTTCCAATCGTAATTCAATTTACTCGTAATAAGAAATAGAGAAAACAGGGGGATGAGAACAGAATTCTCTGGGAAATGAAGAAGGCACAAACAAATTAAGAGAATGAAAATACAGTGGTACCCTGACTTACGAGTTTAATTCGTTCCCCTCTTAACTCAATATCATCGTATATCAAATCAATTTTCCCCATTGAAATAAACTGAAATGTTATTAATCTGTTCCAGCCCCCTAAAACATCCTAATCTTTGTTATATTTTTTTAATAAGAAAAATAGCACTGTATTATATTATCTGCAGAGTTATCTTATTGGACTTTATATGTGAAAATCTGTTGAAATGTGGATGAGTATATACAGCAGTACCTTGACCTACGAGTTTAACTCGTTCCGCTCGTAATTCAATTTACCCGTGTATCAAATCAGTTTTCCCCGTAGAAATGAACTGAAATATCATTAATCCGTTCCAGTCCCACAAAATACCCGAACATTTTTTTATTACGTTTTTTTTTATCATTATACTTTTTACATATTTAAATATTTTCAATAGCTCTTAAGTTTCTTGGGTAAATATATACTCAAGTCTTCAATCCAATAAAGAAAATCACAAGTTTAAGCAGTTTAAACCCTTTAGGCCCTAATACGTTGCATGCGAATGTGACGGTTTCTCTCCCTTTCTCTCTCTCTCTCTCTCTCTCTCTCTCTCTCTCTCTCATATATATATATATATATATATATATATATATATATATATATATGCATATATCATAATAAGTTCAAGGTGAACACTTTTATGATAGCAAGTTTAAATATTGTAATATACCTATAATAATTATATTTATCTTTACATATAGTTAATTCTTTAATTCTTTAAACCGTAATACCCTCTTAAAATTACGGTCAGTCTAGAGCTGTTAATATAAGCAAAAATAACAATTTGTCTTTTGTAATTTAAATATTTCATTTATAATATTTAATCTATTTGAAATTTAAAAATACTCATAAAATATAGTTTTCTAAAATTATTCATTAATCTTTCTAATATATAATTAAAAATAATCTTTTTATTTATTTACTGATCTATTTGAATTTGATATATTGAAAAAAACAAATGATGTTTAGAAATGCATGGGATCATCAGGAGAGAATGTGCACCCTTTTCGGGGCCTTCCTCTCAACGGTTTTAACTGCACATCGGCCCCCTCACTATTGTGAGGTCCCTCGGAATATCTGTATCGACCGTATGTAATAGATCGGTGCACATTCTTTTTATTTATTTACTGATCTATCTAATTAATTTAATATATTTTATTTTATTTTACAACTGAAAAAAAAGCTAAGTAAATAAATTCCTCTATTTGACCGTTTTTATCTAGAATTCAATATAGTTACAATGCAGCAATATTCACCGGAAGTTAACCAGACAAGATTAGATATATATAAATATAAAAATTCAAACCCATTCTCAACAGATATTTCAAAGGTAAGAGACAAATTTAATCTTCTCTAATAACTTATAGAATAATTATATTAACTTGATGCTTCAAAGGAGTCTAATAATAGATGAGAAAAACTTTCTATCGGGGACCCCACTCTCAAAAAGTGTTTTAATACTTTTGAGAGGGGTCCCTTGGAAAGGATTTTTCATTTTATCCCCATCATTTCATTCATTTTTTATTTCATCTATTCATTCATTTACCATCAATCTTTATATTATATATATATATATATATATATATATATATATATATTATATATATATATATATATATATATATATAAACAGTGTTTCATATCATGATAGTGCATTTATATTTAAATTAAGTTAGCGTGGACATGGTCAACGGCCCTGGTTACTGATAGTTTCTCTTCTATGCGAACTTAAGACCAAGATCGTATAGGCGATAAACTGTCAGTAACTCCATGTCCACGCTACCTTATGTATTATATATATATATATATATATATATATATTATATAGTTAAAAATGATGGTAAAATGAATGAAATAGATGAAATAAAAATGAATGAAATGAGTGGGGATAAAATGAAAAATCCTTTCAAGGGACCCCTTCAAAAGTATTAAAACACTTTTTTAGAGTGGGGTCCCTGATAGAAAGGTTTTTCTCATCTATTATTAGACTCGTTTGAAGCATCAAGTTAAATATAATTATTTTATAAGTTATTAGAGAAGATAAAATCGGTCTTACCTTTGTAATATCTGTTGAGAATGGGCTTTGAAATTTTTTATATGTATATATATCTAATCTTATATATATATATATATTATATATATATATATATATAATATATTATATATATATATATATATATATATATATAAATGATTATTATCAAATAGGAATAGTTATTTGAGATCCTATAATTGTTGAGAAGAAAAAAAAAAGAAAAAAAAAGAAAAAAAAAGAAAAAGAAAAGAAAGAAAAAAAGAAAAAAAAGAAAAAAGAAGAAAAGAAAGACTAAGTGCAAGAATGATGACGAACATTGATGAATGATGATGGTAATGATGATTAGACAATGCCTGATACGAATAATACGTTTCTAAATCGATGTGTCGGCCAATAATTAAATCGATCTTGTTTTTTTTTGTTTTTTGTCATTTTCTTTCCTATTCATTCATTAACCTTAAACAAATAACATTGTTGATTAGGAAAGAACGACCAAGAAACAATGTAATGTTGCAGCAATTATTTCAATTTGGAAGTTCATATCTTTATGGGGAATTCACTTAAAAGCCACTGCAGCGGCTATAAGCTCAACGGTCGAGTTACACTATTCATAGATTTTATTTTTATAATTGACTAGCAGAGACACCAGAATTATCTGGGATTTAATAAGTTAAACATACATCTTCTATCTATATTTATATGGAGTAAAACATGGAAATAAATCCGACAATATATAGAAAATAAAAAAACCAAGTGTTCAAAAAAAAAAAAAAAAGAAAAAGAAATATTATTTTGATTTTGATGTCGACGTTTAAACGTTTCGGTTTATGTAACCCTCCTCAGGACAATGCAAGGTGTGTCAAAAAGTATCGATATTTTTTTGTACTTTTTGACACAACCTTGTATTTTCTGAAAAATTAACGTTCCATTCATTTTNATAAAAGGACATGCGCTCAGTCGTTGTACAAACAAACATACAGACAGACATGCAGAATCTTATAATATATAATATAATTGTCGGCCTTCGCCATTTCAAACACATTGTTTGTCAACTCATATATATATTATATATATATATATATATATATATAATATATATATATATATATATATATATATATATATATATATATAGTATATATTATATATCGGAAGTATGTATTAGTTAAAATGTTACAACGCCCAAGACGGTAGAGCCGACTGACGAAAAAATCAGTCGGGTTTCGCTCCCGGTTAAAAGTAGCGGTTAAGTCTAGCCACACTGATGAGACATAAACGTCGAACATTGCGTTGTGGATGACTATATATATATTTATATATATATATATATATATATATATATATATATATATAATATAAAAGTAAAGAGGAAATACTGTACTATTACCAATTAATATTTACCTGAATATCCCTAATATGTGACCAGTATTAGTGTGCTTTGGGGTAGGGAAAACATTTACTCGAGTACCCACTCACCAAGGAGCAATATCAACATTAGCATATCTGTGATATACTAAAATGAAACAAACCGAAGGGAAGACAAAATAAGCTCATTTATACACATAGAAATATTTAATATATACAAACAATACACACAAGAAGTATTGAAAAGAATTCGCAAATGTGTCGCAACAGATAAGATATGCAGATATTGTTCTATGAACAAGCAGTATGTGAAAGGGATACAAAAACGGAAAAAGGTTTACTTGATAATGAATAAGAGTCAAATGGCCATAACAGAAGTATAAGATGACGTCTATACTGTTAAAAGAACAGAGGCAAAAGAGATCGAGTATATTCTACCTCGGGTGGGGATTGCTATAATTAACGGCGTCGATCCCAGGGGGCAATCCCCTTCAGGCAACACCTGTCCCCTATGTTTAAAAAGGCAGGGCTGGGTTTATTGCCCAGCGCATGAGGCGCCCCCTTGAGGGGGAATGCTGACGGGATCGACGCAAATTTTCCACCTGCCACCCATGAGCTTCGGTTAGTGGGTAGTCACACGTAAATAGGGCCTTTGTGCCTGACCTTGTACAAGTGGGGTACGAGGAAAATACCATTCTACTTGGACCGTCAAGTGATCATCAACGAACACGCTAACTCCCCAAGGGAGAAAATTATTTATTAACTGTGTACAAATTATTTGTATTAAAGATAATTATCTGAAGCAATGATTGTTTACTAAGGATTATTATCAGTTACTTGAAACGATATGACTATTTGCAATTGTTGGAAGTTTTGAGTATATAAGGCATGAGGCAAATGGTCACTTCTACTTATAGACTCGTCGACTCCCATGTGACCAGCCTTCTTATCCAACCACTGGCAGTGCTGCTGCTGCTGGTGTATTTATACTGGCCTGATTCTAATCTTAGCTCATTGTTACTTGGATCTTCTTGGACGTCGGGCGTAAAGGACACTATACCACAAGGACTTATTGACTTACTTACTTATCTACTTTAAGTTCTTTTAAAACTGGCCAAGAATGGCGGCCAAATACTTAACAGCAATGGTTATTGTTAAATGAAAATAATTACTTGAAAAATATAATTATCAGTATTAGATAGGAATACTTGTAACCAACAGACATGCTGGTACGAGCAAACATGAACAGCATGTTCGCCATCATCTGCGAGTGACGCCTTCGCTGGATTGGTCATGTCAGGAGGATGGGCAAAGGCGCATCCCCAAAGACCTACTGTATGGTGAATTAGTGGGAAGCACCCGACCGGTAGGGTGACCACGCCTACGCTTTAAAGACGTCTGCAAGAAGGACATGAAGACATGCCATATCAATATCAACACATGGGAGGTTGGTGCAGAAAGCCGAGCGGCCTGTCACCTCCTTGTCAGACAAAGGACGAAAAGGAGTGAAAAGAGAGGAAAGAAGCCGTCTAAGAAAAGAAAGCCAGAAGGAAGGAGAGACAACAGCAACTCCAGAAAACATCGCTGTTTTTTCTTTGCGGTTACTCCAAAGATTGCTATTCAAAAATTGGCCTGTTCAGCTACTCGCGCAGATGCAGTTAAAAAAATGGACACTACGCCATCGTCTTTAGCAGACGGAAGGATGCCAATAATAACTAACTAGCTTGTAACCATACAACTGTCTACAAAGTATTTGTATTAGCTAGGAATACTTGGTATCGCATAACCATGTGAAAAAAACCCCCAAAACAACAACAAAAAACAATAACAAAAAAACAGCAACAAAACAAATAAACAAAACAAACTAAAAACACTCCTCTTGAACAACTACGTAGAAAATGTAAACATGTATGTACAATTAATGCTATTCTCTAGGAGAGGAGTACTCGTAGCGCAGTGGCTAATGTGCTGGACTGCGCGTTTGAACTCCAGACGCACTATTACGTTTACTTTCGGACTAATACCCTATGATGCCCCACCCACAGTTATAGGTTAAATAGTACCACTACTATTCTTCTACAAAAATGGCTTTGGCATTAAGTAACTCATGAAGGTTGATAAGCCATTAAACAAAGAAACCAGACCAGACCAAACCAAACCAAACTTAAGCTATAGGTATAAAATAACACTGACGGATCGACATGTTGTTAAAATCAATCAATTAATCATTTTTTTTCTTCTTTCTTTCTTTCTTTTTCTTTCTTTTTCTTTCTTTTTCTTTTTTCTTTTTTTTTTTTTTTCTTTTTCTTTCTTTCTTTCTTTCTTTTTGAGTTCGTCTAAAAATAATTGGTGAGAATTGTAACAATTGTATTAGCGAGAATTATAATGATGTTCGCTGTGTAGAAGACATGCCGATGTCAAAATAGGCTACAATAGCTCAAGTAATAATTCGTTCTATTTTTCACCGAATCAGATTCACTCTGAAAAAAAGAAAAAAAAAGAAGGAATAATTCATTTTCTTTTTTCTTCTTCTTAAATCTCTTTAGTTGCTGCTTTCGGCTTAAACGTGATTCGCAGCTGTTTTTTGAGAATCACATTTACCCCCACACCATAACCATACACAAAAAAAAAAAACGCCGGAAAAAAAAATGAAAAATAAAGCTGACAAAAAAAGAAGAAAAACAAAGAAAAAGAAAAAAAGAAAAAGAAAAAGAAAGAAACTCTACTGCCATTTTAATGTTTACCGCGAGAATCACGCGATTTCTCATTGGACGAGACTTTGCAGTCTCGTGCAGTCGCGATAAAACGCAGGTGGTCTGATTAATATATTAATGAAAGTTTTCCTTTCATTTTTTTTTAAAACTTTAAAATTTTGTTTTGTTTTGAAGGAATTAAAAAAAAAAGAAAAAAAAAAAAAAAGAAAAAGAAAAAAAAAGCTGGCGTAACTTTTTTCATTGTCCCACTATTTGAATTTTCGTTAATGGTAGAGTGTACTTAATTATGTACGATACAATGTATATATATATAAGTAGATGATGTCAAGTGTTACCTTAATAGGATTCAATCAAAATTGAGAACTCAAACGTACATTTGCATATATATTTTGTACATATACGGAGTATTATAGATAATGAATAAATGGATGTGAGGTCTTCGAATTAGTAAAAATCAGGCTGAGGAGACAAAGAAATGCCGAAATAAATTTATATATGTACCAAGGTATTCATTTATTCACACACACACACACACATATATATATATATATATATAATATATATATATATATATATATATATATATATATATATAAATTTGGTAATGAGCTCTCTAATTGGTAATTTAAATTAACTCTCACTACTAAGCAAATAAGCAATGATCATTTCCCGGAAATTTGATCTCTCAGTGACCGAAAGATACATACATTCTTATGTATTTAATAGTTTAAAAACACCAGTCCCCGCATCAGCTGTCAGTGGCGAGGGGATAAGATATCGGACTACCATGCGGTCAGTCTGAGTTCGAATCCTACCCAAGGATAGTTGTGTCTAGCCACACTGAAGAGGCATGATATGCCGAAACACGTGTCTGTGGATGACTTATTAATATATATATATATATATATATATATTAGTTCAGATATAAATTTATTTCGACATTTTTCGCCTCTTTCAGTCTGATTTTTACTAATTTGAAGATTTCATATCCGGTCTTATTGATATGAATTTCATATCTCACTGATTCTTGTTTTTTCAAATTTCTTTTTCGATGATTGTTAAATACGCCAGCTCACGAGTATGTGCACACTCGCAATTTTAAGAGATTTTATGTTCAACTAGTTTGTGACGTTGCGCTTTTCAAATTTTATTTTTTTTACTCGTGAATATATATTTTCTAACTTCATATATTTGATCTATTCTCTGTTCCGATTGTCGTGGTTTTGTATGCGTATAAAAGGGGTATGTATATATGACCACCAGAATATTATATCACAAGTTAACGACGAAACAACCCACTTTGCAAAAAAAAAAAAAAATCCATGACAAGATCTTAAAAGAGCATTCTTAAATCTTAAAGACCATAAACACAATTCCATGAATAGACCCAACACAAATAGGAATTTATAGAGATGATGGTTTAGTCCTAATCCCTAATAGTAATGGTCAACTAGCATGCAATATACAAAAATGTAATAAAAGCTTTTAAATATCTAGGTTTTAAAAGCTAGACTAACCAACCCCACAAAAACTGAACTTGGATTAATCCTAAAAGCATTATTAAAATATTGTCAGCAAATTACAAGAAAAATTAGAATATAATCTATGGAACAACTCATATGATTAATACAATCAAATGGTTCTCCAAAATAAAGAATAAAAACAAAGCCACACTTATACAATTTGAGATCATTGACTTTTACTCATCTATCTCTAAAAACACCCCAATTGAAAACTTAAATTTTGCCAAAACGACAACTAATATAACCAATGAACAAATAAATTTAATACTTGCATGCAGGAAAACAATACTTAAAGACAACAACAAAAACTCATGGACCAAATGGAAAAGTAACAGTTTCGACGTAGCGATGGGTTCATACGACTCTGCACAAATAGCAGATTTAATTGATAAATATATAATAAACACATCAGTAGATACATAGACCCAACACAAATAGAAATTTATAGAGATGATGGTTTAGTCCTAATCCCTAATAGTAATGGTCCACTAACATGCAAAATACAAAAATGTAATAAAAGCATTTAAATATCTAGGTTTTAAAATAGACATATCATCCACTTGTAAAATAGTATTTTCTTTTAGATTTAACACTCAACTTAGCTAATACCACTTAAACCTTTTCATAAAAACAATCAAACATCATTATACATAAACATTCTCTCCAACCAACCTAAACATATAATTAAACACGTACCCAATGCAATCAATACTAGGATTAATAAATTATCACCAAATAAAAATATTAAAAGACAAAAAAATCTGGATTATTTGATTTGATATAAGTTTCGTCTCTTGTTTAATGGCATATCAACCTTCATGGGTTATTTAATGCCAAAAGTGTAGAAGAACAGTTGGGGAGGGATGAGGGAGTTCATGCTTTTCCCTCAGGTATGAGTTCGAAAATGAACGTAATAACACGACTGAAATACGAACTTGTTTACAACTATGTCGGAGTCCAGCACATTAGCCGCTACTCCATGAGGACTTCCCCTTGACTTAGAATGATAATGATAATCATTTTTAATTAACTATAAAACATTAGTAATAATTATCAAACAAACATTACTAATTAAGTTTATAGATAATTCTTAAAACTGGAGATGTAATGTCAAAAAACTCTAAAGTTTTTTTTTGCACACCGTTATCTGATATTAAATATTCCGATCTAATACCAATAATTTCTACACAATTATATGGTTTCAAGTAATTATTTCTATCTAATGATAATTTGATAATATGGTTTCAAGTAACAAATAACAATAATCCGCAGTAAAAAAATTATAGATTCCAGTCACTCTTCGTAATACAAATAATCTACAAATAATTTACAGTCAGTAGAGCGTGCGCCTGGTAACCTAGGTAACCAAGGTTACTGTTCGATACCGACCCCGCCAACCCAGCGTATGAGTAGCACAGTGATCTGTGCGGTAAAGTGAGGAGCTGATAGTAGGTGTGGTGCTCCACCTCAGACGCTAAAAACTATCTCATTGGTCTAGCGCTAGTGAAAAGAGGATAGACTCTCTCGCTGTTTGGCTGATACCGATTTTAGGCCACCCCAACGACTTTACTTTACTTTACTTATATGGTAGCAAGTATTCCTATCTAATACTAATATTTTTCAAACACATCTAATTGACCCATAGACGGAACCATAAAAGTAGACCACTGCAGGTCAGAGTAGGGCTGGATGTAATGGCAATGAAGGAGTATTCCAGCCCCCTCCCCACAGAGCAGCAGAACTGAGATTCGTCATCAAATTCAGTTTAGTATCATACCCAGGACTCCCGCCAGTGGCATCCCATCCTGGTGTAATGGTCTACAAGCTCGTCTTGTAAATCCATTATTAGTTCCATGTTCGCTGGATGTCCCATCCTACCCGGGGCGAATGGATCAGGTAAATACCTTCACAGATCACCCCTCTTTTTGTGGGGGTTCATACAGACAGCATATTCCTAGCCCCGCCAATAGGCGGGTGGTAGAAAGTTTTCAAATACGTGTGTAATCGTAAAAGTAAGGTCTCTAAAGCGTTAGGAATGCAGTGAAACTGTTCGTACTGTTTGGCAACACTGACGAGTGCATTCACCTGCACCTGCCCCTATGCGCGCATTGGCAGTCATTTTTTTATGGAGCTCCCGATTAACGCCACCACCAAGTGTGAAGTTCGTGCAGTTATTTGGTTTTTGAACGCAAAAAAACGACCGAAATTAATCGCCAATTAACAGAAGTATATTGCGAGTCGTCATGGGTGTCAAAAACGTCCGCAAGTGGTGTAAGGAGTTTGCAACGACGACGACGACGTTCAACGCTTCCTCAACGATATAGCAGCGAGTTAGTATTAAATGGGCATGCGAAAACTGACACAGCACCTACAAAAATGTATCGACCGAATTGGTGATTATGTAGAATAATAGATAATGTTTAAATTTTAAAATGTTGTAAACATTGTTGAATTGTTTGATATAAGGCATGCGGCAAATGGTCACTCCTAAATATAGACTCGTTGACTGCCACGTGACCTGGGGTAGATTTCTATTGTCCAATCACTGGCACTGCTGCTGCTGCTTCTGCTGTATTAATAGAGCCACCATTCTGAGCTTATTTCATTGACATTTGGATTCTCTTGGACGTAGGACTTACAAAGAACACCGGATTCTTATTGGCTTGCTTACTTACTTATTACATCTGGAACCTAGGATGCCGACCAGATACTTAACATGCTACCACATCTGGAACCTAGGATGCCGACCAGATACTTAACATGCTACCACATCTGGACCTAGGATGCCGACCAGATACTTAACATGCTACCACATCTGGAACCTAGGATGGCCGGAACCCGACCAGACTTAACTAACTAAACAATACTTTCATTGACAATAATAAATATTTCTGTGATTTCTAAATATTATGAAGACTTTACCTTTGAGATTATTCTCATACATCATATCGTTGTGAGTACACACACCTTAAAAGAAAAGCATCGCCAAGTGTGATTTTTTAGAAAAAATGTCTTGATATCAATTTTGCTTTAGCCAAGTAAAACCTACAATATGGACGCTACAATTCATTGGAAATATATATAAAAAAAAGAAAGAAAACGTACAAACATTTAGCCATAAATGGCTAAAAAAAGAAGGGGGAATCCATAAATTGACTTTTTTTCATGGCTGACAATCACAGCAACAAAAACTACTTTTTTTTGTTGTTATAGGAGACATTATTATTGTTTTGTAACTTTTTATTTAGCAAGCAAGAGACAATAAAGAAAATACTTAAAAAAATGAAAGAAAAAGCGAATGAACGATAAAAGAAGGAAAAAAAAAAAAAAGAAAAAAAAAAGAAAAAAAAGAAAGAGAAACATTCATTTTTTTTTGTAAACAAACAATTTCTCGCCAGTGTCTTTTTGAAAACCCACAGTGACTTTAAATGTCGGCTGCGTTTTTATTGAAAACTCAACTGAGCATAACAAGATGGCGTCGAAAACAAAAACCAACATTTTTCATTTTTCATTTTTCTTTTTTTACTTTTTTTTTTAAGTCGGGAGGTAAAAGTGAGGTTAAGATTTGAAAAATATGTCAAGAATATTTAGAGTTAAAAATAAAAAAGAAAAGAAAAGAAATAAAAAGTTGCTGTTAAAGTTTGCGTTATTCTTTTGAAAACTTCTAACATTCCAAATATCGTTTTAGTGGCTTGACTTGCGTTGAAAGAAATTTTTGAACTCGTTCGTCGTTTTTTTAGTCATAGAAAATTTGAACATTACAGATTAAAACTACTACTACTACTACTACTACTACCATCATCACCATAACCATCACCGACAACATCAAGAAAGAAAGAATGAAAAAAGATATGATATAATAATAATAATAATAATAATGATGATGATGATGATGATGATGATTAAAAAAACGTGACAAAAAATTTGCATGTTTTTTTTTGTTTTGTCGGAGGCTGTGTGGAACGGATTAATGGCATTTCAGTTTATTTCAACGGGGAAAATTGATTTGACAAACGAGAAAATTGAATTTGGAGCGGAACGAGTTAAACTCGTAAGTCAAGGTAGCAGTGTATTTTCCTTTCCCTTTATTTGTTTATGTATACATCATTTTCCTGGAAATTCCGTTATTATCCCCAGTTCTCTCTACTTCTTATTACTTAGCTGTATCTCTGGTGTCGACTGCTAAGATATTATCATTATTCCCAGATATTCGAGGGGGAACTGAAAAGTTCTTGTTCTAACTAGATTAAAAAAGTATTGTTGATGAAAAGGGTAAAGAAACTTGAGAAACGATGTGCCAAGTGTGTTGATCACCAAACTTTTTTCACGGTGGGGCGGATTATTGAAAAAAATAACGAGCGCTGGCCACATTATTATTGTGTTGAATACTTGCTTAAATTTATCTTTCCATGTTATATTCATGGATAAGTGGCGTAAGATGCACAAAAACAAATTTAACCAACATATTTATTTTCAAAACATTATCAAAGAATGCAACATTAGCAGAAAGTTTTAGTGAGATTTGTGAAACTGGAGTTTGCCTTTCAAGATATCGTCAATGTTTGGTTTGGGATTGCTACATCCAATCAAGAGAATTGCTTTTAAATGTTTATCAGTCAATTTCGTTCGATGGGTTGATTTGACATATTTCAATTTTTAAAAGGTTGCTCGCATACATAAGTTGTTCCGTACGTTTTAACAAACAAATTCAAGTACCGTTGGACTGATAAAATGCCTTTGCGGGCCGAATCCGGCCCACGGCCGCAGTTTGGTGATCCCTGATCTACAGAATGAGCATATGGAATAACATGTACGTTTTATGGTTCTGGGTCATTCTTTGTTTGGTCGGACAGAGAACTTTTCAGAGACTCAAATGTTTCTGAAATTATTAATAGAATTAGTGTTATTATAGGAAAGATTTATAAGAAAGAAGAAAGAAAGAAAGAAAGAATGAATGAAGGAAGGAAGGAAGGAAGGAAGGAATGAAAAACAAAAAAAAGAAAGAAGGACAGAAAGAAGGACAAAAAGAAAGAAGGAAGGAAGGAAAGAAGAAAATAAAAGAAAGAAAGGCGGAAAGAAAGAAAAAAGAAAGAAAGAAAGAAGGAAAGAAAAACGGAGAGAAAGAAATATCAGAGAGAATGAATGAATGAAGAAGGAAGGAAGGAGGAAGAAAGAAAAACGGAAAGAAATAAAGAAGGAAAAAAAGAACGAAAGACGAAAGAAAGACGAGAAGAAAGAAAGGAACAAAAAAAAAAGGATGGAAAGAAAAACAGAAAGAAAGAAAGAAGGAAATAAAAGACGGAAAGAAGTAAAGAAAGAGAGGGAGAGACAGAAAGAAAGAAAGAGACGGATGGACAGAAAAAGAAGAAGGGAAGAAAGAAGAAAAGAAAAACAGAAAGAAAGAGACGGATAGCAGAATGAAAGGACGAAGAAAGAAGCAAAGAATTGAAGTAGTAATGGATCTGTGAGACTAGCTTCCTAACTATTACACCACGATGTAACGTCTAAAATAGTATTTTAAAAATATAGAAGGGATGTATTTATTTTTGGACAGCAATATAGTCCTATTTTTGCTTACAGAGTTTTCAATTTTGTAGAGTTTAGCAATAAATAATCTCTAATAATGTCAGGTTTGGTTTGTTTGGTTTGTTGGGTTTTACGGCATGTCAACCCCTTGGGTTATTTTATGCCGAATACTTCTATTGATAATTTGGTATTCAAAAATGTTTAATGCCGACAAAGTTTTGAAATAAATTCATTTTTAATGGATAATACAATTTCGTTTATAAACTCATGTTTTCTATTTAACCCATAGATGGGACCCTAACAGGTACTACCATTCCGGGTCAGAGTGGACCAGGGAGCAATGGTGATGAAGGGGTGCTCCACATTCCCCAAACCTCCAAAACTGGGACCTCACCATCAGATAGAGTTTAACGTTATTCCCAGTACATGTAGACCCGCAGTCACCGCCTTCTAGCACCCATATGATAAAAAGGGATTGGAGCTTGCCATAAGGGCAATAGGGTTGGGAAATCATATAGTTGCTAGGGCTTGACTTGGCCAGCCGATTGATCGGAGGGGGCCTCTCCGACCGCCCGTCTAGACTAAGTAAGGTTCTAAGTGGAGTGTTGCATGTCATGGACTGCTCATCCACCAAGACTCCGTCCTTAAGCATAACGGGTCGCCACCCACGGCCAACAGGTGACCCATTGGGGGAGTCTTACCCCTCTGCAGAGGTGCAGTCGGTGCATTCTAACGCCCCAGCCGACAGGGCGGAATAATGTCCGTATTGATTTTATAATATACCACTGGAAATAATAAAATCCTGGCATTTTGATTTTAAAAGAAAAAGTCGTTGTACTTATTTAAGTGTTACAACTTATAAGAGTCATAAATTGTTAGCAGACCCTGTAGCTGAGAATAAGGTCCGTTAACTTTGAGATCAGGGAGTGGAAATTTACCAGTGACGGTTATAACCCCCTGATCCATTGAAAACACGTATTGATAGGCACGTGATAGTTTATGATTTTACTTTAGATTTCAGATTCGACTTGACTTGGAAGCAGAGCGGACGCGTTTGTCTCTCCGCTGAGGTCGGTCTCGCCGCGCGGTGAATAAGCAATATGGGCTAATAAACTTGATCAAGAAAAAAAACCCGAGTCTTATTTCAATTACAATGACCAAAAATCCACCCAGAAAAAAACTCAGCCATTAGTAGAAGAATTTAGAAGAACAGAGAAGAACTCAACTAGACAAGATGTCGGCCAGAGAAGAAGAGGAAATAGAAGACAGGACAACAGATAACCAGAGCAATAGAAGTTAATTGGAAGCAAGATCATCCTCTCTCTCTCTGTCGTCTCTGAACTCTCTCTCTCTATCACCCGAGTTTCCTCTCTCTATTGTATACCCGATGTTCGATGTTCAATGTGGGTATATAACATAAGGAGGCGATACTGTATGAACAAGCGAAATAATATATAAGATGATCATTATTTGGCTTCCTCATATTCCAACCCGCAATTTCCTTTGTCTTTTGTTTTAAATCGCCTCCACATTTATCCTCTTTCATTCTCTCATCTTTCTCCCGCCGTTTTGTTGATACGTTAAACATCGATCGGAATTGAATTCAATAGCGTATGAAATTAATACCTGGATGAAAATTTCATCTTTCCAATCAGATCCAATCGGAGATGGTCGTTTAACAATAAGATACGGTTGGTTGATTCTTGTCTCTGCAACAACGCACAAAGTCTCTACTTATCTATGACATAGCTAATACTTCCTACACTACTATATATATATATATATATATATATATATATATATATATATATATATAGTAAAATGGTATAGTCAGAAAGCCTACTCATATATATATACTAGCTAAAGTACCCGGTCCATGACCGGACTAAAATGAAATTTGGAACACCAGGGAGTGAGAGAGAAAGTGGAAGACAGTAGTTAGAGAGGGAATAAGAGGAAAATAATTCTTGAAACTAAAATCATTGAGAATTTGTATATTTCAGGATTTGTATTTTCTGTTTTATAGTTTAAAATTATTACATATTACTATACAACAAATTGAAAGTATTCGTTTGTATATTTGTTTTGTTTTTTTTTTGTAACTTTTGTAACATCACATGTACCTAATAGAACAGAAAAACTTAACAATGTAATATATATTTAAATTACAACCAAATTAGACACATGTAAGAAAAGGAAAATAAGATAAACAAAAATATTGTTACTTAATATTATACACGTTCTTGTAAGTATACCCAATTTGTTGAAAAATCCTTGTTTTTACAAAACAATTTTACCCCCCCCCCCTTCACAAAGAATTGCCAAAAATCTGCTCCGACCAATCTATGAATAAGTATTTGTCAAATTTATTTTATTTTTACTTTTAGCCCTTAAAAATCTCTAATAATAACAGAAGCCCAGAATTAAAATTGTGTTCATATTAGTAGTTGAAAGATTTCGCCATTTTATTCAAATGAAAAAGTAACCATGAACTTGTTTTGAAACAATTTTAATTTTTCCACGATTTTTTGTACATGACAACTATTCACATCTAGTTCTTAATTGCATGTTGAGTTTAAAAAGAAGCTGAGAATCGAAAATTTAAATTCTTCGTATTGCAATATCTATTTTTGCTTAAACTTAAGATAGTATTTTAAAAACACATTGTTTAAAAACGTTTTGGTGGACCTGATCATCTGGAACGGGGGGTTCTAATTAAAAAAAATCCTTCAGTGGATTATTATAGATAACACACCAATCTATAATTGTAAAAAAAAAAAAAATTCTGTTTTATAGTAAATCGATCCCCCATATCGGAACCGCTCTACCTTAACAGTTGGGCTGAACTTGCACAAAGGTGTCAAAATTAAGGTGACCCAGAAAAAACAGAACCCACAAATTTTGTAATAAAACTGTTAATTTTAAATTTCACTTTTAAAAATTTTTCACTTTAACAGCATATTGTGTTGTTTCATATTTATCTATCTCTCTATATATATATATATATATATATTATATATATTATATATACATACATTATATCTATATTATATATTCATGGAAAAATAATTTTTATTTGTTTAGAATCATGAAAGAAATGAGTGAAATGAATGAAGAACTGATTTGAACATTATGTTCTAAATTTCATTTATTTACCGATATTTCGATGAGCTACGTCCCTCTTTTTCAATGTCTAACACAAAACCTTTGAAAAAGAGGGACGTATAACACACACACACACACACACACACACACATACACATATATATATATATATATATATATATATATATATATATATATATATACACAAGTTGAATAAAAAAGTATCGAGATTTTTTGTACTTTTTGATACATCTAAGTATTCTGAAAAAATTAACGTTCCATTCATTGTTCATTTCTATCTTGGTAAATGCAACTTAAATCTCAATACTTTTATGACACACTTTGTATATATATAATATATAATCATATAAATAGACATATATATATATATATATATATATATTATATATATATGTATATATAATATTATGCACTCACACATACACCACAGATACATACACATGCCCATATCTCTCTCTCTTTATATATGTGTATGTGTGTGTCTATGTATATATGTGTATATATTGATTGTCCGTTCTCTCCGTGAAGCAAATCGATATCCTATATTGCTTTCACATACCTTTGTATTAATCAACTGGTGGATGTGTGTGTGTGTATGTATGTGTGTGTGTGTGTGTGTGTGTGTGTGAGCAATTTCAGTTTATAGATAGAAATTACATCGTTAAAGTCACGGGAAATAATAGCAATAAATGTTGTACGAACCAACAAAAGTCATATTAATAAAAAAAATAAAAAAAATAAAAAAACGCCGCCAAGTTTCCGGTTAATTGGTCAAAGGTTGATATAACAATTTTCTTTGGCATGATGGGAAAATGTAATCAATAAAAAAAGTTTTATTTTTGAAACTTTATTTTAATCAACTCAAAAAAAAAATGATAATGTTAAACAAAAACAAAAGACAGAACTAAAGTTTATTGCATTAAACTAGCAAGAATATGTGCCCGCCGGGTGTAAATATTTAAGTTTTAAAGCAATATTAAATTAGAAAGACTAATGAAACTAAATAAAAACGCATATAAAAAGATTACTTATATTTCAATTATTTCTCTGACTTTTTGAGACCTCATCTCAAAAATTCAGAGAAACAATTGAAATATAAGTAATCTTTTTATATGCGTTTTTATTTAGTTTCATTAGTCTTTCTAATTTAATATTGCTTTAAAACTTAAATACTTGATAATTTGTATTATTTGGGTTATTCGGACTATTGTTCTCATCTTTATTGTTATCTGGACAATGTTTCGGTCGAGGAAGGCCGGAGGGCACATCGACCGAAACATTGTGCAAATAGCAATAAAAATGAGGACAATAGTCCGAATAATCAAAATAATACCTATATTAATTGGTTTTTATGTAAAATCATTCATAAGGTTGATTGAATACGTTATAGAATAAAACAATAATATTAGAGATCAAAAACACCAAGTAATTATTCATTAAACTCGGTTTTGTTAAAACCAGTATGCAAATCAACCACATATCAAATCTTATTTATGAATGCCTCTATGAAAATCTGTGTGAGAATTGCCTCAAAACAGCTCATATTATTAGTCCGTTTAAAATTGTACAATGTGTCATATATAACATTATGAAATAAAAGTTTACATAATATATATCTGTACTGAAAGAAGTGACTCAAAGAACAGTCTCTCTTACACCACACACAACGAAAGAGATTGTTCGACGTCATCCTTCAAAACCGTTTATCCTAGTGTCTCAAATTTTCGAATCTATTCTTAGAGCGCTAACTTTCCTTTGAAAACATTGTAAACAAAACCGATCACAGTCTCCTTATTATTCTGTGATAAATTTTCATTTTCCTTATATCAGCAAAAGCCCTGAAGAAGATCTACTAAACAGATTGAAACACTGCAGCGTTGGCTGAATAAATATCACTCATTTTATTTGAATCTGTGTTTTTTAAATTCTTTTCACTATTTTACATACCGTCGATTCACTTCCATTTTTTCTCTTCACATATATAAATATATATGATTTCTTTATATTCGAGGAAGGAAAATAAGTGGTCGATTACAGTTGTAAGAGATACATTTATTATCATAATCTATACATTCAATGCCTTTTTTACCATTGGTTTCAAAGCATTAGATGCTTCTCATCAGACAAACCGCCTTGGAAATGACATCCAAAATGAATATACATAACAGATAATGTCATTTCCAAGGCGATTTGTCTGATGAGAAGCATAATGCTTTGAAACCAGCGGTAACAAGAAGCCATTGTAACATATAGATTATATATTAGATATATATATATATATATAATATATATACGTACTAATTAACGTTGGAACCGAAAAAAGTAATTACAAATCTTAATTAATTGTTCTATATAATAAAGTAACTGAAAAATTCGATTTTAAAGGTGGTGTACTGTAATATAATTCCCGCATAGTCAATTGACTCCGCCTAGAACGTGGAAATTAGACCAGAAAACACCGACAAAGACCAACCGTATTCACTCAGAAGTAGTCCTTGACATAAGCAGATATATGTGGTAGACTGACTAGAAAGAATATTCTTAAGACCTGTTCCTTTTTTCCTATTTCTCCTATTTTGGTTCATTACTATACACCTGGTCATTATTCTTTCTGCTTTTCCTTTCTTCTCTCTTCTTCCTCTCCTTATTCTCTCATTCTTCTCTCTCTCTTCTCCTCTCTCTCTCTCTCTCCTCTTCTTGTCTCATCTACTCTCATGTCTCTCTCTGTCTCTCCCTCTCTCACCACTCTCGTGCTACTTTCTGGTCCACAGCCCAACAAGGAGGAACGTTCTCTCTCCCCCACATGGTCTAGCTATTTTAGCTGAAGTAGGGAGAAGCAATTTCATGCCTTTCTCAGGAATAAGAGCTGAAGTGAATGTGAACAATCTCCTGTCGAATTGGACGGTATTTTCCATTCATTCTTCGTAGCGCTAACGTAATGCATATTTATACAAGTGTTGTTTAAAGATTATTTCAATGACCCAACTTTTAAAGTGATCTTTTGGACCTCCACAATCTTAAAGTTAAAGCGTTTGTTTACAATAAAGTGCATCTGCACGTATTTAGATTTAGTTCCTGAACAAACAAGCTCGCGTAATTGAAATAGGCCGGGGCGGGGGGGTAAGGACCACAAAAAAAAGTTTAAACAAAAGAAGTAAAAAGGGGATGAGACCGAAAAGAAGCAACATGGTTGCAAGAGGCGAACAGAGTGTTGAAAAGGGGGGCCGACAGAGTGAAAGAATGGTTGTGGTTATGGAGAAAGGAGTGAGTAATGTGAAGCGTCGTTGAGGCAGGATAGCTGACTCAATGAGCAGTTAATAGGCTTGTGTGTCTAGTGAGCCCAAGACTACAGGTACCACTTGAGAGTGTTAGCGTGGGAGAGATGACAGCAGAGAGCGACAGAGAGATAACGATTAGACAGAGAGAGAGAGGAGAGAGAGCCGAGAGAGACGAGGAAAGAATGAGAGATTTAAGGACCGCAGAGAAGAGCAGAAAGAAAAGGACAGAAGAGAAGAAATAATGGAATGGGCGGTGTCTATAGAAATACCTAAAAAAGAAAAGAAGAAAAGGCAAAAGGCTATAAGAATTATTCCTTTCTATGCACATCTACCCCTATATCGCCCTTTATTCAAGGATACTTTTGCAGTAAATAACCCGGTTGTCTTTTCGTGCTTTCCTGTCATATTTCCCACGTTCCTAGCGCCCGAGGTCAATTACCTATGCGCAAATATTACATACACAACCCTTTTAAAAAAATGAATTTTTCGTTACTATTATTATAGAAACAATTAATTAGATTCATCTTCGTTCCAACAGGTTAATATCTATATATATTAGTATACTAATATTATATATACTATATTAATAATCTACTTATGTTCATGGCTTCTTGTTACCGCTGGTTTCAAGCATTAGAATGCTTCTCCATCAGAACAAATCGCCTTGCGAAATGACATATCCGTTATGTATATTCATTGTGGATGTCATTTCCAGCGGCGGTTTGTCTGATTTGAGAAGCATTCTAATGCTTTTGAAACCAATGTAACAAAAAGGCACTTGATTATAGATTATGATAAAATAAATGTATCTCTACAACGTAATCGACACTTTATTTCCTCCTCGAATATCAAAAGAAATCATAGTATATTTTATATGTGAAGAGAAAAGAATGGAAGTGAATCCGACCGATTAAATAGTGAAAGAATTTTGAAAAAACACAGATTCAAATAAAATGAGTGATATTTATTCACAAACGCTCCAGTTTTTTCAATCTGTTTAGGTTAGATCTTCTTCCAGGGCTTTTGCTGATATAAGGAAAAATGAAATTTTATCACAGAAATAATAAGGGCGAGGACTTGATCCGGTTTGTTTACAATGTTTTCAAAGGAAAGTTAGCGTCTAAGAATAGATTTTCGAAAATTTGACGACACTAGGTAAACCGGTTTTGAAGGATGACGTCGAACAATCTCTTCTCGTTGATACCTGTGTCGTGTGGTAAAGAGGACTGTTTTATTTGAGCTCACTTTCTTCATTACAGAGTTACTATATTAGTAACACTTTTATCATAATGTATTATATGACACATTGACAATTTAACGGCACTAAATAACTATGCCGGCCTCTTTTGACGGCAATTCTCACACAGATTTTTACATAGCACACAGGCACTCGTTAATTAAATAAGATTTGAAATTGGTTGATTTGCATACTGGTTTTTAACAAAACCGAGTTTAATGAATAATTACTTGGTCTTTCTTGATCTCTAATATTATTGTTTTATTCAATAACGTGTATTAATCAACCTTATGAAATGATTTAATAGAAACCAATAATATAGGTATTATTTTGATCTATCGGACTATTGTCCTCATTTTTTTATGATATTGCACAACTGTTGCCGTCATGGCCCTCCGGCCCTTCCTCGACCCGAAACATTGTCCAGATACACAATAAAAGATGAGAACAATAGTCCGAACTAAACCACCGAATGTGAGAGTACAAATTTCAAAGTAATTTAAGTTTTAAGGCAATCATTAAATTAGGAAAGACCTAATGAAACTAAAAAAACGCATATAAAAAGATACTTATATTTCAATTGGCATTTATCTGAAATTTTTGAGATGTGAGGTCTCAAAAAGTCAGAGAAAGTAAATTGAAATAAAGTAATCTTGTATATGCGTTTTATAAGTTTCATTAGTCTTTCTAATTGTAAATTGCTTCTAACAATTAATATTACACCCGGGGCAATATTCTTGCTAGTTTAATGCCAATAACTTTAGTTCTGTCCTTTGTTTTGTTTTAACATTTATCCATTTTTTTTGTAGTTGCATGTAAAATAAAGTTGTAAAAATAAAACTTTTTTACTTGAACATTTTCCCATCATGCAAAGAAAATTGTTATATCAACCTCTTGACCAATTAACTCGCGAAACTTGGCGGCCGTTTTTTTTTTCTTTGTTTTTTGGTTTTCTTTTGTTTTATTAATATACTTTGTTGGTGCGTACAACCATTATTGCCATTATTTCCGTGACTTTAACGATGTAATCCTTGCTACTATAACAACTGAAATTGCTCTCTCTCTCTCTCTCTCTCTCTCTCTCTCTCTCTCTCTCTCTCTCTCTCATCTCTCTCCTCTCTCTCTCTCTCCTCTCTCTATGCACACAACACACACACACACACACAACATACACATCCACCAGGTGCACTTAATACAAAAGGTATGTTGAAAGCAAGTATAGGATGATCGATCTTGCTCACGGCACATGAGAAACGGACAATTCAATTTACACATATATACATAGACACACACATACACATACTATTATATAGAGAGAGATCATGGCCATGTGTACTGTATCTGTGTGTATGTGTGGTGCATAATATTAAGTACTATATACATACATACTATATATGCTATATATATACCTATATATATGTATATACTATACTATATACTAATATACTATATATATATAATATGTCCTATTTTATATGCATTATATTTATATATATACAAAGTGTGTCATAAAAGTATCAGATTTAAGTTTGCAATTTACCAAGATCAGAACTGAACAATGAATGGAACGCTAATTTTTTCAGAATACTTAGATGTATCAAAAAGTACAAAAATTATCCGATACTTTTTTATTCAAACTGTGTATTATAATTATATATACTATTACATATCATACTATAATATATATATATATATTATAGATATGTATGTTGTGTGGTGTGTCGATTTTGTGCATTGGCGTTTGGTGTTTCTCTATTAATTACGTCCCTTTTTCCAAAAGGTTTGTGTTAGACATGCAAAAAGAGGACGTAGCTCACGAAATATCGGTCCAATGAAATGGAATTAAACATATATTCAAATCAGTTCATTCATTCATTTTCACTCATTTCTTTCATTGATTCATAAACAAATAAAAATTATTTTTCCATGGAATATATAAGTTATAGATATAAATGTATGTATTAGATATATATAGTATAAATATATCAGAGAGAGAGAGAGAGAGAGAAGACAGAGGACAGAGACAGAGACAGAGAGACAGAGAGAGACAGAGAATAGACTAAAAGGATATGAAAGA
Source organism: Doryteuthis pealeii (assembly GCA_023376005.1). Classification (NCBI taxonomy): domain Eukaryota; kingdom Metazoa; phylum Mollusca; class Cephalopoda; order Myopsida; family Loliginidae; genus Doryteuthis; species Doryteuthis pealeii. The sequence goes on from CM042141.1 coordinate 100,023,134, forward strand.
CACACAATATGCTGTTAAAGTGAAAAAATTAAAAGTGAAAAAGTAACAAGTTAACAGCTTATTACAAAATTTGGGGTTCATGTTTTTCTGGCGTCCACCTTATTTTGACACCTTTGTGCAAGTTCAGGCCCAACTGTTTAAGGTTAGAGCGGTTCCGATTATTGGGGATCGACTTTTACTATAAACAGAATTTTTTTTTTTTACAAGTCTGATAGATTAGTTGTTGTTTATCGTAATAATCCCACTGAAGGGATTTTTTTAAAAATTAGAACCCCCGTATTCAGATGATCAGGTCCACCAAAACCGTTTGCTTAAAACATCACTCGTAGCTTCTGTTGTGAAACTCCCGCCCACGTCTTTCGCGACGGTGACTTTTGAACGGCCATCACTTAAGCAAAAAATAGATATTGCAATACGAAGAATTTAATTTTTCCGATGCTCAGCATTCTTTTAAACCTCAAACATGCAATTAAGAACTAGATGTGAATAGTGGTCATGACAAAAAATCGTGGAAAAATTAAAATTGTTTTCAACAACAGTTCATGAGTACTTTTTCATTGAATAAAATGGCGAAATCCTTTCAAACTACTAATATGAACACAACTTTTAATTCCTCTGGGCTTCTGTATATTTAGAATTTTTAAGGGCAAAAAGTAAGAAATTAAAATAAATTTGACAATACTTATTCATAGATGTCGGAGGCAGATTATTTGCCAATTCTTTGTGGTAAGGGGGGGGGGGTAAATTGTTGTTTGTAAAAAACAAGGCATTTTTCAACCCCAAATTGGGTTTGGGCGTATACTTACCAAGAACGTGTACTATAATATTAACAGTAACTAATTATTTTGCTCTTATCCTGTATTTTCCTTTCCTTATCATTGTGTCAATTCCGTTGAATTAGAAACTATAGTACATTGTTACAGTTTTTCTGTTCCTATTAGTATCATGTATGTTACAAAATTTACAAAAAAAAAACAAACACAATATACAAACGAATACTTTCAATTTGTCTGTATAGTAATATGTAATAATTTTATTTTAACTATAAAACAGAAATACACAATCTGAAACATATACAAAATTCTCTCATTATGATTTTAGTTTCAGAATATTTTTCCTTCTATCCCTCTCTAACTGACTGTCTGTCCCTTTCTCTCTCACTCCCTGGTGTCCAAAATTTCATTTAGCCGGTCATGCAAACCGGATACTTAGTAGTTATATATTTGAGTAGGCTTCTCCTGGACCATATACAGTTGTTACCTATCATATATATTATATATATATATATATAGTATATATATATATAACTGTATAGTAGTGTAGGAAGATTAGCATGTCACTAGAATAAGTACACGAGACTATTGTGCCCGTTGTGCACGAGACCTAAAGAATCAAACCAACCGCATTATCGCTTATCTGTTTAAAAACAGCCATCTCCATTGGATTTCTGATGGAAAGATGAAATTGTTCATCCGCTAAATAATTTCACACGCTATTGAATTCAATTCCGATCGATGCGCTTTAACGTATCCAACGAAACGGCGGACCGAGGAAAGATGAGAGATACTGAAAGACGATAAATGATGAGAAGGCGATTGAAAAACAAAGACAAGATGAACATTGCCACGCAGATTAACCGGGTGGCTTGGCAATCATGAGGAACCAAATACAGCATGATCATCCTTTATAATCATTATTCATCGGCGGTCTTGCTCCATACAATATCGCCTTTCCCTTCTACTATACCCACATTGAACAATCGAACCGTCGTCCGGGTCTTATAACAATAGAGAAGGAACACTCGGGGTGATTAGACAGGAGAGAATTCCAGAACGATACGAGAGAGAGGAATAATCTTGCTTTCCAGTTAAACTATCTTATTGCTTCTGGGTTATCTTGTTGTCTGTCTCTTATTTCCTTCTTCCTGGCCGACATCTGTTCCTAGCTTGAAGTTCTTCTCTTTCTAAATTCTTCTACTTAAGGGGCCTGAGTTTTTTCTGGGCGGATTTTGTCATTGTAATTAAAATAGACCTCGGGTTATTTCTTGATCAAGCTTTATTTAGCCCCATATTGCTTCATTTATCATCCCGCGCGGGGAGACAGCGTACCTTGCAGCGAAGAGACAAACGCCGTCCGCTTCTGCTTCCAAGTCCAAGTTCGATCTGAAATCTAAACTAAAAACTATAAACCTAATCACGTCGATTCTATCAATACGTGTTTTCAAGAGGATCAAGGGGGTTATAACCGTCAATCTGGTAAATTTCCACTCGTCTCACCTGATCTCAAAGTTAACGACCTTATTCTCAGCCTACAGGGTCGTGCTAACAATTTTATACCTTATAAGTTGTAAACACTTAAAATAAGTCAACAGCTTTTTCTTTTAAAATCAAAATGCCCAGCGATTTTATTATTTCCACTATGGTATTATTATATAACATTCCTCCAATCCCGGATACATAAATTCCGACCCTGTCGGCTGGGCGAATACTACTAACAGACAACGCTGCAACCTGCTAATCCATACTGTGTGCGAACTATCAGATTAAGACCTCCCCCAAATGTACTGTTCGGCCGGTTACGGTGGCGCAACCCGCTTATGTATACACAAGTCGCTTGTGGAATTGAGCAGTCCATGACATGCAAACCTCCCACTTAGAAACCTACTTTAGATCTAGACGGCAGTCGGAACGAGGCACCCTCCGATCAATCGGCTGGCCAAGCCAAGCCCTTAGCAACTATATTGACTTTTCCAACCGCTATTGCCCCTTATGGCAAAGCCCCCAATCCCCCTTTTTATCATATGGTGCTTAAACGGCCCCGGTGCGCAATCGTCACAAAAATACGAGGCCGCAATCACGGGTAATTGTGCACATTCTTACCGCTTATACACTCACAATCACCGCAATACTTCTTACCCATATATCAAAGCCTCAACAACACCTATTTGGGTACCCCCCCAACACCTCACTTTTGTGCCGCCGCGCTCTCTGATCACCCTCGAGAAATCCATTATATTACAGATAGCAACGCTCCATCGCCCCTCCACCACTGAAATATCTCTAGCGGCATGCACGTCATCGCATCCCCAACACCATGGCGCACTTGCGCTTTCGATTTCACACCGAATAATAGTTCCACAGCACATTACCATCAAATCAATATACTCGTACTTCATCCATCTCCTACAGACCGCCAAGGATCAATGACTCGTACACTGCAAGGGTTACATTCCTACGGGAATAACCTTAAACTCTACATTGATGGTGAATTAGCGAGGTCCCAGTTTTGGAAGGTTTGGGAATGTGGCAGCAACCCCTTCATCACCATCGAGGCGACGACTGCGCTACCCTGGGTCCATATGACCCGGACACATGGTAAGCGAAACCATACGTAAGATCACCTCTTTGAGAGCGGTCCCATCTATGGTTAAATAGAAAACATGAGTTTACAAAACGAAATGTATTGTCCATTAAAAAATGAATTTATTTTTCAAAACTTTGTCGTCGCATAACATTTTGAATTACCAAACATTACCCAATAGAAGTATTCGCATAAAATAACCAAGGGGTTACCAGTGCCGTACAAACCCAACAAAACCAAACAAACCAAACCTGACATTATTAGAGATTATTATTGCTAAACCGTCTACAAAATGTTGAAACAACTCTGTAAGCAAAACAATAGGACTATATTGCTGTTCTAAAAATAAATACATCCTTCTATATGTTTTTAAAATCATTATTTTTAGACGTACATTCAGGGTCGTAATAGTTAGGAAGCTAGTCTCACCGATCCATACTACCTTTAATTCTTTTTGCTTCTTTCTGTCTTCCTTTCATTCTGTCTATCCGTCTCTTTCTTTCTGTTTTTCTTTTCTTCTTTCTTCCCTTCTTCTTTTTCTCTCCATCCGATACTCTTTCTTTCTGTCTGTCTTTCTTTCTTTCTGTCTTTCTTACTTCTGTCTCTCCCCCTCTTTCTTACTTCTTTCCGTCTTTCATTTCTTCTTTCTTTCTTCTTTTTCTTTCCATCCTTTTTTTTGTTCCTTTCTTTCTTCTTCGTCTTTCTTTCGGTCTTTCGTTCTTTTTTCCCTTCTTTATCTTCTTCCGTTTTTCTTATCCTTCCTCCTTCCTTCCTTCCTTCATTCATTCATTCTCTCTGTATATTCTTTCTCTCTGTTTTTCTTTCTTTCCTTCTTTCTTTCTTTCTTTTCTTTCTTTCCGCCTTTCTTTTATTTTCTACCTTCCTTCATTCCTTTTCTTTCTTTCTTCCTTCTTTTCTTCTTTGTCCTTCTTCGTCCTTCTTTCTTTTTTTTTTTTTTTGTTCATTCATTCATTCTTCTTTCTTTCTTTCTTTCTTTCTTTCTTCTTATAAATATTTACTATAATAACACTAATTCTATTATAATTTCAGAACATTTGAGTCTCTGAAAAGTTCTCTGTCCGACCAAACAAAAGAATGACCCAGAACCATAAAAACGTACATGTTATTCCTATACTCATTCTCTAGATCAGGGATCACCAACTGCGGCCGTGGGCCGGATTCGGCCCACAAAGGCATTTTATCAGTCCAACGACTTGAAATTGTTTGTTAAAACGTACGGAACAACTTATGTATGTGAGCAAACCTTTTAAAAATTGAAATATGTGAAATCAACCCATCGAATGAAATTGACTGATAAACATTTGAAAATAATTCTCTTGATTGGATGTAGCAATTCCAAACCAAACATTGACGATATCTTGAAAGGCAAACTTCAGTTTCACAAATCTCACTGAACCTTTCTGCTAATGTTGCGTTCTTTGATAATATTTTGAAAATAAATATGTTGGTTAAATTTGTTTTTGTGCATCTTACGCCACTTATCCATGAATATAACATGGAAAGATAAATAAGCAAGTATTCAACACAATAATAATGTGGCCCGCGCTGCGTTATTTTTTTCAATATCCGCCCCACCGTGAAAAAAGTTTGGTTATCAACACACTTGGTGCATCGTTTCTCAAGTTTCTTTACCCTTTCATCAACAATACTTTTTTAATCTAGTTTAGAACAAGAACTTTTCAGTTCCCCCCTCGAATATCTGGGAATAATGATAATATCTTAGCAGATCACACCAGAGATACAGCTAAGTAATAACGAAGTAAGAGAGAACTGATGGGATATAACGGAATTTCCCGGAAAGATGACATAACACATAAACAAAAAAGGAAGGAAAAATACACTGCTACCTTGACTTACGAGTTTAACTCGTTCCGCTCCAAAACTCAATTTTCTCGTTTGTCAAATCAATTTTCCCCTGTTGAAATAAACTGAAATGCCATTAATCCGTTCCACACAGCCTCCGACAAAACAAAAAAAAAAAAACATGCAAATTCTTTTGTCACGTTTTATTAATCATCATCACATCATCATCCATCATCATTATTATTATTATTATTATTATTATTATCATTATCTTTTTCATTCTTTCTTTCTTGATGTGTCGGTATGGTTATGGTGATGATCTAAGTAGTAGTAGTAGTAGTAGTAGTTTTAATCTGTAATGTTCAAATTTTCTATGACTAAAAAACGACGAACGGGCCGTAGTAAAAAGTTCAAAATTTCTTTCAACGCAAGTCAAGCCACTAAAACGATATTTGGAATGTTAGAAGTTTTCAAAAGAATAGCAAACTTTGACAGCAACTTTTTATTTCTTTCTTTTCTTTTTATTTTTTTCAACTCTAAATATTCTGACATATTTTCAAATACTCTCACCTCACTTTTACCTCCCGACTTAAAAAAAAAAGTAAAAAAAGAAAAATGAAAATGAAAAATGTCTTTCGTTTTTGTTTTCGACGCCATCTTGTTATGCTCAGTTGAGTTTTCAATAAAACGCAGCCGACATTTAAAGTCACTGTGGGGTTTTCAAAAAGACACTGGCGAGAAATGTTTTGTTTACAAAAAAAAAATAGAATGTTTCTCTTTCTTTTTTTTTTCTTTTTTTTTTTCTTTTTTTTTTTTTCCTTCTTTTATCGTTCTTCGCTTTTCTTTCATTTTTTTAAGTATTTTCTTATTGTCTCTTGCTTGCTAAATAAAAAGTTACAAAACAATAATAATGTCTCCTATAACAACAAAAAAAGTAGTTTTTGTTGCTGTGATTGTCAGCCATGAAAAAAAGTCAATTTATGGATTCCCCCTTTTTTTTTTTTAGCATTTATGGCTAAATGTTTGTACGTTTCTTTTTTCTTTTTATATATATTTCCAATGAATTGTAGCGTCCATATTGTAGGTACTTGGCTAAAGCAAAATTGATATCAAGAATTTTTTCTAAAAAATCACACTTGGCGATGCTTTTCTTTTAAGGTGTGTGTACTCACAACGATATGATGTATGAGAATAATCTCAAAGGTAAAGTCTCATAATATTTAGAAATCACAGAAATATTATTATGTCAATGATGTTTGTTAAGTATCTGGTCGGCATCCTAGGTTCCAGATGTGGTAGCTAATGTTAAGTACTGGTCGGCATCCTAGGTTCCAATTTTGGTAGCATGTTAAGTATCTGGTCGCATCCTGGTTCCAGATGTTGGTAGCAGTTAAGTATCATGGCTCATCCTAGGTTCAGATGTAGCATGTTACAGTATCATCCTAGTTCCAATGTCATCTGGTCGGCATCCTAGGTTCCAGATGTAATAAGTAAGTACGCAAGCCATAAGAATCCGGTCGTTCTTTGTAAGTCCTACGTCCAAGAGAATCCAAATGTGTCAATGAAATAAGCTCAGAATGGTGGCTCTATAAACAGCAGAAGCAGCAGCAGCAGTGCCAGTGATTTGGACAATAGAAATCTACCCCAGGGTCACGTGGCAGTCAACGAGTCTATATTTAGGAGTGACCATTTGCCCATGCCTTATATCAAACAATTCAACAAATGTTTACAACATTTTAAAATTTAAACATTATCTTATTCTCACATAATCACCAATTCGCGTCGATACATTTTTGTAGGTGCTGTGTCAGTTTTCGCATGCCCATTTAATACTAACTCGCTGCTATATCGTTGAGGAAGCGTTGAACGTCGTCGTCGTCGTTGCAAACTCCTTACACCACTTGCGGACGTTTTTGACACCATGACGACTCGCAATATACTTTGTTAATTGGCGATTAATTTCGGTCGTTTTTTTGCGTTTCAAAAACCAAATAACTGCACGAACTTCACACTTGGTGGTGGCGTTTAATCGGGAGCTCCATAAAAAAATGACTGCCAATGCGCGCATGGGGGCAGGTGCAGGTGAATGCACTCGTCAGTGTTGCCAAACAGTACGAACAGTTTCACTGCATTCCTAACGCTTTAGAGACCTTACTTTTACGATTACACACGTATTTGAAAACTTTCTACCACCCGCCTATTGGCGGGCTAGGAATATGCTGTCTGTATGAACCCCCACAAAAGAGGGCTGATCTGTGAAGGTATTTACCTGATCATTCGCCCCGGGTAGGATAGGACATCCAGTGAGCATGGAACTAATAATGGATTTACAAGACTAGCTTGTTGACATTACACCAGGACGGATGCCCTGGCGGAGTCCTGGTATGATACTAAACTGAATTTGATGACGAATCTCAAGTTCTGCTGCTCTGTGGGGGAGCGGGGCTGGAATACTCCTTCATTGCCATTACATCCAGCCCCTACTCTGACCTGCAGTGGTCTACTTTTACGGTTCCGTCTATGGGTCAATTAGATGTGTTTGAAAAATATTAGATTAGATAGGAATAACTTGCTACCATATAAGTAAGTAAAGTAAAGTCGTCGGGGTGGCCTAAAATCGTATCAGCCAAACAGCGAGAGGAGTCTATCCTCTTTTTCACTAGCGCTAGACAATGAGATAGTTTTTAGCGTCTGAGGTGGAGCACCACACCTACTATCAAGCTCCTCACTTTACCGCACAGATCCTGTGCTATTCATACGCTGGATTGGCGGGGGTCGGTATCGAACAAGTAACCTTGGTTACCTAGGTTACAGGGGCACGCTCTACTGACTGTAAATAATTTGTAAATTTTTGTATTACGAAGGCTGACTGGAATCTATAATTTTTTTCTTTACTGCGGATTATTGTTATTTCGTTACTTTGAAACCATATTATCAAATTATCATTTAGATAGAATAATTACTTGAAAAACTATATAATTGTGTAGAAATTATTGGTATTAGATCGGAATATTTAATATCAAATAACGGTGTGCAAAAAAAAAAACTTTAGAGTTTTTTTGACATTACATCTCCAGTTTTAAGAATTATCTATAAACTTAATTAGTAATGTTTGTTTTGATAATATTACTAATGTTTTATAGTTAATTAAAAAATGATTTATCATTATCATTCTAAGTCAAGGGGAATCCCTCATGGAGATAGCGGCTAATGTGCTCGGACTCCAACATAGATGTAAACACAGTTCGTATTTCAGTCGTGCTATTACGTTCATTTCGAACTCATACCTGAGGGAAAAGCATGAACATCCCTCATCCCTCCCACTGTTCTTCCTACCACTTTTGGCATTAAATAACCCATGAAGGTTGATATGCCATTAAACAGAGAGACGAAACTTATATCAAATCAAATAATCCAGATTTTTTGTCTTTTTGATATTTTTTATTGGTGATAATTTATTAATCCTAGTATTGATTGGCATTGGGTACGTGTTTAATTATATGTTTAGCGTTGGTTGGAGAGAATGTTATGTATAATGATGTTTGATTGTTTATGAAAAGGTTTAAGTGGTATTAGCTAAGTTGAGTGTTAAATCTAAAAGAAAATACTATTTTACAATTGGATGATATGTCTATTTTAAAACCTAGATATTCAAATGCTTTTATTACATTTTGTATTTTGCATGTTAGTGGACCATTACTATTAGGGATTAGGACTAAACCATCATCTCTATAAATTTCTATTTGTGTTGGGTCTATGTATCTACTGATGGTGTTTATTATATATTTATCAATTATATCGCTATTTGTTGCAGAGTCGTATGAACCCATCGCTACGTCAAACTTTGTTACTTTTCCATTTGGTCATGAGTTTTGTTGTTGTCTTTAAGTATTGTTTTCCTGCATGCAAGTATTAAATTTATTGTTCATTGCGTTATATTAGTTGTCGTTTTGGCAAAATTTAAGTTTCTCAATTGGGGTGTTTTTAGAGATAGATGAGTTAAAAATTCAATGATCTCAAATTTGTATAATGTGGCTTTGTTTTATTCTTTATTGAGAACCATTTGATTGTATTACATCAATGAGTTGTTCCATAAGATTATATTCTAATTTTTCTTGTATTGCTCCTATTAATAATGCTTTTAGGGATTAATTTCCAAGACTTCAGTTTTCTGTGAGGGTGTAGTCTAGACTTTAAAAACCTAGACTATTTAAAAGCTATTAATTCTATTGTATATGACAGCTAGTTTGGACCATTTATATTAGGATTCAGACTAAAACCATCATCTTCCCTATAATTCCCTATTGTTTGGGTCCTATTCATGGGAATTGTGTTTATGGTCTTTAAGACTTTAAGAATGCTCTCTTAAAGATCTGTCATGGATTTTTTTCTTTTTTGCCAAGGGGTTTGTTTCGTCCTTAACTTGTGATATAATATTCGAGTGGTCACTATATACAGTACCCCTGTTCATACGCCATACAAAACACGACATCGAACAGAGAATACATCCAAATACTACTGAAGTTAGAAATATATATTCTACGAGTAAAACATAAAATTGAAAAGCGCAACGTCACAAACTAGCTATGAACATAAAATCTCTTAAAATGCGACGTGCTTGCCACAATAACTCGTGAGTCTGGCCGTATTTAAAACTCATCCGAACAAAGAAATTTGAAACAGAACCAAGAATCAGTGAGATATGACAATCATATCCAATTAAGTACCGAGATCCATGACAATCTTCAAATTAGGTAAAAAATCAGGACTGAAAGAGGCCGAAAAATGTCCGAAAATAATTCTATATTGAACTAATCACATAATCTATATACTTATCATTACTAATATTTATAAGTCAATCCAGACACGTTGTTCGGCCATAATCATGCCTCCTCAGTGTGGCTGACCAAACTATCCTTGGGGCTAGGATTTCCGAATCAGACTACCGCCATCGTAGTCCGATTTTATCCCCCCGCCCCCACTGACAGCTGATGCGGGACTGGTGGTTTGTTAACTATTAAAATACATACAGAATGTATGTATCTTTCGGCACTGACGAGAGATCAACATTCCGGAGAAATGATCATTGTCTTAAGTTGCTCTCAAATAGTGAGAGTTATTCTAAATTACCAATTAGAGAGCTTCATACCAAATCATGCGGAGCCTATATATATATATATATATATATTATACATCATATATATAATATACTATATCACTATATATACACTATATGGTGTGTGTGTCGTGGAAACATGAATACCTTCGGTACATATATAATATTTATTACGCAGTGGTTCTATTGTCCTCCTCGCCTGCATTTTTTACTAATTCGATAGACCTCACATCCATTTATTCATACTTCCACCTTATAATACTCCGTACTATGTAACAAAACCCTATATATGCAATGGACGTTTGAGTTCTCATTTTGATTTGATCCTCACTTACAGTACACTGGACACATCCACTACTATATAAATATTACTATACATTGTATCCCGTACCTAATTAAGTACACTCCTACCATTAAACGAACAATTCAAATTAGTGGACAATGAAAACGTTACGCCAGCTTTTCTTTCTTTTTTTTTTTTCTCTTTTTTTATTAATTCCTTCAAAACAAAAACAAAATTTAAGTTTTTTAAAAAAATGAAAGGAAAAACTTTCATTTAACTATATTAATCAGACCCACCTGCGTTTTATCGCGACTGCCACACGACTGCAAAGTCTCCGTCGAATGAGAAATCAGCGTGATTCTCGACTCGTAGGTAAACATTAATAATGAGCAGAGACGTTTCCTTTCTTTTTCTTTCTTTTTCTTTTTCTTGTTTTTCTTCTTTTTGTCAGCTTTATTTTTCATTTTTTCTGCGTTTTCTTTTTGTGTATGGTTCATGGTGTGCGCCGCGTTAAAATGTGGAATCTCAAAAAAACCAGCTGCCGAATTCACGTTTAAGCCGAAAGCAGCAACTAAAGAGAGTTAAGAAGACAGAAAAAGAAGTGAAATTATTCCTTCTTTTGTTTTTCTTTTTTTCAGATGAATCTGGATTCGAGTGAAATAGATACGAAATTATTACTTGAAGCTATTGTAGCCTATTTTGACCATCTGGCATAGTCTATCTACACAGGAACATCATATATAATTCTCGCTAAACAAATTTTACAATTCCCTCACCTCAATTATTTTTTTAGACGAACTCCAACAAAGACAAGAAAGGAAAGACAAAGCAGGAAAAAAACAAAGCAGCAGAGAGAGAACAAGCAAGAAGAAGGAAAAGAGATAGGCACCAAGAAAAAAAAACAAAAAAAAAAAAAAAAACAAACGAAAAAAAAAACCCAAAACAAAAAAAACAAAAAAGAAAAAAAAAAAGAAAAAGAAAACATCATACAGAAAAAGAAAAAGAAGAAGAAAGAAAAAATGATTAACTTGATTGATCTTAACAAACATGTCGATCCGTCAGATGTTTTTATATACCATAATAGCTTAAGTGTTTGGTTGGTTGGTCTGGTCTTATGCTTAATAGCTTATCAACCTCATGAGTTACTATAATGCCCAAAAGATTTTTGTAGAAGGAACTAAGTAAGATAGGTCTTTAACCTTAACTCGTGATGAGCACATAGCACAAGGTATTAGCTCCGAAAGTAAACCTCAATTAAGTGCGTCATGGAGTCAAACGCGCATCCAAGCACATTCTAGCCCACCATGCCGCACGTAGTACTCCTCTCTAGAGAATAGCATTAAATCAAATGTACCATACCATGTTTACCATTTACGTAAGTATGTTCCAAAAGAAGAGTATTTTTTAGTTTGTCTTCTGTTTATTGATCTTGCTCTGCTGCTTTTTGCTTACATGAGTTTTATTTGTTGTGTTTGACGGGGTTTTTTATCACCCATTTGCTTATCCGCATCACCAAGCTATTCCTAGCCATATACAAATACTTTGCTAGACAGTTGCTATGGCTTACAAAGCATAGTTAGTTATTATCCTGGCGCTATCCTCTCCGTCTCGCTCTCAACAGACGATGGCGTCTGTTCCATTATTTAACTGCATCTGCGCGACGTAGCCCGAACAGGCCCCAATTTTTGCACAAATAGCACATCTTTGCGAGCGCGCAGTAACGCACACAGACACAAAACACCATGTCTCTCACCTGCACCGCACCTTCCAAAACCAAGCCGCTCAACTCGTCTCTCTTCCTCTGGCTTTTCTTTCTCTGAGACGGCACACTTCTCAGCCTCTCTTTTTCACTCCTTTAACCGTCCTTTTGCTTCGACCAAGGAGTGACAGGATCCGTCGGCTGTTCTGCACCGAACCTCCCATGTGTTTGCATATTCCACCTATTGCAATAGTTCTTCATGGTCCTTCTGCAGACGTCTTTAAAGCCGTCGCGTGGTCTACGTCGTCTTAGTCCGTGCTTCCCAAATCACCATACAGTAGTCTGGATGCGTTTGCCCATCCTCTTGACGGCATAGACCATCCACCGAAGGGCAAATCTCTCTTCCTCTCTCCTTCAAACCCCATCCAAAAA
>CM042141.1:100035947-100040947 GCA_023376005.1 Doryteuthis pealeii
AAAGAGAGAGATAATATTTAATTAGTTCTGCCTCACTGGATGTCTATCTACCCGGGCGAATGGATCGGTAAAATAACTTCAAAAGATCGCCTCTTTTTTGTTGGGGTTCATACAGACAGCATATTCTAGCCCGCAATAGGCGGGTGGTAGAAGTTTTCAAATACGTGTGGTATGTAAAAGTAAGGTCTCTAAAGCGTTTAGAATGCAGTGAAACTGTTCGTACTGGTTTGGCAACACTGACGAGTTGCATTCACTGCACCTGCCCATGCGGGCATTGGCGTCATTTTTTTATGGAGCTTCCCGATTAACCGCCACCACAAGTGTGGAAGTTCGTGCAGTTATTTGGTTTTTGAACGCAAAAAAACGACCGAAATTAATTCGCCAATTACAGAAGTATATTGCGAGTCGTCATGGTGTCAAAACGTCCGCAAGTGGTGTAAGGAGTTTGCAACGACGACGAGACGTTCAACGCTTCTCAACGATATAGCAGCGAGTTAGTATTAAATGGCATGCAAAACTGACACAGCACTACAAAAATGTATCGACCGAATTGGTGATTATGTGAATAATAGATAATGTTTAAATTTTAAAATGTTGTAACATTGTTGAATTGTTTGATATAAGGCATGGGGCAAATGGTCACTCCTAAATATAGACTCGTTGACTGCCACGTGACTGGGGTAGATTTCTATTGTCCAATCACTTGGACTGCTGCTGCTGCTTCTGCTGTATTATAGAGCACCATTCTGAGCTTATTTCATTGACATTTGGATTCTCTTGGACGTAGGACTTACAAAGAACACCGGATTCTTATTGGCTTGCTTATTACTTATTTCTGGACCCTAGGATGCGACAGATACTTACATGCTACCTACATCTGGAACCTAGGATGCCGACCAGATACTTAACATGCTACCACATCTGGAACCTAGGATGGCCGACCAGATACTTACATGCTACCACATCTGGAACCTAGGACAGACCAGATACTTAACATGTGGACCTAGGATGCGACCAGATCTTACATGCTAACAAGGATGCCGACCAGATACTTAACATGCTACCACATCTGGAACCTAGGATGCGACCAGATACTTAACAACATCATTGACAATAATAAATATTTCTGTGATTTCTAATATTATGAAGACTTTACCTTTGAGATTATTCTCATACATCATATCGTTGTGAGTAACACACCTTAAAAGAAAAGCATCGCCAAGTGTGATTTTTTAGAAAAAATGTCTTGATATCAATTTTGCTTTAGCCAAGTAAAACTACAATATGGACGCTACAATTCATTGGAAATATATATAAAAAGAAAGAAAACGTACAAACATTTAGCCATAAATGGCTAAAAAAAGAAGGGGGAATCCATAAATTGACTTTTTTTCATGGCTGACAATCACAGCAACAAAAACTACTTTTTTTTGTTGTTATAGGAGACATTATTATGTTTTTGTAACTTTTTATTTAGCAAGCAAGAGACAATAAAGAAAATACTTAAAAAATGAAAGAAAAGCGAATGAAGATAAAAGAAGGAAAAAAAAAAAAAAGAAAAAAAGAAAAAAAAGAAGAGAAACATTCATTTTTTTTTGTAAACAAACTTTCTCGCCAGTGTCTTTTTGAAAACCCACAGTGATTTAAATGTCGGCTGCGTTTTTTATTGAAACTCAACTGAGCATAACAAGATGGCGTCGAAACAAAAAACAACATTTTTCATTTTTCATTTTTCTTTTTTACTTTTTTTTTTTTTAAGTCGGGAGGTAAAAGTGAGGTTAAGATTTGAAAAATATGTCAAGAATATTTAGAGTTGAAAATAAAAGAAAAGAAAAGAATAAAAGTTGCTGTCAAAGTTTTGCGTTATTCTTTTGAAAACTTCTAACATTCCAAATATCGTTTTAGTGGCTTGACTTGCGTTGAAAGAAATTTTTGAACTTTTTACTCGTTCGTCGTTTTTTTAGTCATAGAAATTTGAACATTACAGATTAAAACTACTACTACTACTACTACTACTACCATCATCACATAACTCACCGACAACATCAAGAAGAGAATGAAAAAAGATAATGATAATATAATAATAATAATATATAATGATGATGATGATGATGATGATGATTAAAAAAACGTGACAAAAAATTTGCATGTTTTTTTTTGTTTTGTCGGAGGCTGTGTGGAACGGATTAATGGCATTTCAGTTTATTTCAACAGGGAAATTGATTTGACAACGAGGAAAATTGATTTGGAGCGGAACGAGTTAAACTCGTAAGTCAAGGTAGCAGTGTATTTTTCCTTCTTTTTTGTTATGTATTCATCATTTTCCGGGAAATTCCGTTATTATCCCCAGTTCTCTCTACTTCTTATTACTTAGCTGTATCTCTGGTGTCGACTGCTAAGATATTATCATTTATTCCAGATATTCGAGGGGGAATGAAAAGTTCTTGTTCTAACTAGATTAAAAAGTATTGTTGATGAAAAGGGTAAAGAAACTTGAGACATGTGCCAAGTGTGTTGATAACCAAACTTTTTTCACGGTGGGCGGATTATTGAAAAAAATAACGAGCGCGGGGCCACATTATTATTGTGTTGAATATTGCTTTTATCTTTCCATGTTATATTCATGGATGTGGCGTAAGATGCACAAAAACAAATTTAACCAACATATTTATTTTCAAAATATTATCAAGAAGCAACATTAGCAGAAAGGTTCAGTGAGATTTGTGAAACTGAAGTTTGCCTTTCAAGATATCGTCAATGTTTGGTTTGGAATTGCTACATCCAATCAAGAGAATTATTTTAAATGTTTATCAGTCAATTTCATTCGATGGGTTGATTTCACATATTCAATTTTTAAAAGGTTTTGCTCGCATACATAAGTTGTTCCGTAGTTTTACAAAAAATTCAAGTACCGTTGGACTGATAAATGCCTTTGTGGGCCGAATCCGGCCACGGGCCGCAGTTTGGTGATCCCTGATCTAGAGAATGAGTATATGGAATAACATGTACGTTTTATGGTTCTGGGTCATTCTTTGTTTGGTCGGACAGAGAACTTTTCAGAGACTCAAATGTTT
Source organism: Doryteuthis pealeii (assembly GCA_023376005.1). NCBI lineage: Eukaryota > Metazoa > Mollusca > Cephalopoda > Myopsida > Loliginidae > Doryteuthis > Doryteuthis pealeii. Next base: position 100,039,022 of record CM042141.1, read on the forward strand.
CTGAAATTATTAATAGAATTAGTGTTATTATAGGTAAATATTTATAAGAAAGAAAGAAAGAAAGAAAGAAAGAAAATGAATGAATGAATGAAAACAAAAAAAAAAAAAAGAAGAAGGAAAGAAGGACAAAAAGAAAAGGAAGGAAGAAAAGAAAGGAAAGAAGGAAAGAAGAAAAAAGAAAGAAAGGCGGAAAGAAAGAAAAAGAAGAAAGAAAGAAGAAAGAGAAAAAACAGAGAGAAAGAAATATACAGAGAGAATGAATGAATGAAGGAAGAAGGAAGGGAGAAGGAAAGAAAACGGAAAGAAATAAGAAGGGAAAAAGAACGAAAGACCGAAAGAAGACGAGAAGAAAGAAAGGAAGAAAAAAAAGGATGGAAAGAAAACAGAAGAAAAAAGAAGGAAATGAAAGACGAAAGAAGAGAGGGAGAGAGAAGTAAGAAAGACAGAAAGAAAGAAAGACAGACAGAGAAGAGACGGATGAGAAGAAAAGAAGAAGGGAAGAAAGAAGAAAGAAAACAGAAAGAAAGAGACGGATAGACAGAATGAAAGGACGACAGAAAGAAGCAAAGAATTAAAGTAGTAATGGATCTGTGAGACTAGCTTCCTAACTATTACACCATGATGTAACGTCTAAAATAATATTTTAAAAATATAGAAGGGATGTATTTATTTTTTAGACAGCAATATAGTCTATTTTTGCTTACAGAGTTTTCAATTTTGTAGAGTTTAGCAATAAATAATCTCTAATAATGTCAGGTTTGGTTTGTTTGGTTTTTGTTGGTTTTACGGCATGTCAACCCTTGGGTTATTTTATGCCGAATACTTCTATTGGTAATTTGGTATTCAAAAATGTTTAATGCCGACAAGTTTTGAAATAAATTCATTTTTAATGGACAATACAATTTCGTTTATAAACTCATGTTTTCTATTTAACCCATAGATGGGACCCTAACAGGTACTACCATTCCGGGTCAGAGTGGACCAGGGAGCAATGGTGATGAAGGGGTGCTCCACATTCCCCAAACCTCCAAAACTGGGACCTCACCATCAGAGAGTTTAAGGTTATTCCCAGGACATGTAGACCCTCAGCCACCGCCTTCTAGCACCCATATGATAAAAAGGGATTGGGGCTTGCCATAAGGGCAATAGGGTTGGGAAAATCATATAGTTGCTAGGGCTTGACTTGGCCAGCCGATTGATCGGAGGGGGCCTCTCCGACCGCCCGTCTAGACTAAGTAAGGTTCTAAGTGGAGTGTTGCATGTCATGGACTGCTCATCCACCAAGACTCCGTCCTTAAGCATAACGGGTCGCCACCCACGGCAACAGGTGGCCATTGGGGGAGTCTTACCCCTCTGCAGAGGTGCAGTCGGTGCATTCTAAACGCCCAGCCGACAGGGCGGAATAATGTCCGTATTGATTTTATAATAATAACCACTGGAAATAATAAAATCCTGGCATTTTGATTTTAAAAGAAAAAGTCGTTGTACTTATTTAAGTGTTACAACTTATAAGAGTCATAAATTGTTAGCAGACCCTGTAGCTGAGAATAAGGTCCGTTAACTTTGAGATCAGGGAGTGGAAATTTACCAGTGACGGTTATAACCCCCTGATCCCTTGAAAACACGTATTGATAGACACGTGATAGTTTATAGTTTTAGTTTAGATTTCAGATTCGACTTGACTTGGAAGCAGAGCGGACGCGTTTGTCTCTTCGCTGAGGTCGGTCTCCCCGCGCGGTGAATAAGCAATATGGGCTAATAAACTTGATCAAGAAATAAACCCGAGTCTTATTTTAATTACAATGACCAAAATCCGCCCAGAAAAAAACTCAGCCCTTAGTAGAAGAATTTAGAAGAACAGAGAAGAACTCAACTAGACAAGATGTCGGCCAGAGAAGAGGAAATAGAAGACAGGACAACAGATAA
>CM042141.1:100043447-100060947 GCA_023376005.1 Doryteuthis pealeii
TGTGTGTGTGTGTGTATGTGTGTGAGAGAGAGAGAGAGAGAGAGAGAGAGAGAGAGAGAGAGAGAGAGAGAGAGAGAGAGAGAGAGAGAGAGCAATTTCAGTTTATAGATAGAAATTACATCGTTAAAGTCACGGGAAATAATAGCAATAAATGTTGTACGAACCAACAAAAGTCATATTAATAAAAACAAAAGAAAAAACAAAAAAAACAAAAGAAAAAAAAAACGCCGCCAAGTTTCCGGTTAATTGGTCAAAGGTTGATATAACAATTTTCTTTGGCATGATGGGAAAATGTAATCAATAAAAAAAGTTTTATTTTTGAAACTTTATTTTAATCAACTCACAAAAAAATGATAATGTTAAACAAAAACAAAAGACAGAACTAAAGTTTATTGCATTAAACTAGCAAGAATATGTGCCCTCCGGGTGTAAATATTTAAGTTTTAAAGCAATATTAAATTAGAAAGACTAATGAAACTAAATAAAAACGCATATACAAAGATTACTTATATTTCATTTATTTCTCTGACTTTTTGAGACCTCATCTCAAAAATTCAGAGAAACAATTGAAATATAAGTAATCTTTTTATATGCGTTTTTATTTAGTTTCATTAGTCTTTCTAATTTAATATTGCCTTAAAACTTAAATACTTGATAATTTGTATTAATTGGGTTATTCGGACTATTGTTCTCATCTTTATTGTTATCTGGACAATGTTTCGGTCGAGGAAGGCCGGAGGGCACATCGACCGAAACATTGTGCAAATATCAATAAAAATGAGGACAATAGTCCGAATAATCAAAATAATACCTATATTAATTGGTTTCTATGTAAAATCATTCATAAGGTTGATTGAATACGTTATAGAATAAAACAATAATATTAGAGATCAAAAACACCAAGTAATTATTCATTAAACTCGGTTTTGTTAAAACCAGTATGCAAATCAACCACATATCAAATCTTATTTATTAACGATGCCTCTATGAAAATCTGTGTGAGAATTGCCTCAAAAGAGCCCATATTATTAGTCCGTTTAAAATTGTACAATGTGTCATATATAACATTATGAAATAAAAGTTTACATAATATATATCTGTACTGAAGAAGTGACTCAAAGAACAGTCTCTCTTACACACACACACAACGAAAGAGATTGTTCGACGTCATCCTTCAAAACCGTTTATCCTAGTGTCTCAAATTTTCGAATCTATTCTTAGAGCGCTAACTTTCCTTTGAAAACATTGTAAACAAACCGATCACAGTCTCCTTATTATTCTGTGATAAATTTTCATTTTCCTTATATCAGCAAAAGCCCTGAAGAAGATCTACTAAACAGATTGAAACACTGCAGCGTTGGCTGAATAAATATCACTCATTTTATTTGAATCTGTGTTTTTTCAAAATTCTTTCACTATTTTACATACCGTCGGATTCACTTCCATTTTTCTCTTCACATATATAAATATATATGATTTCTTTTATATTCGAGGAAGGAAAATAAAGTGGTCGATTACAGTTGTAAGAGATACATTTATTATCATAATCTATACATTCAATGCCTTTTTGTTACCATTGGTTTCAAAGCATTAGATGCTTCTCATCAGACAAACCGCCCTGGAAATGACATCCAAATGAATATACATAACGGATAATGTCATTTCCAAGGCGATTTGTCTGATGAGAAGCATCTAATGCTTTGAAACCAGCGGTAACAAGAAGCCATTGAACATATAGATATAATAATATATATAATATATATATATATATATATATATATATATATAACTGTTGGAACGAAAAAGTAATTACAAATCTAATTAATTGTTTCTATAATAATAAGTAACTGAAAAATTCGATTTTTTAAAGGTTGTGTATGTAATATATTCGGCATAGTAATTGACTCGCCTAGAACGTGGGAAATATGACAGAAACACCGAAAAGACCAACCGTTATTTACTCAAAGTATCCTTGACATAAAGCAGATATATGGGTAGATTGTAGAAAGAATATTCTTATAGCCTTTTCCTTTCTTCCTTTTCTTTTTTGGTATTTCTATACACCCCTTCATTATTTCTTCTCTTTCTTCCTTTTCTTTCTCTCTTCTTCTCTCCTTATCTCTCATTCTTTCTCTCTCTCTCTCTCTCTCTCTCTCTCTCTCTCTCTCTGTCTATCTATCTCTCTGTCTCTCTCTGTCTCTCCCTCTCTCTCACACTCTCGTGTACTTTCTGGTCCACAGCCCAACTATTATCTCTGATCACTTCCTTCCTCAACGACGCTTCAATTACTCACTCTTTCTCCATAACCACAAACCATCTCTTTCACTCTGTCGCCCCCCTTTTCACTCTGTCGCCTCTTGCACCATGTTGCTTCTTTTCGTTCATCCCCCTTTTTACTTCTTTTTTAAACTTTTATTTTGTGTCCTTACCCCCCCCCCGGCCTTATTTCAATTCGCAGCTTGTTGTTCAGGAACTAAAATCTAAAATACGTGCAGATCACTTTATTGTAAACAAACGCTTTACTTTTAAGACTATGGAAGGTCAAAAGATCACTTTTAAAAGTTGGTCAATTGAAAATAATCTTTCAAAACAACAGCTTGTATTAAATATCACTTACGTTAGCGCTACGAAGAATGGAATGGGAAAATACCGCCAATTCCGACAGAGATTGTTTACATTCACTTCGCTCTTATGTCCTTGAGAAAGGCATGAAATTGCTTCTCCCTACTTCAGCTATAAAATAGCTAGACATGTGGGGAGAGAGAACGTTCCTTGTTGGTGAAACTATGAAACCCAATAGGTCGGTCATTTCGTTGATGGGTTCATTGGATTTTACGGCATATCAACCCTTGTTGGGTTTTTTTTATGCCGAAGAGATTTTGTTTTATTCATTGTTGATGGGTACTGAACATTTTTTAAAGTCAATTTTTTGAACTCATTTTTGTCTGTTTAACCCATATGGGGGACCCAAACAGGTACTCTCACTCTGCGTCAGAGTCGACCTGGAAGTAATGGCGATGAAGGAGTATTACAAACTCCCCACCTATGACCAATAAAAGCTAGCTACTTGGGCAAGGGGGTGCCTACAGGAAAACTGCGTAGATGTCACGATCAAAGAAGCGTTGTCCTGTGAGTTAAAGAACTATAAAAAAAACCCTTAGAAATCTGGGTTGGGAATATCGAGATCGATATCACTCGCAGCCAGAACTCCCGAGGGTTTCTGTGTATGTGCACTTCTCTACTGACGACTCTCAGTCTACACACAATCGAAGAATAAACATATAACTTTATATTTTTATATATACATGTGTTCCGTGTTCTTTGTCGGGCCCAGTGACGGTATATAACAGTTAACTTTCCAGTGAAGTACAGTTAGTTTGAATTCAGAGTTTTGCTTATACACTGGTGGCCTTAACAAGGAAAAAGAACCCAGTCTGCCCTTCTATTTAACCATAGATGGGGAGCGAACAAATGGATCCGTGTCTTTTCTAAGGAGATAAGTGCGAAATGAAACGCAAGCAACCTCATCTAGGATTCGAACTAGGGTCGTCGATTCCATTTTCTCCGACGATAACCATTACGAGAAGAGCGCCATATCTCACTTTATTCTCTGTATCCAAGATGTATTTGATGATGGTTTTCTAGTAGTTGATTGGAAGGAAGAATACTTTGTTAACGGCTAATAGTATCTCGAGTAGAATTCATATATATCCGAGTCTCCGCGTTTGCTCTGAGCAAATTTGAATGAATTAATTTGAATGAATGAATTTACACAACTAAAAAAAAAAAAAGAAAAAAAGAAAGAAACAATTAAAAAAGATAGAGAAATAATGAATGAAATAATTAATTAAGAAAGAAAGAAAGAAAACGCAATATGAGTCAAGGTAAAAAAAATCATACATCAGTAAATATTCTATGTAAAACAAGACATAGGGTTTATAAGTTCCCAAAATTCACTCTGAATTGTCCAATTGAACACATAGCGTAATGGATATAGGCGTTGGGTTAAGACAGTTCTAAGTGACAATTATCTGGCAACAGTAACAGAATAATAATAACACTGGGGAACACAATTTTCGTTGAGTTGGATCTGACACTTGTTTTTGACAATTTTTTGATCACTGAATCCAAAAATGACCCCAGTTTTTCTATATCACGTCAACTTTTTGAGCTATGGGGTACCCTCGATTTTTTCTTAAAAACCGTAAAAATACAGCATCTAACGAATTTTTGCTTATTTTATGGAATGTTTTAAAAATGTATATATAATGGGAAATAATAAAACATTACATTGAGCGTCACAAATTTTGTTGAGTTAGATCTAACACTTGTTTTTGACAAACTTTTGGACTATGAATTAAAAATTTTCCCATTTTTTCTCTATTAAATCAACTTTTTAAGTAACAGGATACTCTCGCTTGGTCTCATAAAGCATTAAATTACTGCATGTGACAAATCTGAGCTTATTTTATAGAATGTTTTTAAAATTTACAATGGAAAAAATGTTTAACTGTAATGTTTGTAAAAATTCATCTTGTTCATACAAGTAAGTCAAATTGTGTGCAAGTAGTTAAGGTAAAAATTTATACAGTTTTTTTCTAGAGTGTTCAATATGTGGGCAATTTCACTTTACGCTCCATAGTCAGCCATCATATTTACATCCCATATACTTTGATTGACGACATCAAGGTTTTCCAAGAAGTTAGCAAGATGTCTACACAGAAAATGGAACTTGATGCTCATGTTATAATCAAGCATTTTGTGGCTATCGAATGTCAGTATAATTCTTTGCTCATGCTTTTCCGAAAGAGTTCTTGACAAGGTAAAGAACTTGTCAAGAACCAAGCATTCTTTTCGATTACTAATATTATCCTGATGAAATGTTCATCTTTGATAACTTCCAGAATCTGTAGACCATTAAACACACCAACCTTGATTTTTTCAATTGACAGGCCAGGAAACACCAAAATGTGGTACTTGAAACATTTGCTTTCAATTGGTAATGCTTTAATGAATTGCTTCAAGAGACCAAGTTTCATGTGCAAGGTGTGAACATAATTTTCTTTATGTCAACAAATGGCTCGTGTGGAATGTTTGGATCAACAGATTTGAGGAGAGATCTTGGAGGTCAATTCCTCTCCACCTAATGCTTCTCTCAAGCTCTACTGCCCCACACTGGGATTTCAGCTGAATGAGGTACTAGACGTATAGCTGATGGCAGACTAGGATAGTCAATTTTCATTTGTTTTTCTTGTTATATGGTGAAGTTTTCATTAGACAAAAGTAACAGTCTGTGCAATGATATTTTGGCTCTCACCAAATCATACGTATACCAAATGCCAACTTATCACATGTTCTCTTGATCTACATCCGTGTATTCTCAACACACTGCTTTCACATCTTGTGGGGGGCCCAAGACTTGTCTTAATCGCCAAGTTTTAATTTAATATATGCAAAATAGACTAGCTTCACAAATGCCCTGATGTTTGTTCTTTGACTGGCAATCAACCTAGTCACCAGATTTGAATAATTCTCCTTCATTTTCAATGAAATAATCAACACAATCAGTTGAATAGTCGTATTACTTACAGACAAACAATATAATTGTGCTTATTTTGGGAGTAAGCTGGAGAGAAAAAACTTGACGTGATAGGAGAAAACTGACTGCAGTCTAAATCGAATGAAAAGTCAAACTCAACAGAAATTATGTCCAAAATTGTTCCCCAGTGTAATTAATACATCTTAACACTTGTACCCAGTCATGGTTAGGAGAATGAGAACAGTATAACCCCATGGATTGAATAAAGGTCGGGTTCAGAGTTCCGTGAAGGTTCCCGATTACGACAAGAAGGTTCCCAAGTTCAAAAAGGTTCCAGAGTTCGAGAAGGTTCCCGAGTCCGACAAGAAATACATGAAGAAGGCCGGAGGGCACATCGGGCGAAACGTTGTATAGATAACAATAAAGATGAGGATAATAGTCCGAATTATCCGAATAATACAAATTATCAAGCCTCTTCTCAAAAATTCAGAGAAATAGAAAGACCCTAATTCAAATATTCTAACAACAGGTGCGTACATAATTCATAAGCTGCTTATGAAATTATGTAACATTTCATTTAGATTCAGAATAACGGGGTTCTATGGAAAGTTACTCGACAGTTATTGGCGGTTTGTAACCTTTTTACTTGAACTTTGAAACACGCATGATTAGACGCGAGATAGTTAATCCGATGCGGCAGAGAATTCAGAGTGAGTGGACCTGTAGGTCGCTCACTCTTAGCCGGTCTCGATCCGCGGTGGATGAATATGGGCTGGGTTTGGAAATAAAGGGTTATCAAGAAGACACCAAGTCTTGTTTGTTAATTGATTAATTCAAGCAAGCAATGGCCAGCCCAACAAGAAGAAGAAGAACCAACCCTTAACAGAAAGCCCATTAGATTGACTGAAGAACATAGCGGCCGAGTTAGCAGGAACCAGTAAGCTGAAGTTAACAAGTAAGAACCATCATCTATCATCGCATCTATAATCAATCAGTCTCTCTCTCTCTCTCACTCTCTATCAGTCTCTCTCTCTCTCTCTCTCTCTCTCTCTCTCTCTGTCTCTCTCTCTGTCTGTCTCTCTCTCTCCCCGTTTATTTACCCGATATCTTATACGACATAAACACACTTATAGATGGACGGCAAAGATTGAGTTTTCAACCATTCAGATTGAGCCATTTCATTAGGATGTATTTTGGTGTTTGAGCGTTTTCGATTTTACTTCACACGACGAAGGTCCAACCCTAACCCTAACCCTAACCCTAACTCTAGCTCTAATCCTCCTGGGGACAACGCACATTTTCGCCGTTATAAATAATGTATTGTAAATAAATGAATAATTAAGTAAATAAGTTATAATAATTAAATTCCTATTTGTTATGGTTCCTTTTGAAGTAATTAAATAAACATCGCGTATGTGTTTGTATAATTTGATTGAAATTGTTCTCAGAAAGGAAAATTATTCCGGAGTCGATCTGGTGTATAACAATGATTAAATAAATAAATAAATTAAAATGTTAGTTTCTACTACTGATTCATCACGTGACTTCTTCCATTTTCTCTCTTCGAACTAAGCTTTTAAAAAAAAATTCTTTTAAAATATATCTGGAACTTCTTTCTTTCTTCTTTCTTTCTTCTTTCTCTTTCATATCTCTCTCTCTCTCTCTCTCTCTCTCTCTCTCTCTCTCTCTATATATATATATATATATATATATATATATATATATATATATATAAATAACTCTCTATAAATATATATATCTGGGCGCCCCATCGTTGTGTAATTTTTAGCAAGCTAGATTCGAAGACCATTGTTAATGAGTTCGATTCTCATTGGGCACCCCATACTTCTGACCTTATGCCACATCTAAGCTAAGCTTAGTAAATAACTATATATATATATATATATATATATATATATATATATATATATATATATATCCCTCTCTCTCTCTATATATATATATCTGTGTGTAATGGTTTGCAAGCTAGTCTCGGAGATCCATTACAATCAAATAGTTTTCGATACTGGCTGGATGCCCTATAATTGTGACACATGTGTGATATCCTACTCGTAGTGAACGGATTGGATACATGCCTATCTATGTATCTATATATTACTCTCTCTCTCTCTCTCTCTCTCTCTCTCTGTGTCTTTCTTTCTTGGCATCAGCACAACCGTAACATACGGTGATCGAATTCAGGTATTCCTATCTAATACTAATAATTTTCAAACAGATCTATTTGACTCATAGACAAGACCCTAACAGGTACGACCGCTCCGGGTCATGGTTGACCGGTGAATAATAGCAATGAAGGGGTAACTTCACACTCTCCAGAGTTCCAGAACTGGTGAAGTTCCTATTTTGGAGCTCTGAGGAGCGTGGAGTACCCTTTCTTCGCTATGAATCCCAGGTCCAGCCAGACCTGAAGTGGTAGTACCTGTTAGGGTCCCATCAATGAGTTAAATAGAAAAAATGAGTTAGAAATGTGTTTAAAAAAATTCAATACCCAACATGAATAAAATAAAATGTCTTCGGCATAAAATGACCCAACGAGGGTTGACATGCCGAAAAATCCAACCAAATAACCAACCAACCAGCCAACAAGGTCACTCCGTTTTTTGTTCTGAAAGGTCTTACTTCTTTACAAGTGATATAGTCGACAGCAATCGAGCTACTGCGCAGAGATAGAGATGTAATTATAATACATAAACGTAGCAATTTAATTTGAAATTAGTATAAAAGTATACATGCCTATGTAGAACGTAATTATACTGGAAACGGTTTAGTTTTAACTTGTAGACTTTTGCTATAAGAACAATATACATTATGTCAGATTTTATCATATGATATATTCACTAAAAAATTGGCACTAACCAATCGATACTAATAAGATTTTCAGGATATACAGTAGTATTATAATTTACGGGGCCGGGTTAGCTCAGTCGGTAGAGCGTTCGGCTAGTAAACCACAAGGTTCCTAGTTCGATACCGGTCCCCGCCAACTCAACGTATGAGTAGCACAGGGATCTATGTGGTAAAATAAGGAGCTGATGGTAGGTGTGGCGCTCCACCTCAGATGCTAAAAACAATCTCCTTGGTCTAGCGCTATTGAAAAGGGGATAGACTCCCTCGCTGACTGGCTGATACCGACTTTAGGCCGCCCCGTCGACTTATAATTTACGAGCTTAATTCGTTCCATTCGTAACTCAATTTACTCGTATATCAAATCAATTTTTTCTATTGAAATAAACTGAAATGCCATTGATCCGTTCCAGCCTCCCTCCAATTTTTTTTCTTTACTACGTTCTTTTAAATAAGAACAATGATACTGTATTGTATAAAAATAATTTAATAGAACTAGCAAATATATGCACCCTCCGGGTGCATATATTTAAGTTTTAATGTAATAAAATATTGTATTAAATTAGAAAGGCTAATGAAACTAAATAAGAATACAGATAAAAAGATTTGAAACAGAGGGAGTATAATAAAAGATTTGAAACAGAGGGAGTATAATAAAAAATGGAACAACTGAAACTTACTCTTCCATCACTCTCGTCTTTCATTGTTATTTTTTCTAATTTAAGTATTTATAAGAGGAAGCAAAGAATAAAATGACAGTTATTTTATTTTGTTAATGGATTTCATTTAAGATGCATTGAAGAGATTTTTGCTTATATTCATTAAAATAAAACCAAACAGTTAGAAATCAGTCATACTAAGCACATATTTATTAAATTCGATTTTTAAAAATTAATATGCAAATTAGCCTTCCCGTTCACATTGTAAAGCGCTATTTTGTTGTATATATAAATATAATTGCATGTTGTCAGTATGTAGACACAGTTAACAGTATTAATAATGTAAGACAATTTTATTAATAATTGAGGTTTAGATAAAAATAAAATCATGGAGAATATGATGTCAATAACTAAGAGAATTGTGACTTGAGTAGGAATATAGTTTCGGTTACAGACAGAAAAACACACAATCTCCATTATAATAAGATTATTGCCTGAATTTTTTATCTTTTTATTTTATGTTTTATCCTTTATGAATTGTTTTTTTATCTTTAATCATCTTTTAGATTAATTTTTGATTTACCATTTCTTCATATCTTCATTTATTTTTTCTTATAGAAAATGAGGTGTAAAAAGTTTTCCCCCTCCTCTCGAATAAAAATAGGGTGTCGATTTCTATTGGTCCCCACCAATTTTTCTTCATAAAAAGATGTGCGCTCGATCGTTGAACATACATTCTAATAGACATACAGACATACATACAGAATATATATATATGTATATATATATAGATTTTTGGATGTTTGTTTATTTATGTAGAGACGTCTCAGTATCATTGACAGGTTAATTTCGCAGGAATTTCTCCGTGCTGTAACGTGGCCGAAGCAGTAATGTTTCTGACTATCCTGCTGAAGTCCCGGTTTCGATTTCTGTCGGAGGGAAATCGTTAGTATACATCGCTGATGAGACTTATAAAGTTGAAACAGTCTGTACGATGTTCTACACACCGAGTAATTCTTTGCGAAATTCACTTGTCATTATTATCTTCTATAATTTTCGAATTTTATGCGATGTGCGCATTGTAATTGCCTTCAAGCAAAAATATAAATATATATATATATATATATATATATATATATATATGAAAGTAAGTAAACAAACAGTGTGTTTATTTTTGAAATGGCTTTTTAGCCGACAATTTTTGGAGGATATGTGCTTAATTGAAGTCATACTTAATTTTGAAAATTAATTAGTTAATAATTAATGAATTTAGGCGGGAATATATGTTCAAATGTAAGGCTAAACAAATCGAGAAAATGTCAATCCCTGTATGTACATTTCGATCTATTAGGTCTCATCAGCAAGTTTATAGACATGGGAGACTGCTCTGTGTGTGACTCGAAACCTCGACTGCCAAACTGACAGGCGGGGATTCTAACCACTACACCCGCTGGCCTATCCCAGATTCTTCGTTCGTTTTGAACTTATTTATATACCACTTTTTGTGGACTTATCGCATATATATATATATATATATATATATATATATATATATATATATATATATATAATAAAGGAAGAACTCAATACAGTAATCCCATAATAAATTTATTTCGACGAAAATTGGGGCCCATATAAATCTAAGTTGATTTAAACCGGCTCCCAAAATTTTCGCCTCATCAGATGGGTCTCAATTCACTTAGCGGTTTAAATCAACTTAGATTTATATGGGCCCCAATTTTCGTCGAAATAAATTTATTATGGGATTACTGTATTGAGTTCTTCCTTTATTGATAAATATTGCTCTGTATATAATCTAAAAGGTTATTTTACATTGAGCTCTCTTTAGTGATTTAATGATTCGCTGTATTTATACATACTGGATCATCAATATTAGTACAGTGGATCTTGAAATCACATATAGAATCATCCCTTACTACCAAGTTTTGGATAAATCTCTTATATATATATATATATATATATATATATATATGCAAGAAGAAGAAGAAGAAGAAGAAGAAGAAGAAGAAGAAGAAGATATTATTTATATGTTTCTATTTTGTCAATTCAAACGCTTCAGTTTTTCTATATTTTTATTATAAGGTTTAAGTTTCAATCATTTTGATTATTCAAATCGTTTATTCTTTTACTATCATTTTTGTCTTTTTCTTTTTGCCTGTTCCACTCAAAGTAATGCATTTGGCGACCAGTTGATGGCGAATATTTCAATTTCTAAGAAATGAGAAACAATCTCAGATAATCAAAAAAAAAAAGGTCTACTAAAACGAGTTGACAAACGTAGAAGGTGGTGAGTAGAGAATGAGAAAGAAAATGGCGGGAGATAAAAGAAGGAGGAGAAGGAGGAGGAGGAGGGGGAAAGGGGGATGACAACGGTAAGGAGGAAGGTAAAAGAAAGAGAGAAAGAAGATGGTAACAGACAAATAAATAAAGAAAAAAAAAAGAAGGAAAGTGAATACAGAGAGATATAGTTATTTATTAAGATTAGCTTAGATTTGGCACAAGGCCAGAAGTAAGGGGCACCCAGTGAGAATCGAAATCACTAACGATGTTTGCTAATGTAGCTTGCTAACCATTACACCACGCGAGGTGCCCTTAAATATAGTTATTTACTAAGCTTAGCTTAGATGTGGTACAAGGCCAGAAGTATGGGGCACCCAATGAGAATAGGATTCATTAACAATGATCTGTGAATCTAGCTTGTTAACCATTACACCACGTGAGATACAAAGAGATATAAAGAAAAAAAGGAAATGAAGGTATGAAAAAGAAAGAAGAAAGAAAAAAAGAGAGATTTAAAAGAAAAAAGAAGGAAAGAAGGAAAGAAGAAAGAAAAAAGAAAAAGAAAGAAAGAAAGAAAGAAAAAGAAGAAAGAAAGAAAGAAAAAAAAAAAGAAAGAAAAGAAAAGAAAAGAAAAGAAAAAAAGAGAGATATAAAGAAAAAAAAGAAGAAGAAAGAAAAAAAAAGAAAGAAAAAAGAAAAAAGAAGAAAGAAAGAAAAAGAAAGAAAGAAAAAAAGAAGGAAAAGAAGGAAAGCAAGAGAGAAAGAAGGAAAGAAAGAAAGAAAAAAAGAGAAAGAAAGAAAGAAAACAGAGATATAAAGAAAAAAGGAATAAAAGAAAGAAAGAAAGAAAGAAAAAAAATCGGAGATAAAAAGAAAGAAAAGAAGAAATAAAAAGAAAAAATTGAATGGAAGAAGGTTAGTAAAAACAGAAAGAAAAATGCAAAAGGGAGATAGGAAGAAAAAAAAAGAAGAAATGAAGAAAAGAAGGAAAAGAAGGAATATAAAAAGAAAAGAAGAAAGAAAGAAAAGAAAAATACGCTTGTTTGGTTTGGTTTTGGTTTCTTTGTTTAATGGTATATCAACCTTAGTGGGTTATTTAATGCTTACGCCATCCTTGTAGAAGAACAGTAGTGGTACTGTTTAACTCATAGTTGGGAGAATGAGAGGTTATTAGTCCGAAAGAAAGACATTTTCTGTAGTTACTTTATCCGATTTCGGTTTTTTTATTTAATGGCATATCAACCATCGTGGGTTATTTAATGCCAAAGTCATCCTTGTAGAAGAATAGTAGTGGTACTATCTAAACCATAGATTGGGGGTTAAGAGGGTTAATACCTTTCCCAAGAGTATTAGACCAAAAGTGGACGTAATAGCGTGACTTGAGTTGGGATTCGTTTACTACGACGTTATAGTCCCCCACGTTAGCCAATACACCACGTAGTCTCATCTCCCATACGTTTGTATATATGGATATGATTGTAAAATAGAATAAAGCCATATAATAGAGTAATACACTTAAACTGCTCTAACTTAGAGAATAATGCAATTTTCAATTTAATTTGCAACTGAATGATAATGCATCATTCCTTTATTAATTAAATTTTTCATATAAATGGAATAGCTAATGCTCATCCTTCAATCCTTCCTAAATAGAAGCATTAATATAATCATGGACTATTGTTACAACAATTGTTACAATAGATATTGTGATGGGTAAATTGTCGTTTAAATTGAGCAAAAATGAAAATAATACTGATATCCTACTTTATATTTACGCAAATTACATGAAAATATCTTGAAATACTATAGATTAAATTTATTCAAAGAAATCGCTTCAGCCACAGCCTCCAGATATATCGGTATATTGGAAAAAATGATCTATTTCGGCAGCACCAGCACTCCCTGGAAATTTCGTTTATACAATTACAGACAATCCTTTACGAAGGAAAAATAAAAAACAAAAACAAACCGGACTTTCTAAAAATTTCTGGAATCTACAAGAAAAAAAATCAAAACCCAAAAATGAAATGGCAGATAATAAAAAAAAAGTCAAAAACACCAACAGGATTCAAAAACAAATGCCATCTTTGTCAGGAGGAAAAATAGCAATAATAAAATTAAAAAAAGCGGAAGAAACTATTGAATAAAAGAAATGAAATCATATTCAAATGTAAACATGCAAATAACTTTAAACTTGTATAAAATGTTTTTTAAAAATATCAGAACATTTACGTACCCATATATACACATACAAAACCCCGACAATAAAGAATATCTAATATTTTATAACATCATAAATATCTTAATGTGTGAGATTAATCTGAATATTTCAGTTCTTCCTTATTTGAAGCACCAATATCATCCTTAAATGATGTGAGAACCCAACGGGTCCAAGGGTCGTCTAGTCAATCAGAAAATAAAAAGGGTAAAGAAGGGAAAGATAGTTGATATTAAAACTAGATCAAGCAAAAAAAAAAAAAAAAAAAAAAAAAATGGGGTAAAATAAAATAAAATAAAATTGTCATAGACGAATGTAAATGATTTTGTATGACGGGATTCAGTAAGATGAATGATTCCCAGTGGTATGTGACATTAAAAGCATTCAAAAAGTAGAAAAAAAGAAAAGAAAAAAGAATAAAGAAAGAATAAAATAGAAAAAAGTAAGACGTATTAAAATAACAGAAAGAAGTAAAAAAAAAAAAAAAAAAAAAAAAATGGCGATGAATTGGAAGAGGAAGTCAAACGCAGTGCATCGTATTTATTTTCGTCTCTTTACCAATCTCGACCTTTTTAGGTCTCGTTTGTGGAGACAAATAAATCCCCTCACTCAAATATATAAACCGATAAAATATAAACGAAAGTGTCTTTTTTATTTTTATTTTTTGAAAAGTTTGTTTTTCCATTTTATTTCATATTTTTTCTTTACTTTCATTCCGATATTGGCATCATGAAATAAAGTGGGCTCCACCCTTGAGTTTTATTTGCGTTTAACCTCAGACATTATGTGTCACGTGACTGAGAATATACATCTACTAACGCGCCTTCACTCCGTCAGACATCTTAGCTTGAAGAAAAAAAGTTGGTTTTTTTTTCATGGAAGGTTTGACGTTTATACTCGTCCCTCCGTTTACAATTATCTCCTAATATTTTAATGAATCACTAATAAACGCCTTAAAGATTATGAGATTTAAAGAGTATGAGCTCTGTCGATGGGGCTTAGAATATGCTAAATGTATCTATATCCTACAGAGAGGACAAGAGCCCCTCCCCTCAAAAAAGGGGGTCCTCGGTATGGCACTAAACTGCATCTTATAGTGACGATCCAGTTGTGGAACTCTAAGATGTGTTGAGTCACACCTTCATTGCCATTACTCCCAGGCCCACTCTGACCCGGAGTATTAGTACCTGTTATAGTCCCATCTATGGATTGAATGAATTTAATCGGTTGGTTGCTGGTTGTATTGTATTATTAAGTATTGAACTGGCTCATCACAGCTTATCTTCAGTGATCTAGTAGGAACCGGTACTAGATAGATAGATAGATAGATAGATAGATATGAACAGAGTGAGATAGATAGATAGATAGGTTGGTTGGTTGGTTTTACAGCATAACCTTCGTCGAGTCATTTAATGCCGAATCAAGTCATTTTGATGAAAAAAGGATTCAGGTTGCTTACAATATCTGCTGTCGCTTAAGTGGTAACCCAATGAAGTCGATCTGTTTAAAATCATTTGTATTTGATAGGAATAACTGATACCATAAAACTATGTGCAAATAGTTTGTATTAATAGTTACTTAAAGTTATAATTAGTTAATTAGGATTATTATTAGTTACTTTCTATAAACTACGATTAAATAGAAATAATTACTTAGGAATATTTGAAACCATACAAAAACTCTAAAGAAACAACTACACAAAAAATGTAAATATAAATGTGCAATGAACGCGATTCTCTAACCTCTAAGCATAAGATAACGTTGGAGTGGTTATCATGCCGCTAAAACAAATTAATCAATCACTTAAAGATCGAATATTTTGTTTGAATCGACATAAAGTTAGGTTTAGCTCAGTCGATAGAGCATCCACCTCGGAACCTCAAGGTCCTGGATTTCGATACCGCCCCTCGCCAACCCGGTGCATGAGTAGCACAGCTTGGATCTGTGCGGTAAAGTGGGGAGCTGATTGTAGGTACGGAGTTCCACCTCAGACGCAAAAAAAACAAAAAAAAAAACAATTTCTCTGGTCTAGCGCTAGTGAAAAGATGATAGACTCCCTCATTGTTCGGCTGATACCAACAATAGGTCACTCCGCCCTTGTGGACAGGGCTGGGTTTATTGCCCAGCGCCTGAGGCCCCCACTTGAGGGGGGAATGCCGAAGGGATCGACGCAATTTTTGTTCTTTCCCACCCATGAGCTTCGGCTTGTGGGTGGGCCCACGTTAAAACGAGGCCTTGTGCCCAGCCCATACAAGTGAGGTATGAGGCAAATACCCTTACCCTTTTTTAAAAAAAAATTATTTACTCCCTTTTCGATCTTCTGGATCAATCTATGATTTTATTAAAACGCGCATGCGCATTTATACTAAATTTAATACTGAAAAGCGAGTTCAATCCTCGCTGGATGCCCCATACTTGTGACCTTGAGTCAAATCCTATTTGTTGGATACATATTTTAAGACACCCCACGTGGTGTAATGGTTATCATACTTCTGTCCTTGTGCCACATCTAAGGTACGCTTAGTAAATAATTCTATGTGCCCCTACTTCTGGTCTTGTGCCACGTCTAAGGTACGCTTTATATATATATATATATATATATATATATATATATATATATATATATATAAATTAGATGAAAATAATGGTATAGCCTATATATTTAACTAATGTAAATAACTAAAAGAAAGTGTTGAAAAAAGTAATGTATTTACAATTAAAAGTGGTTTGGAATGACGCATGAAAACACACACACACACACACACACAAACACACACACACACACACACACAACACGTGCAAATATATATATATATATATATATATATATATTCTCATGTCTCATTCCAAACAGCCTATAATTGTAAGTACATTTAATTTTGTGTTAGTATCCATATACTTATCTACAAAACACACACACACACACACACCACACACACACACACACACACACACACATACACACACACATATATATATATGTGTATATATATGTATATACATGTATATGTATATGTATATATATATGTATATATATATGTATATATATGTACATCTCTCTCTCTCTCTCTCTCTCTCTCTCTATATATATATATATATATATATATATATATATATATATATATATATATATACTCCCACATGCAGTCGTAATTAAGAAAGAAAATGTGCAAGAGAAGAAACCATGTAGAGACAAGATTAACTTAAAAAAATTAACAAGGAATAAATTTACAGACGAACTACTAATTCGTCAAGCAACACTTAGAGCATAAAAAATAAAGAAGTAATAAAAGGAAGTAAACTTTATATTAGATTCAATTGACAGTTAATTGCAAATGAAAGCCATTAAAATTATGTATTACCGAGAAATTGCAATTGATTTTATACAACCTATAATTGATTTGCTTGTCGAAGTATGTTTTATACAAACGATCATAATTGATAATAGACGACAGGCGGTAATTGTAAAAAAACAAAAACCAAAAACCAAAAACAAAACAAAAAAAAACCCGCCTTTATTATTGAATAGAACGTTGCTGCCAACTGGTACCTTATATAATTGCTGTTTTGAAAGATGATAGAATTTGCAGGAAAGCAGTTTATCTTATTTTATCTTATTTTTATTTTATTTTATTTTATTTTACTTTCCGGTAACATTGTTTTATTTGAAATATCCAAATATTGACCAGGCTCTACGCTGCTTAACTTCGGTGATCGGACGAGAACCGGTGTTCTCAGCAAGGCCGTAAGCAAAAAAATACCGTTCTATCGGCCGATTTAGCACAGTCGGTAGAGCATCCGCCTTGGAACCACAAGGTTCCGGTTTCGTTACCGACCTTCGAGAACTCAATGCATGCGTAGCACGACTAGGAAAAGTGGGAAGCTGATGGTAGGTACGGCGCTCCAGCTCAGACTCAA
>CM042141.1:100065947-100105947 GCA_023376005.1 Doryteuthis pealeii
AACCAGCCGACCGATCGGAGAGGACCCTCTACCATAAGTAAGGACCAAATTCCATATATATATATATATATATATATATATATATATATATATATATATATATATCTTTGAAAGGAAGGAAAAACTCAATACCGTTATTCCATAATAAATTTATTTCGACAAAATTGGGGCCTTTATAAATCTAAGTTGATTTGATATAGCTCCCCAAACTTTCGTTTCATCAGATGGTAGACATTGAGCTCTTTTTAGTGATTTAAAGATTCACTGTATTTATACATACTGGATCACACAATAATAATACAGTATATCTTAGAAATCACATATAGAATCATCCCTTACTACCAAGTTTTGGATACATCTCATCTATATATATATATATATATATATATATATATGAGTTAAAGTACCGTGGACATGGAGTCAACACCTGTTTATTGACAGTTTCTCGCCTATACGATCTTCAGGCTTTGGTCTGAATATCGCATAGGCGCGAAACTGTCAGTAACCAGGTGTTGACTCTACGTCCACGTTACCTTAACACTCAAATAAAAAATGTTCTATCAATGATATTGAACACTATCTGCTTAGACATATAGCACTAATATTATCAACAATATATATATATATATATATATATATATATATATATATATATATATACGAGGGTGAGTCAAAAAGTAATGCCATTTTCTTTTTCATATGAAGTTTTAAAAAATAAAACTAAGGCCTACATTGAGACCTTAACAAGGCTCAGAACAAGAATCTGACGAGTAAGACCGAACTTGCCAATCGACAATGTCCTCCTTCTGCATGATAATGCTCGACCACTCATAAGCATCAGGACAAGGGAGAAAATCGCCTCATTTGGGTGGACAACTTTACCGCTTCCTCCATACTCACCAGATTTAGCACATTCAGACTATCATCTCTTCGGTCCATGAAAGATGGTTTGAGAGGAAAACATTATTCCAGTGACGAGGAAATAAAATCTCCAGTGAAGAAGTGGCTCAAAAAACAGTAAAATATAATTTTACAGGGCAGGGATACATGGTCTCATACGAAGGTGGAACATTGTTATTGAGAAGAACGGTGACTATGTGGAGAAGTAGGGATGTAATCAACAGAGTACCAGCTTCATTTTTAATGTATGATACATGTTCCTGTGTTGGTAATTATACCTGTCCTAAACAAATTACTTTTTGACTCACCCTCGTATATATATATATATATATATATATATATATATATATATATATATATATGCTCACATTAATATATATATATTGAAGTCACATCCCCTTTTTACCTCGTAGGCTTGTAGACAAGTGAGCCTCAATAATCTTGGTTCCAATTTCTAAATTATATTCAAATATCTTCATCATTATTCAAATGGACGAAGCTCCTGCTGTCAAAATAGATTTGTACTTAATGACCTGAATAGATACACCGCGATTGAAATCACCACTTTGGACCCTTCTAGAAATCAATAAATATTAATATATTAATTTTGTGGGAGTCTCCGTGGTGTAGGGTAACGTGCTGCAGTACGACATCGTCGTAAGCGACTTCGAAATCCAGTCGCGCTATCACGTTCACTTTCTTTCTTTCTTTCTTTCTTATTCCTTTTCTTACATTCTTTCTTTCTTTCTTTCTTTCTTTCTTTCTTATTCCTTTTCTTATACCCATTCTTTCTTTCTTTCTTTCTTTCTTATTCCTTTTTCTTATACCCATTCTTTCTTTCTTTCTTTCTTTCTTTCTTTCTTTCTTTCTTCTTTCTTTCTTATTCCTTTTCTTATATCCATTCTTTCTTTCTTTCTTTCTTTCTTTCTTTCTTATTCCTTTTCTTATACCCATTCTTTCTTTCTTTCTTCTTTCTTTCTTTCTTTCTTTCTTTCTTTCTTCTTTCTTCCTTTCTTTCTTTCTTTCTTTCTTTCCTTTTCTTTTCTATACCCATTCTTTCTTTCTTTCTTTCTTTCTTTTTCTTTCTTTCTTTCTTCTTTTTTCTTTTTCTTTCTTTCTTTCTTTCTTTCTTTCTTTTCTTTCTTTCTTTCCTTTCTTTCTTTTTCTTTTCTTTCTTTCTTTCTTTCTTCTTTCTTTCTTTCTTTCTTTCTTTCTTTCTTTCTTTCTTTCTTTCTTTCTTTCTTTCTTTCCTTTCTTTTTTCTTCTTTCCTTCCGTCTTCCATTTCTTTCTTTCTTTCTGATTTCTTATATATATATATATATATATATATATATATATATATATATCTTTCAAACGTTAAAACGTCATCTCGGCTGGGGTTGTCGAATACACAGACTGCACCTCTGTAGTAAAGTAAGACTCCTCCCCCAAATGGGGACAATCTATTGACCGTGTGTGGATACCCTTGATGCTTAACGGAATCCTGGATATACAACACTACACTTTGGTCCTTACTTGGGCTGGACGGACAGTCGGAGAGTCTCAATCAGCTGGTCAAATCATGCCCTAGTGCCTGTATGATTGTCTCGACCCTATTGTCCTTATGGCAAACCTCCAACTTTTTTATCATATATGTGCTAGAAGGCTGTGGCTGAGGGTCTTAGTGTCCTGGGTATGATGTTAAACTTCATCTAGTCGTGAAGTTCCAATTCTGGTGCTCTGGGGTGTGTGGAGTACCTCTTCATGAACCGGAGTGGTAGTACCTATTAGGGTATCATCTATGGATTAGATAGATCAGATTATACCTGCACGAACAACCGTACTTAACAAAGAATGAATAAAATAAAAACGTCTTCGATATGAAATGACTTGTCTTAAAGACATGCCATAAAAACCAACCAACCAGCAGACCAACCAACTGTTAAAGAAATAATACAAGTAAAGGAAAATTGGGACCAGAATCATCAACTTAGAACGAGAAAATTTATTTGGTAAAATATTTTTTCATTCAATAAAAGAAATCCAGTTGGACATATGAAGCAAAAGATATAATAATAATAATGATATTTATTGTGTACAGTGCTCAGGTGCACCACAACTCATCAAAGTCTCATGTCAAGTACACAGAATAATGTATTAGTGTCAGGAACATGAACAGTTTACAGTAGTAATATGCATGTATGTGTGCGCGTGTGTGCATATGTATGTGGAGAGTGGCATCAGGTATAGTGTCGGCGGACTACAGGAAGCATGGAGGCTTTAAAAGATTCAGTGCTTCGGCAGCCTACAACAGACGCGGGCAGTTTATTCCATGTCTCCGCAATTCTGAGCGTGAAAAAATGTTTCCGAAAGTCACGTGAGCAGTGGTGTTTTCTGATTTGTAGGCATGCCCACGTGGGTTGAGTTGATACAGTTCTAAAGTGACAATCATCTGTAGGTTGCAGGTTCAATCCTGACTATTGGCGGTAATAACATAGAATACTTAAAATAGCTCAACACTTGTACCCGGTCATGGTTAACGGAATGAGAACAGTCTATCATGGTGGATTGAATAAAGGGTTTGGTTCAAAGTTTCGTGAAGGGTCCCGATTACGACATAAAGGCTCCCGAATTCGACGAAAAGGTTCCCAAGTTCGACAAGAAACACCCGAAGAAGGTCAGAAGGCATATCTGTCGAAACGTTGTGCGTATAATAAAGAAGAGGACAACAGTCCGAAAAATCCAAATAATGCAACAAAAAAAAATAAAAATCATTTAATGAAGTACTGAAAGTTGCTAAAAAATAAAAATAAAATAAGATAAAATAAAATAAAATAAAAAACTCAGCAATAACGTGTTGTATCCATAAGGATTGTTATTTCGTATTTGAATATTTTTGGAAGTATCAGTAAAACCCGCGCACATCCACCGCGTGACGCTGGAGGCAGCGCGTGGATAACTCTCCCTGCGGGAAGGCTATGTGTGTACCTCTCAGGTGTGGATGGTTGCTGGAATGTTTCAATTCAATCGTGGCTGTTAAATGAAATATCTAACGCTTGCACACAGTACCCGTATCGATCGACACATCTGCCTGGGATCAGAGAATTTGCACATTCTGTCGAAGATCAAAGTGCCGGTCTCCGTCACTTCTGGCTAACCTTTAAATCGATAACGATAAGCATGTTAACCACTTCCCAACCACCTCAGCTTATCTAGACTTTCAAGTAACCAGAAGAGAAAGCCAAAGATCAGTTTTGATGCAAAACTTTCCAGCATTTTTGTCGACCAAAAGATTTATTCGTATATATATATATATATATATATATATATACCAACCCCTCCGCACGAGCAGGATGCGACACAAGGTCAATTTCTTAAGCGAGGTTTAACAGGTGTGAATTCAGAGTTTTCCTTCTCCTAGACCGGTTGCCTAACCAAGGTTAAAAGAGTCTAGTCTGTCCTACTATTTACCCATAGCTGGAGGGAGAGTAGGATTCATACCTTTCCCAAGGATATTAGCGCTAAATGAAATACAATTACCACGTCCAGGATTTGAACTCGGGGCGACGAGTCCATTTCCCATGATTTATTCGTATAAATTCGTGTCATCATTATTCAGTCACCAGATTATTTTACTTAGTTTTTATATGATCTTAGATACAGTTATTTACTAAGTTCAGCTTAGTTGTGGTACAAGGTCGGAAGTATGGGGCACTCAGTGAGAATCGAACAAACAATGATCTGCTAATTCAACTTGCTGAACCACATGATGTTATTTACTAAGTTTAGCTGAGTTGTTGCTCAAGGTCAGAGGTATTGGGCGCTCAGTGAGTGTCGCACTCACTAACAATAGTCTGCTAATCCAGCTTGCTAACTATTACACCACGTGATATGCGCTAGTTATTTACTAAGTTTAGCTGAGTGATGGCACAAGGCCAGAAGTATGGGGCGCCCGGTGAGAGTCGGACTCACTAACAATAGTCTGCTAATCCAACTGGTTAACTATTACACTAGATGATGAGCGTTAGTTATTTACTAAGTTTAGCTGAGTTGTGGCACAAGGCCAGAATTATGAGTCACTCAGTGAGAATCAAACTCACTTACAATGGTCTTGTAATCCAGCTTGCTAACTATTCCACCACGCGAGATATCCAATGATATTAGATGTATAAGATAATTCGTGTATTCCATCTTTTTTATGTTTTGATTCGATTCTGTCTGCTTTTGATTCGTTGTATATTTGGAGGAAATTTTGGATTCTTCAAGGACTTTCCTTTTTTTTAAAAAATTATTTGATGAATAGTTTGATTCTTCGAAGAATCTTTTAATTCTTCGAGAATTTTAAAAATATTTCGAGGAATTTCTTTTTTAATTCTTCGAGGGATTTCTTTATTCTTATAAATGGTTTCCGTTATTCCTATCTAATCTATTAATAATGGAGATTCGCTTCCGGTTTTTGTCTCTAACAAAAACTGCGTCACTGCTTACGTCACATTACCAACACATAATCCAACGTCATAACATAGAATAAATATACTCAAAATGTGAGCATGCAACGTTAGACAATCCTCATTGTTTCAATAAATAGATGCCCGACATTATATATTTATATATAGATTGTTTTATTCTAATATAATATTTAAATCTTTTTTTTTTTACTCCTTTAATAAATTTGACGATTTTACATACTTATGGTACACACTCTATGACATTGAATTTTCAGCTCCCATCCCCTCAGGCAATATCTTTCAAAAATTATTTTTACATCGCCCAGAGGGTGTCTTTTTATTTTGCTAGTACTAATAATGTATACACAATAATACATGGTTTCAATTATTCCTATCTAATACTAATAATCTGTAGCAAAGTTTAGCAAATCGCGTCATTTATATTTTATTTAAAAAATATAGTTAATCATTGAATTTAAAATTTCTTACTATATCAT
Organism: Doryteuthis pealeii; assembly: GCA_023376005.1. Taxonomy (NCBI): domain Eukaryota; kingdom Metazoa; phylum Mollusca; class Cephalopoda; order Myopsida; family Loliginidae; genus Doryteuthis; species Doryteuthis pealeii. Next base: position 100,071,773 of record CM042141.1, read on the forward strand.
TATGTGATGTCATTCCCTCAAATCTGACGAAAAAAAATTCCCTGACCTCCCACCAGGCCGGATTAAATTAAGATCTTTTTTATGTGGCGATTTTTATGGGTCATCCTACGAGGATCGAACTCGCTATTCAGTAGTAATAGATCTGCAAACGATTATTAAACCATGTTTTTATCTCCTCTACCCGGTCTTTGCCGGGTAGCCGCTGCTATATATATATATATATATATATATATATATATATATAGGGTGTTCGGGATGAATTTGACATATTTATATTTGATTATTTTCTCCGTAGGTTGGAGGTATTGACGCACACTACGCATCATTTAAAAGCTTGGACCCTTCTTCATTCATATACGTGATTACAGATAGAATGAATGACTGGAACCCACCTGAATCATGGAAGAGAATAACTTGCATTATGTTGATCTGCACCAGCTATCAAAATAAGGAAATTATGCTTGCTGCCCAATGCTCCCTGAACACTGTAAAAACAATCAGGCATGAACTGAAGAATTGCAATGAAAACTACAAGACTGTGGCTAGAAGAAAGCAACATAACAGACAATCTGATTGCGTTCGTACAGCAGAATTCCTTGAAAATCTGCAGAAAGGGTATCAGGTTGAATTCAGATGCCTACGTTGAATTACTAAACACTGTAGTCAAGCCCTGGATAACAAGGGTAGCCAATGGTAGGCCATATGTATGGCAGCAGGATTCGGCCCCCTGCCACACCTCTGTCATATATATATATATATATATATATATGTGTGTGTGTGTGTGTGTGTGTGTGTGTGTGTGCGCGCGCGCGCGCGCGTGTGTGTATAGATTAAATAGATTTTATGCGCAAAATAAAAAGAAATATATTCCTCCTATGCAGGGGATACAGTCAGCGTATTCTAAGCCCCGCCGACAGGGCATATCTTTGTAGTGTCACCCAGTAAATATTTGTTAGAGTTCCATCTATTCTTAATCAAACAATTGTCTTTGAAAATCGCCAAAATGCAGAGAAGTGCTTTTTTTCTCCCCCGATAGATTCCGTTCTGTTTGACATGTTGAAAGCTGGCTTAAATCTCGCCAAACCTTTTTGACTTCTTGGTTTTTAGGAATAAATCCGTTTTCCATTTCCTGTATCTCCCTAGTGCAACCCCCCCCAAAAAAAACAACAAACAAACAAAACAAAAAAAACTAAAAAGACCAAAAAAAAAAAAACAAAACAAGAAACAAACAAACGAAAAATTCTATGTTGAGAGAGAAAGTAAAGAAAGAGACATATTCAAATGCTGACAAATGTCAATTTCCTTAAGTTCATATCTGCCCTTGTCAATGGGGCTTAGAATACGCTGACTGTACCCCCATCTCTGCAAAGGTGTATGACCGCTCCCTTTCCCCCAAAATGGGTTTCTTGGGTATGACACTCAACTGTATTGGATGATGAGACTCCAGTTCTGGGAACCTGGGGAGTGTTGAGTATCCCTGCATGACCATTGCTCGCAAGTCCACTCTGACCTGGAGTGGTAGTATCTGTTAGGGTCTAATTTGTGGGTTAAATGGATCTATTTGAAAATTATCTGTGCAAAAAAAGAAAAAAAAGAAAAACCTCTTAACACTTTGCCACCCAAATTTCCCTCGCGATTGTACCAAATTTTCTTGGTATTTTTTACCTGTATGATAGGATATTTCAAAGTTCACTATCTATTCACATTAGAATTCATTCTATTCCAATAAAGTCATCTTATTATTGTAATCTGAGTCCTTCTGTTCAATTACTATGAAATAACCATCAGTTTTTAATCAACGGTTTACGGTAGGATCGCAATGGTGAAAGAGTCGCTGTAAGTGATTTAAAGTAGGCAAAGAGTTAAGTGTAATAAACAAGTCGCCTACCGTAGCGAGTGGGTTATAACACGTGCCTTGTAAACCATTGTATAGTGATGTAAGTAAACTGTGTTACTCATACGCTGAGTTGGCGGGGACCGGTATCGAACCGGAACTTTGAGATTCCTAGGCGAGAGCTCTGTCGACTTGTTGCATATTGGGAGGGTGAAAGTATGATTTTCCGGTTAAACCGAAACAAAGAAAAGACGACAAAAATAACAAAGGACTTTTTCCGGTTAACGCGAACAAAGAAATTGGAAGTAGATTTTTCCGTTGATAAGTATAGGCGGTTTATAGACATAAAAAGAAAGTCGATAGCAGAGACGGCAGTTAGTCAGACAGAAGATCCGGAACAGAGAACAAGTGAGCGGAGAGGCGCCACGGTCCGCCACGGCCGAGATGCTGTGAGACAGATCCCAGCAGCAGCCGAGAAGATAACTTCGTCTCCCGTCAACCCTCGGGCATTTCCATTGTGAACACTCGTCGCCGCACTCACCAACCCATTTCAGCAGTCATTGTCAACGCTCACCACCCACGCACATCCGAGGGAAAAGAAATAAATTCAACAGTTTCTACTATACACATGTGTTGTGATTTCATTAAGTCCGACTACTACATTTAAGCTAAGTAGACAATATACACCAGCGATGTCAACTACAGACTGAGCTAAACAGTCCCCTTATAGTGATGTAGATAATCGGTTGAATATCATTTCCCCGTACGAAATAAATGAGAGACCAATTCACGATGAAGTAATGATAAAAATGTTTTATTTCCTGAGCGAATTTAACAGAATAGAAATACAACATAAGAATAAATGATAAGGAAAGTTTAATAAAAATTAAAGTCTTTAGTATGATATTTACGGAATAAGAATATGAAAACTTACATATTAAGCATGTTAAAGTGTGCTGTGCAACACGAGGTTGCTAGGGGCGCAAAGTCCCCCTGTCTGTGGACAGGAACGCAATGGGTGCGTTGTTAACTTATGTCGAGGCAAGAAGAGTGAGAAAAAAGAGCTTGGCTTTACCGCATCAACATGGAAGAATTCCCGATTTATTTTATCAGGGAGATCAGGTTTCCATATAGTTATAACGTGTCAATAGCAGTCCATATTTTACCTATGCGTATATTGATATCATCTTCAGTAGACAAAACATTGCTACCGAGGTATATGAACTTGTCTACTTATTTTAGAGGCTTGTCATTAATGAGATAGCACCACCTTACGTGGAGACCAGCGCCTCTTGCTGTTCGCTCCAGGCAATGCAGTTGAGATTTGACTTGAGCAGGTGTATTTGTAAGAGGCAATGTCTATCTATTTTGTATCATGTATATTACCCCCCCCCCTTTTTTGGAAGTCCATAACTTGAGTATTGGAACCTCTATTATCACAGGGTTTTACTATTAATTAAACGTAAGTAAGTAAAGTCAACGGGGCGGCCTAAAGTCGGTATCAGCCAGTCAGCGAGGGAGTCTATCCCCTTTTCACTAGCGCTAGACCAAGGAGATTGTTTTATAGCATCTGAGGTGGAGCACCACACCTACCATCAGCTCTTTACTTTACCGCACAGATCCCTGTGCTACTCATACGCTGAGTGGGCGGGACCGGTATCGAACTAGGAACCTTGTGGTTTCTAGCCGAACGCTCTACCGACTGAGCTAACCCGGTTTAAACGTAAATAACCAAAAATACCTTTCTTTTATAGTACAATTTGTCTGATTTAGACATTTTATCTGTGGCAAAACATCAATAGAATTATGACAACAAGAATTAGTAGTTAACTAGCGGGACCTGTGGATATACCACAGTATGATAATTTAATTATTACGTTTGATATGTTTACTTAAGAGCTATTGAAAATAGTTCAATATGTAAAAAGTACTATAATTTTGATTTAACCCTCTGTCATTCTTTTTTCTTTCTTTCCTTCTTTTAATTTTTCATTATGTTCAATTGAAACAGATTCGCGTTATTGCGCGCTCACTCCCCCTCTCCATCTTTTCCCTACTCTATTTCTTTCCTTCATTCTTTATTTCTTCCTTTCTTCCTTTCTTATTATATTCTTTCGGTGTAGCATATCCTTTTTCTTCCCTTTCTTTCTTTATAATAAAAACAGAATAGTCCATTATTTAGCTGAGGTGACAACACTCATTTGGACGGTCTCATTTTTAATCAGAGGGTGTTCAGTGTTGCAAAATGATAACGGTCGTTTTTTATGAACACCAGTATTATTATATAGACTAGCTTAAAAGCCACACTATTGAGGGACAATTGAGTTAATAACAATATAAACTATAAAAAAGGATGGTACCTAGTAATTTTAAAGAAAAAAGATATATCCTGCTTAGAATGGCTGTCTGTAAGAAAAAATAATTATAGCTAATTTATTGTTTTTTTCCATCAGTGGAATCTTTTTATTTTTACTAGAGACTGACATAAAAAGAAGTAAAGAAATTATTCTGAGATTTTCTTAGACTGATATTCATCAAAACAAGACGTGGTAAAAAAAATGAAAGTAAAGTTTAGGATTAAAAAAATGCAGTCAAATATATTATCCCATTGCACGTTATATTGATATAAGATTGTTTCAAAAATATCAAGAGGATCTCAAAATTAATGTCATAAGAATGGAATTTGAGTATATCAGATTGTGAAGCTCCAGTTCTGTAGATTTGGGGAATGTGGAATCACCCCATCGTTGGTATTATTCTCAAGTCCACTCTGACCCGGAATGGCAGTACCTGTTAGGGTCCGATCTATGGGTCAAATAGATCTGTTTAGAAATTATTCCTATTCGATAGGACCTTTTGCAAAAGAAAAAAGAAAAAAAAAAGAAAAAACTCTTAAGGAACAACTACACAAAAATTTTAAATATGAACGTCTGGGCATCAAAACCCAAGTTGTTTCAGTGATATATATATATATATATATATATATATATATATATATATATATATATATATATATATATAAGTTAGGATAGCGTAGACATATAGTCAACGGGGCTTTATAACTGTCAGTTTCGATGCTATCATCGGTCCAAGACTTGGTCCGATGATAGCATAAATGCGAAACTTCTAATTAGAACCCTTTATTCCTTCCTAAATAGAAGCATCAATATAATCATGGACAGCTATTAACTATGAAATGCTATTTAGAATCATTCACTCTATCCTAAATAGAAATATCAATATCATCATGGACAACTGTTAACTATGAAATACTAATTAGAATCATTCGCTCCTTCTTAAATAGAAACCCCAATATCATCATGGACAGCGGTTACATTGGGAACCCAACGGATTTACGGGTCATCCGGTGTGTCTTAATATTATGCTGAAAGTACTGATAATTATCGATTCATCCAAATATAGAACTGTATATAAGAAATAATAAGAAATATTTTAAGAAAGTACATAACTAATTTATCTCTGTCTCTCGGCAAAAATTAATTCCACTAACATTAATGCATTTGTCATTTGTGCGACAATCATATCTGCGACGCGGTCTTTATTTTTTTCTTTAAATATTAAAAGCAGAAACATTCCTATAAATATCGATATTGTGATGCACGAATCAGCAAAGTCAATAATATAATGACACTTATTTCTCCCATTCTTTGTAATGACGCAATAATATCGCAACGAGCATGCGCGGAGCCGATAGCAGCCGACCACATTTTTTTTTAACTGGCTGTGAAATACGTATGAAACTATTTTTAATTCGTAGATAATTTGAAGCTGGGAATTGCTCAGATACACTTATCTAGATGCGGTTAATTTGGACTCGGGACATAGAAATAGAACATAAGATCAATATATAAAAAAGAGATGATGGATATAATGAGAGATTGATTGATTAAATCGGTGAGAAATTGCTTAGTGATCAGTGATTGGGAGAATTACAGGAAGATGGGGGCCATGAATCATTTCGCGTCTTACAATAATAATAATAATAATAATAATAATAAAACTTATAAGAAAACTTTATAAAACGGTCTAAAAATATTAACAAAGAAAACTTATAGAAAATGTTAGTGGAATGCTAAAGATATACAATAGCAATTAATCTCACAATTAACGTGGCATTTATAGTATTTAGATCTTTTATCGTCTAAGTACGTGACTGAAAAGTTCGCAAACAGTTTCAAGCAGGAATGGAGTCTCAAATTCAAGGATCCAGAAGGGCCATTACGTTCTGCGGGGAGGGGGGGAGGGGAGGAACGGCGGGCCAAAAGTGGGATGAAATAAGATGAGAAACGTGGTCAATGGTGAGGAAAAAAATTATGAAAAGTCATAGAAAAATATTAATCACGAAAATTGTTAAAACTGGGTGTCATAGTAAAGTAATTTGTAGGCCACATGCGGACGAGGACCACGTGTTTGAAAACCTTGGTTTAAAGTCTGACGGATTTGCCTCGTGCTGAAGAAAAGAGAATAAGCAAAATCATCATCATCATCATCATTCATCATCATGTCGCACGAGTAGTACGGATATTCATAAATCTCTCTCATCAACCTTCCCTATCAACCATCGCCCCCAGGAGGTCCATCATGCAGTATCCAGAATTCACACAGAGCTGATCGATGTAAGTTCTTGCCGAAAGGCCCACACTGGCATGTCCATGTGCAGGTGTCCACAGGAGAACGTCGCCTATGAGTTCGTCACTTATGAGTTCGTCCATTTTAAAACTCAATTTTTCATAACACATTTTTTTAAACTCTTTTTTAAAAATCTATTTAACTCATAGATAGGACCCTAACAGATACTACCTCTCCGGGTCAGAGTGGACCTGGGAGTAATGGTGATGAAGGCGTGCTCCACACTCTCCAGAACTCCAAAATTGAAACTTCACCGCTAGATGCAGTTTAACGTCATACCTCGGACATGAATAAACCCTATAAACTCATTTTTCCAAAGTGATTACCAATCTATTTAGTAACAAACAACTGCAACAACTCACCGTCAAAATCAAGACAAATCCCAGAGTGGTAGTACCCTTTTAAGGTACCATCTATGGGTTAAATAGGAAAAATGAGTTTTAAAAAATGGGTTAAAAATTGAGTAAAAAAAAAAAAGAGTACCCACCAAGCATGAATAGAACAAAACGTCTTCGGCATAAAATAACCCAACAAGGGTTAACATGCCGTAAAGTCCAACAAACCAACAAACCAAATCAATCAATCAATCACATATTAAAATTAGACTGCATTCTTGATGCGGGAATGTTTTCAGTGTCGGTAAATGGGTTAATTACATTCAACGAACATCCACAGAGCCTAGAGTCACGCAGCAATTCACTTTTGATGTTTCAATCCTTAGTGAAGTAATTCTTTTATCTATTTGAACGATTGAATTAGTCATTTACGTTCTTTCTTATTTCTTTTTTATATTCTTCTTAAAATGCAGAATACTTTTTTTGAAAAAGAATAAAAAGAAAATACCCCTCCCCCCAAAAAACCCAATAGATAAAGCTTAGCTGAGCAAACACTATGTCGGTGGGGCTTAGAATACGCTGTCAGTATCCTCTGCGGAGGGGTAAGGCCCCTCCTACCAAAAGGGGTGTCCTGTGTATGACACTAAAATGCATATAAAAGCGATAATCTAGTACTGGAGATCTAGGGAATGTAGAGTCTGCCTTTATTGCCATTACTCCCAGGTCCACTCTGACCGGATTGTCATGGTAAATAATGGTTATTGAGTTTGGCTAGCAGACCACTATTAATGAGTTTGATTCTCCCCGAGTGCCAAAACTAATCTAATCTTAGTAAACAACTATTATATAGCTATCCGCCTGGGAACCACAAGGTTCTTGGTTCAATACCGGCCCTCGCCAACTCAGCGTATGAGTAGCAGAGGGATATGTGCGGTAAATTGAGGAGCTGAAAAAACAAACAAACAAAAAAACAATCTCCTTGGTCTAGCGTTGTGACAAAGGGATAGACTTCCTCGCTGTCTGGCTGATACCAACTTTAGGCTACCCCGACGACTTTATTTTACTTTTTTTAAAATATAGCTATTGTATAGGGGTGAATTACAACGAAGAGTATTTAAAAAAAATGTACTTACGCTTTATTCTCAGCTATGGGTTAAATAGTACCACTACTGTTCTTCTACAAGGATGGCTTTGGCATAAAATAACCCACGAAGGTTGATATGTCATTTACTAAGCTTAGTTTAGAAAAAGTATAGAAGTAAGTATTCATCCAACCTGTTCCGTATGGACAGGATGTAACACAAGGCCGCAATTATGGGGCATCCAGTGAGAATCGAACACGCTGTTCAGTAATAATGATTCTGTAAGACTAGCTTGCTAACCATTACACCATTTAGGAACCCCCTTTATTACCCAATCCGTTCGCCATGAGTAGGATGTGACACAAGATTGCAAGTATGAGGCATCCAGTAAGGGTCGAACTCGCTTTTCAGTGATAGTGGATCTGCGAGACTAGTTTGATAACTATTAAACCACAATGGGAGGTCTGAAAAAGTATAGAAGTACGTAGCACCTAGTGAGGATCGAACACACTATTTAATTGTAATTAATCTACGAGACTGACATGCTTCATATATGTGCTAGAAGGCGGTGACTGATGGTCTTATTGTCCTGGGTATGACGTTAAACTCCGTCTGATGGTGAAACTCTGGAGCTCTAGGGAATGTGGAGTACCCCTTTATCATCATTACTCTTGGTCCACTCGGAGTGGTAGTATATGTTAGGGTCCCATCTATGGGTTAAATAGAACAAAATAAGTTCTAAAAAATGTGTTATGAAAAATTGAGTTTTAAAACGGACGAACTGATAAGCGACGTTCTCCTGTGGACACCTGCACATGGACATGCCAGTGTGGCCTTTCGGCAAGAACCTACATCGATCTGTGTGAATTCTGGATACTGCACAGGGGACCTCCTGGGGGCGATGGTTGATAGGGAAGTTGATGAGAGAGATTTATGAATATCCGTGCTACTCGCGCGACATCATGATGATGATGATGATGATGATGATGATTTTGTTATTCTCTTTTCTTCAGCACGAGGCAAATCTGTCAGACTTTAAACCAAGGTTCTCAAACTCGTGGTCCTCGTCCCGCATGTGGCCCACAAATTACTTTACTATGTCACCCAATTTTAACAATTTTCGTGATTAATATTTTCTAAGACTTGGTAATGAATAAAATAAAACGTCTTCGGCATAAAATGACCCAACAAGGGTTGATATGCCGTAAAACCACAAAACCAACCAACCACTGGCCTTCTATTCCTCACCCCATGACGGTATGCCGACGGCAAGTAAATAACTGATAATCTATTTGAGTGGAAAATGAGCTTTTTTGATAAAGGGACGTCATTTAGTGAGAGATGAGAAATGATGAACAATTGCCGTAAGAAATTTAATGATAATTTTATAACCAATCAAAACCCGGAAGAGAATATTACTAATTTATTATTTATTTACTTGGTCTCTTTAACAAGGAATTTACAGTATCGAACTTTTTTTTTCTTTCTATCTTTCTTTCTTACTTTTTTCTTTCTTTCTGCTCGCTCCAGGCAATGCAGCTGAGATTCGACTTGAGCAGATTTTGTATTATTTATTTTGTATAATGTATATTAACAGTGTTAATTAATAGTGAACATTTTGGAAGCCCATAATTTGGCTAATTTATCCGGGTTAGCTCAGTCGGTAGAGCGTTCGTCTAGAAACCACAAGGTTCCTAGTTCGATTCCGGTCCTCACCAACTCAGCGTATGAGTAGCACAGGGATCTGTGTGGTAAATTAAGGAGCTGATGGTAGGTGTGGCGCTCTACCTCAGATGCCAAACAATCTCCTTGGTCTAGCGCTAGTGAAAAGGGGATAGACTCCCTCGCTGACTGGCTGATACTGACTTTAGGCCCCCCCGATGACTTTACTTTTACTTTTATAGCAAAACATCACTAGAATTATAGCAACAAAAATTATTAGTTAACTAGCAAAACCTGTGGATATACCACAGTATGATAATTATATACAACGTTTGATACGTTTACTGAAGAGCTATTGTAAATATTTAGATATGTAAAAAGTATAATAATCTTGATTTAACTCTCACGCTTTTTTCTTTCTTTCACCTTTTCATCATTTCATTATATTCGATTGAAACAGATTAGCGTTATCCACGCTCTCCCCCTCTCTATCTTTCCCCTACTCTCGTTCTTCTTTCTTTCTTATTATATTTTTCCTGTGTAGCATATCCTTTTTCTTACCTCTCTTTCTTTATTTTATATTATTCGGTTAGTGCGTTCATTCGTTCAAATACAAGTGCTTTCTAACTTGTTCACGCTACGAACTTTCGGGGAATACAACCAGTCTGCAAATTCGAATTTTAATCCCCCCCAACGATTCGGAAGTTGAATTGTTGCGCAGCAGATGGCATTATTGGAGCTGCTGCTCAGCATCACTGCAAACAAAATGTTGTTTTTTAATTTTTTAATTTATTTTTTAGCGTTACGGTATTATTCGTGGTTATCGGTGGCTTTAATAGGTTCATATATTACGGACCCTCAAGGACAAAAGAAACTGGGGAAGAACCACAATACAATGCCATCAAACCTTGACCAGGCCTTCAGCTGTAGCTGTTGCGACCGTGCTCGCATTGGCCCTATCAGCCACGAGTCAATGTGGACCACTCCCTTAATCTTTGTTCACGGAGCCAAGCCATGGTATGTCCTTTTACGGATACATAATTTGAAGTTTGTCTTTAAAAGGGATTAGCATTGTTAGAGGATTTATTTTTGCCTAAATATCTGAAAACTTAAAAACTGCAGGAAATGCAATCGGTGATTCGAGTTCAAATCCAGGACGAAGCTGTTTGCGTTTCACTTCACGTTAATGCCCTTGGGAAAGGCATGAATCAATTAGTTCTCCCTCCAGCTATGGGTAAATAGTTAGCAGATTGGTTTCTTTAGCCTTGGTGAGGCAACCAATATGGAAGAATGAAAACTCAGAATTCAAACCAGCTGTACTCCGCTTAATATTTGACATTGTGTCACATTCTCCCGTGGAGGAAAAATAAATTGGCAAAATACATACATATCTGCAACTTTTTAAAATGATAATTATTGAAGTCAGTTAGTCTACTGTTGGTTTTAATAACAGCAGCTAAGTACAACTGACTTCAATATGGCGCTGCGAACAGAAATGGAACCTGAAGATTAGGAAAGCTACTTCATCAAAGCTAGTATCTCTGCTGACTCAGCCAAAAGCTATGCTGCAACATTTGCAAGTGAAAAGCTGACCAAAGAAAACCTCCAAATGATGGATCGGGCCATGCTAAAAGAGTTGGGAATCACAGCAATGGGAGAAGCCCTGTATATCCTTAAACAAGCTAAGGAGACCTCTACCCAGACTCTACTAAGGCACCTCAGCCAAGCACCCCAACTCCACTTTGAAATGACCCCCCAACAATTCAGAAAATTTCGAATTCAATAATAATTTCCTTATGAAAAACTGATAACCAACGGAAAGAATGATTTCCGACTTATGCTTTAATATTTGTACTAGCAGGACCTGTGGATATATCACAATATGATAATTTAATTATTACATTTGATATGTTTACTTAAAAGCTATTGCTAAGTAGTTCAATATGTAAAAAGTATAATAATCTTCATTTAACTCTCACTTTTTTCTTTTTTCTTTCTTTCATTATGTTTGATGAAACAGATTAGCGTTATTGCTTCCGCGCGTTCACCCCTCTTTCTATCTTTCCCCTACTCTCTTTCTTTCTTTCTTTCTTTCTTTTTTCTTAATATATTTTTCTGTGTATGTCTTTTTTCTTTCCCTTTTCTCTTTATAATAAAAACAGAATGGTCCATTATTTAGCTGAGGTGTCGACACACATAAGAAATAAGAATTCGGCGAATAAGCGACACCAAATAATCAGGATTTATATTTTTGTAATCTTGGACGATTTGGGCGGTCTCATTTTTAACCAGAGAGTGTGGTAAGATGATAACGGTCGGAAGATTAAGGAACAACAGTATTATAATATTTTATATTTGTAGAGACTTTAAAAAAAGTCTATACAAATATGAAATACTAAGCTGTACTTTTATAATTAGTAATTACTCTTTCATCTCCTTTATATTCTTGTATCGGACGTAACTAGGAAATTATTTTTGCAATTTCCTTTTGAAGGCTGTTGACCGACGGCAAAAATAATTTCCTACTTGCGTCTGATAGCAGACGACAAAACAATTTCTTACTTACGCCCGATACAAATATCAATAGCAATTTCCTTTGAAGGCAAAATAATTGCCTACTTGCGTCTGATAGCAGACAACAAAACAATTTCTTACTTACGCCTGATAACAGGGGCAATAATAATTTCCTACTTACGCTCAATACAAATGGCAATAACAATTTCCTTCTGAAAAGTTCATAACCAACGGCAAAAATAGTTCCCTACTTACGTCTGAAAGCAAATGGCAAAAATAACTATTTGCATTAGATAGGGATACTTTATATCAGTAAAAGCGCGTGGTTAAATGGCCATCGTCATAAGGAAATGGACACGGCGAGGCGAGTCCAAATCCTGGACGAGGCTGTTTGCATTTCCTATAGCACTTAAAACCCTCGGAAAAGGTATTAATCCAACTAATCTCTCCAGCTATGACAGATTGGGCTCTTTAACCTTGTTTAGGCAACCAACATAGGAAAAGAAAACTCTAAATTGAAACTTGTTAAACTCCCTTAAGAATTGACTCATCACACTCGTGCAGCGGGGTTGTAATTATCAGACGGTTAAAATGTTAAGTCTGATGATTGCAAGTACGCATGAAACTGTAGTTACGGGATATCATATCCATAATATCTATCATTTGATTTTAAATGCGATTTTAGCATTGAGCGCCTTCACATGCTAATACTTTTCACAATCATTTTCTATATATATATATATATATATATAATATATATATATATATATATATATATATAACTGCGCAAAGTACTCCTGAGAAATAACTACAGGAAAAATGTAAATATGAACGCGCTTCCCTAACCTTTAGGTATGAAAGACAGGTTGACATGTTGTTAAAATCAATCAATCAACTCCTAAAATGAGTTTAAAAAATCTTAATACCCAACAAGAACTAATAAAACAAAAACCTCTTCGCCATAAAATAACCCAAAGTTTGACATGATGTAAAATCCAACCAACCAACCATCCAACCAACCAGCCAACCATAAACGTATGTGAGAATTATTTGCATTAGATAGTAATTCTTGATATCATAACTTTTGCGCAAAATACTCTTAAGAAACAGCAACACCAAAAATGTAAATATGAATGCGTTTCCCTAACCTCTAGGCATATAAGAACCTTAGATGTGTTGACATGTCGATAAAAGCGACCAATCAACGAACCAACCAATTGTCTAGAAGCAGAAACCTTTTAAGGGTTATACTGCAAGATCATTAGTTCAATAAGTCAGATGACATCCTGTCAACCATGTTCCTAATTTCAGAGACTTCCGATTAGAACAATAACATCTATATTTCTACATTACATAAGGTACGAATGACAGAACTCTACTTTAAAAGAATAATTTCTAATCAAGCACGAATTTTCAATGTTTTTCATGACCTTAAAATGTGGACATTACGAATACGATGGCCAATGATTCAGACATTTTGATTCTTTGAATTGTTCGTATCAAATAACAGCCAACCTAATGTATTGAACCATAGAAATCATTTTCGAACTTCTTGATTATTTCTTGGAAATTCTTCCACACGACGACCTTTCACAATCTTTCCATAAAAGAGACGCTTTAATACTTCCCAGTAACTCGTGAGTAACCCCGGCCTTTCATATTGTTATATACCTGAGGGCATTTTCACAATTTCCTTCAATCTCATCATAAAATGCACCTTGGTAGTTATCGAATTATAATTTATTTTACTTGTTTTTTTTTTTTTATTACTGACCAAGCGTCACGTCTTCATCTATAATTTCAATAAGGAATTCTTTTTTTTTTTAGATTTTTTATTTTATTTTTCAAAAAATCTATTGATTCTATGTTATAGCATACAGAATTCCTGGTATTCTCAAATAAAATATTCAGCCAAATCAAAGACTCCTACGCTGACAGTAACATATTTTTTTACCAGTTAGGAAAAAATGGCGTCAATTATGTTGATTTATATTCAAAGCAACAAAACGACTCCGTGTAAAAAATTGTCTCATGCTTTATTTTCAGAAATGTGTGTGAGTATTGTAGACTCTGTCTAGAAGATATGAATAGAATATTTTTCTGAAAGAGTATTGATTTGGAAAAAGTAAAGAAAATGAAAGAAAAATCCACCGTTTATATGGTCCCTTTCTCTTGTTGAGAGAAACACTATTTCTTTTCCTGAAAATTTTCGCCCAAATAAAAGTGATTCTTTAAAAGAAGTGCTATCAAAAAATATTGGCATTCTTGAACTTTCTCGACCGTTTCACTTTTGTATTATTCGGATTTTTCGGACAAATCTTTATTGTTTTATACACAACTTTAGGTCGATGTGCCTCCGGCCTTCTTCAGGTGTTTCTTCCCGAACTCAGAAACCTTCTAGTCGAACTCTAAAATTTTTTTGTCGAACTCAGGAGCCTTTACGTCGTAATCGGGAGCCTGCACGGAACTTCGAACCGAATCCTCTATCCAATCCACCGGAGTAGACTGTTCTCATTCTGCTCACCCTGACCGGGTACATGTGTTAAGCTATGTGTTAAGCTATGTTAAGTATTCTATGTCATTATCGCCGTTTTTTTAAATTGTTTTTTTTTTCGGTATTCAGTAAATGATTATATCTTGAAATTAGGAACATGGTTGACAGGATGACATCTAACTTACTGGTAGGTCATATTATTCATTTACACCTGGTCGTATGAACTGACCACCGGTCTATTTTGCCAACGTGAGTTGGACATTTCAGAACATCCCGCTACACACTGGAAAAACTTATTAAGGGAAGTTTGTGCTAATACTTAAAAAAAAAACTAATTAGTGTTGCAATTTTAAATGGTGAAAATTTCCCCATCACACCTGTATATATTTGGTTGGTTGGTTGGATTTTACGGCATGATGACCCTTGTTGAGTTATTTCATGCCGAAGACATTTTGTTTTATTCATTCTTGATGGGTATTGAAAATTGATTTTTGAAATAAATTTTTAAAGACATTTTTTAAAACTCATTTTTCTATTTAACCCATAGATAGGACCCTAACAGGTACTACCACTCCGGGTTGGGGTGGACCCGGGAGTAATGGCAATAAAGAAGTACCCCACACGCCTCAGATCCTCAGAACTGGAAATCCACCATTAGATGCAATTTAACGTCATGCCTTTTAGCATCTATATGATAAAAAGTTGGGGGGTGCCATAAGGGCAACAGGATTGGGGCAATACTTGACGTGACTAGCCGATTGGTTGAAGGGGGCCTCTGACCACCCGTCTAGTCTAAGTAAGAGCCAAAGTGGAGTATTGCATGTCATGGACTGCTCACCACCAGGATACCGTCCTTAAGCACCTAAGGCCTAATTGGGTGGGTGGGGTGTCCTACCCCTCTGCAGAGGTGCAGTCGGTGTATTTTAAACCCCCAACCGACAGGGCGGGTAAATATTCGGACATCTACTTGTGAATGCAAGTGTCAGTGAGTATATTGTCCGCCTCAAACTATCCAGAAGGAAGTTCAACGATGGAAATTATTTCACAAAGTCGCGGCAATTTTGGGTTTTAGATAACGTTATTCAATTTTGTTCCTCGTGACACGATTACTAATCACATTGAAATCGATATCTATTAATAATGGAGATTCGCTTCCGGTTTTTGTCTGTAACAAAAACTGCGTCATTGCTTACGTCAGATTACCCAACACATAATCCAACGTCATAACATAGAATAAATATACTCAAAATGTGAGCATGCAACGTTAGACAATCCTCATTGTTTCAATAAATAGATGCCCGGCGTTATATATTTATATATAGATTGTTTTTTTCTAATATAATATTTAAAGTTATCGGAATTGTTTCCATTTCAAATTGTCTTTCTTTCTTTCTTTCTTTTTTTCTACTCCTTTAATAAATTTGACGATTTTACATACTTATGGTACACACTCTATGACATTGAATTTTCAGCTCCCATCCCCTCAGGCAATATCTTATAAAAAATTATTTTTACATCGACCGGAGGGTGTGTTTTTATTTTGCTAGTTAGAATAATACGTACACCCGCTACAGACACACACACACGCGCGCGCGCATATATACGTGTGTATGGAGGTGCGTGGTGTAATGGTTACAGTCGTTGGAAATGGACATGGCGAGACGAGTTCAAATCCTGGACGAGGCCGTTTGTATTTCCCATATCCCTAATACCCCTGGGAAAGGTATGAATCGAACTATTCTCCCTCCAGCTATGAGAAAATACTAGGGCACACTGGGCTGTTGAACCTTGTTTAGGCAACCAGTATAGGAGAAGGAAAACTATGAATTCAAACCTGTTAAACTCCGCTTATGAAATTGACCTTGCGTTGCATCCTGCTCAGCCGGAGGAGTTGGTATATATATATATATATATATATATATATATATATATATATATATATATATATATAACAAATTTTTGGTACAGCTGAATTTATAAAGGATTTAAAAAAATAATGGCATACTTTTATTGATCAGCAAATTTCGAAAGAGAAAAGAGAAAATGAAAACTTAAGGGCCCTTTCGATCGGTGCTTTGTCAAAAGTAACGACCGGTAGATCGTTTAAAAGTCCAATGTAAATTAAATGGGTAAAAGAGAGATTCAATAATACGAAACGGTGGGATAACATGAAGGCAAATAGGGGGGAGGAAAAAAATATATTGGTAAATGCCTTCAAGTAATTCCTACCTCAGCAATCACATACCCGGCAAAAATTACCAGGGAGTGTTTCGGATGTCTTTGTCTACACAAGGACGGACAGTAAAAAAAATCGAGACTGCCTCAAGGACATTGAGATGGTGACTTGTTCTTGCCTTGTGTAGAACAGAAAACGTATGTTTCGTGTGTCTCGGTTTTAAAGAAAACGAGCAGTAGCTACTGCTCTTTAAAAACGAGACACCACGAACCATACCATCAGTTTCCTATCTGAAGATGGCAAATCGACATGCCGAAAGCGCTCGTAGAGACACCTTTGGTGGGGTGGACTGCTACATCAGTTCCACCCTGACACCAAAAAGATGGCCAGACACCTTGAACGGATTGAACAAAAACTTGTACGACAAGAATTGTCACTCGAGTTCAACCAAACACACACACACACACACACACACACACACACACACACACACACACACACACACATATGTATTCTACTTACATGTTTGATCTGAAGATTGTATCTCCTCTAAATACATGAAACTTATAGTCCTTACAGAATGACATGAAGATGTGAAAATATTTATTTTTATTTTTAGGTCATATCTTGCTCTACTAGCCAGTATTTGAGCACTCTTCTGATTAAAGAAAAAAGCCTTTGTAAAGAGTTGCTTATCTCACCATTAAAATCTTCAAATAATTATCATTTATATGGCTTTCTGTTAAGGGGTGGTTCTTCTTCGTGCTGGGCTGGTCATTGCTGGTTTCAATATTAACTCAACAAACAAGACTTGGTTGTTTTCTGATAAAGCTTTTATTTCCCGACCCAACCCATATTGATTCCGCCGCGGGGAGATTTAGACCCTCGGAGCGAGCGACTTCGAGTCCACTCGCTTTGAAATCTGCGTTACATCTGAAGCTAAAACTATCTCACGCCTAATCGCATCATAACCCCAACGGCTATGGAAATTTCCCACCGCCGATTTTAAATATAACAAAGTTTATTCAAATATTCTAACTACAGGTACGTACATAAATCATAAGCTGCTTATGAAATTATGTAACACATCTATTGGTAAATAGTAGGACAGTCTATGATCTTTAGCTCTGGTAAAGCATCCAGTCTAAGAGAAGGAAAACTGACTTCAAACCAGCATTATTCCGCTGAGAAATTGACCTTGTGTCGCATCCTGTTAGTGGTGGATGGGTTCGGTAGATTCATACTTGGGGTATTTACATACCTCAATACAGTGACACAACTCATATGTATACATGTGCATAATCATTCTTGAACATGACACACACACACACACACACACACACACACACATACAAATGCACACACACACATACACACACACACATATGTATATGTATGTATGTATAAAATACATATTTACCAACCCCTCCGCACGAGCAGGATGTGACACAAGGTCAATTTGTTAAGTGGAGTTCAGCAGGTTTGAATTCAGAGTTTTCCTTCTCCTAGACCGGTCGCCTAACCAAGATTAAAGAGCCCAGTCTGCCCTACTATTTACCCATAGCTGGAGGGAGAGTAGAATTCATACCTTTCCCAAGGGTATTAGCGCTAAGTGAAATGCAATTACCACGTCCAGGATTTCAACTCGGGGCGACGAGTCCATTTCCCATGACTTTAACCATTACACCACGCACTTCCTGTATGTATGTATAAACATTCATAAACACGCCCCTCACACAACCCATACATACAGGGAGAAGAGGGCAGGAGAGGAGAGGAAAGATGTGTGAAAATCATTCTGTATACACACACACACACACACACACACACACACACACACACACACAGGACCGGTGCTAGGGTCTCATGGTCCCGCAGAATCTATTATATGGCTCCCTCAAATCTATTATATAAGGCCCCATTATACTACATATCCATTTTTATAAATTAATATTCATGTAAAAAATATATGAAACCCGTCCTTCCAGGGTCAGTATTTAAGCACTTTTCTGATTTAAGAAAATCCTTTTTATAACGATTTGTTCATTTCACCACACACACACACACACACACACACACACACACACAGAGGACCGGTGATGGGGCCTCATGCATCCCCGAATGTAGGATATGGCTTCTCCGAATCGATTATATAGAGCTCCCAGTCTACTACATATCAATTTTCTTAAGGTTTCATAGAAAATATATGAAACTCGCCCTTCCGGGGTCAGTATTTGAGCACTGTCTGATTTAAGATATATATATATATATATATATATATATATATATATATATATATTCATTTATATATGTAACCATTCATAAATACACACATACAAACGCACACACACATATATATATACATATACATTCATATTTGCAACCATTCATAAATATGCACACCTCACACACAACCCACACATACAGGAAGGAGAGGAGAGACGAGTGAGAAATCATTTTGTACAAAGAACAAAAGAAATAGTCAATCATAAAGAAATAAGAAAATTGTAAAAAAAAATAGAAAAAATAAAAGAAAAAAGATAATAAAAAAAAAAAAAAATTAATAAAAAAAAGAAATAAAAAAAGTAGTCATGAACAAAGAGAAAAAAAAATGGCTAACATAGTGGACTTCCGCTTGTAGCAGCTATTAAACGAGTAACCATCTTGTTTTGATTCTTCAAACATCTTTTCAATCAATCTCACAATCAACCTTTCTGGTCTTTTTAGTCGTCTCAGAAAAGCGAAAAAAGATTCATTCGGACGGACTGGAACCCAATTTCGAACGACCTAACATAACACCACCCCTACCCCAACCGTTTCCTTATTTTTACACTATTAGAACTTTCCTTTTTTTCGCAGAAAAAGAAAAAAAAGAAAAAAAAAGCCAAACTTTTTGATCGATAACCGATTTCTTTCTATTGTCGTTGATTTCTTTTATTTTCTTGCTTTTTTATTTCTTTAATTTTCCTCCTCTCTTCTTTTGTTTATTGTGGTGTTTGTTTAATTATATAAAAAGCATTAATCATGAATATTACAGAGTTTGCTGCTACTAGACTGATTAGAAAATGGATTGACTGAATCGTTTCGTTCGCACCCAACTTCACACTTACCTTATTGAAATGGTTCCATCATATTGCTGATTTTGGCGAGGAACTACAGGTCAAGAAAGTGGGCTCTACGCATGCGCTAGTCCGCGCGTGCGCAAATACTTAAATGCACTCTTAAAGTCTTGTTTTTCTTTTTCTATATTTCTCGTTTATACACACACAAGCATAGACATTCGCATGTATTTTTTGTGTAGAAACGTTAGTTAATTTCTTGGTTATTTTGTTTAATAACATACCACCCTTTGTGGGTTACCCAATAAGGTAGGTCGATTTTTCACTTTAAAAAATATCAAATTGCCCATCTATGCGAAAGTTTTGTGTTAGTATACTGAATACTGGTACCAAAAATTAGATCTTTTATTTGCACCATTGTTTGAGGAAATAGCATCAAAGATCGTCTACTAAAATGCACTAAATAATACTCGTTTTCTAAAGGCAAAATTTTGCAAAAACAAGGATTTTTAGTGCATTTTAGTAGACGATCTTTGATTTTTTTAGAGCATGCCCACACCGAAAAAAAATTATGATATGGAATTGGACTAACTAAAACCTCTGACCGCCATAATTAGGAATTCACATATAAATAAACGCACACAAAATAAATAAATAAATAAATATAATTAAAAAAAACCAAAAAAAAACCGGAAAAATTTAAAATCATCATAAATACACAAACACAAAACGCGAGACTCAATGACGACAAAGAGGGACGCCGGTGAATGATGAAAGGAAAAGGAAAAACGAATAACGGATCATGTAGACACGAGGCACGGGTAAAAAAACTGTCCAATTTTTTCAAAAGTGAACATTTCTGATGACGGATAATCACCTAAAAGTGATGTTCCGAAACCATTGGTAAAACGGACTTTTAAATGTATTGGTGACTATAAATAAATAAATAAATACAGCTCTTACAGAAGTAATTGAGCACTTTATAATCCTTTCTCCAATAATAATACCAAAATAAATAACTATATATATATAAAAGCGAGAGAGAGAGAGAGAGAGAGAGAGAGAGAGAGAGAGAGAGAGAGAGAGAGAGAGAGAGAGAGAGTCTATAAAACAACACTTAATTAAAAAAAAAACACCCAGAAAAATCCACCTCCCCTGATATTAGGAAAATTCTCACTGAAAACAACCAAAATTATCTACAAAAATAATAATAAGAAACGCCTACAGATCCGTGAAGCAATATGCATAAAAAATAAAAAACCTAACATTAACAAAATAGCATTTAAAGTCGGAGACAACGTATTAAATATATTTAATAACTAACACACTTAAGTTATACCCCCTTCTTAAAAATAATAATAGACTCTCCAAATTTAATAAAAACATAGATAAAAGAACTAAAAAAAAAAAATGAACTAAAAACCAAATTATATACCCCATGATGACGACTGGCGAAACAGTTGAAAGTGTTCGGGATATAAGTATGGGAAATATTATATACCAATTGGATCCAGACTTAAGAAAGATCGCAAGAAGACTGGAAAAATACAAATCCAACAAATGAAGAAAGAATATATATATATATATATATATATATATATATATATATATATATATATATATATATATCGGTGTGTGTGTGTATGAGGGTGTACTAGGATTAAAAGTTCAAAAACTGCGCATGTTCCGAACAAACTAAACACGGGACAGTCATGTATGCGCAGAAGGAAGCGAACGCTAATCGATGCGTGTCAGCATGACGTCACGTGACATATCATGCCGCGAACATTTCGAGCGCGTTTTTGTGATCATGTTTACGTGTTCAATTGGAATTTTTCACGTCGGTCCATTGGAAAGAGCGCAAAGATCAATATCAACGCGGGAAATCGTCAATGGAAACCCTTGAGATGGGGAAGCTGGCCTACGGCAACGAAGCAATTAGTAGAACGAGCTGTTTTCGAGTGGCACTCGCCATCTCGGAAGGAGTGTTAGAACGGCACCGGAGGTCAGGGGGGGGGGGTCAACGAACACCAAACCTGAAAGTTCGTCCGCCAGGGTTCATACTGTTCATGCTGAGTGCTACTGTACCGTTCTGTGTGTGTGTGTGTGTGTGTGTGTGTGTGAGTGAGTGTGAGAGAGAGAGAGAGAGAGAAGAGAGAGAGAGAGAGAGAGAGAGAGAGAGAGAGAGAGAGAGATTCTGATATAGATAGATAGACAATGATGAGACTAAGCTCAGTCGGTAGACCTCTTGTCTAGGAATCCCAAGGTTCCTGGTTCGACACCGGCCCTCGCAAACCCAGCGTATGAGTAGCACAAGGATCTGTGCGGTAAAGTGGGAAGCTGATTGTAGGCGTGGGGCTCCACCTCAGACGCCAAAAACAAACTCCTTGGTCTAGCGCTGGTGAAAAGGGGATTGACTTCCTCGCTGTCTGGCTGATCCCGACAATAGGCCACACCGTCGACTTTACTTTTTGATATATATATATATATATATATATATATATTATATATAAGTTGTCGGATGGCTAAAAGTCGGTATCAGCTAGACAGCGTGGGAGTCTATCCCATTTTCACGAGAAAAAAAAAAAAAAATCAATCTCCCTAGTCTACTACCAATGAAAAGGGGATAGACTCCCTCACTGTCCAGCTGATACCGACAATAGGCCACTCCACAAACTGAAAATATTCATAGAAATACCATTGAGATTATACTTAGAAATGTTCAGCTTTTGAAAATCTCAAAACTAATTGAATCCTTTTTGTTGTGCTACGCCAAAACGACTGACTCTCCACATCCATCGTATTCGAAGGGTTTGGCTTCCCTGAGATCTTCCTCTTCCCCAAGATAAATTTTAAATTGATGACCGTTTTTATGCTGCTGATGTGATTTAGCCCAAATGTCATATGATGTTTGATACGCTTAAAAAAGCAATACTTTCTATGTGTGTGGGTGACAAGTGTGGCACAAGCACTTGGGAGCGATAATTTACTGCACAAGTCTTGCATAGCATATATGCATAGGGCCGGTTTAGCTCAGTCAGTAGAGCGTCCGACTAGGAACCACAATGTTCTGGGTTCGATACCGGCCCTCGCCAATTCAGCGTATGAGTAGCACAGGGATCTGTGCGATAAAGTGAGGAGCCGATGGTAGATGTGACGTTCCACTTCAGACGCCACAACAATCTACTTTGTCTAACGCTAGTGAAAAAGAGATAGACTCCTTCGCTGTCTGACTGATACCGACTTTAGGCCACCCCGACGACTTTACTTTTTACTTTCTTTTACAATGAAATGAGTTATATTTTTGTCAAAACAGCCCATGTTATTAATGCGTTTAAAGTCCTGCAATGTGTCTTATATATCATTAAGAAATAAAGATTTACATAATATATGGTGTGGTTAATATGCATATTGGTTTGAACAAAACCGGGTTTAATAAATAATTACTTGATCTTGTTAACCTTTAATATTATTGTTTTATTCTCCAACGTATTAAAATCAATCCTATGAATGATTTTATATAGAAACCAATTAAAATGTATTTAGAATAAGTGTAATTTTTTTTTTATATGCGTTGTTATTTAATTTCGTTAGTCTTTCTAATTTAATATAATTCATTACATTAAAACTTCGATACTTACACCCGGAGGTGTTACTTTTCTATTATAAATTTAAAAAATAACGGTAATGGAAAATTACCGTGCATTGAGTTTCATTGGCTGGAATTTCTGGTACGGGGCTATTATTGGCTTAGAGAGTCACGTGATCAGATGAGTCTGGGAAGATAGGATTAGAATCTGGGGAGTTGAGACCAGAGAGTCCTTCTGGGCAGATGTATGTTTCTTCTCTGCCTCTCCGCGTGATAGGAATCGGGTACTCCTACATGCCGACATATTCGTTAACTATGCATTGAATAAACGCAAGTTTTTTTGTGCCGCTCCAACTTGGCAAAAAAAAAAAGAAGAAAAAAAAGGGGGGGGGGGCAAGAGAAAAAAAATGAAAGAAAAGAAATAGGGTGTTTTGGGGGACAGGAATGAATGAGCGAAAGAGAAAGGAAATAAATATGCTATTTCAGATAATCATCTCACAGAACAACACACTTAGCACATCTTTTCATGTTTATATATACGGGCCGGGTTAGCTCAGTCGGTAGAGCGTTCGGCTAGAAACCACAAGGTTCCTAGTTCGATACCGGTCCTCGCCAACTCAGCGTATGAGTAGCACAGGGATCTGTGCGGTAAAGTAATCAGCTGATGGTAGGTGTGGCGCTCCACTTCAGATGCTAAACAAAACAATCTCCTTGGTCTAACGCTATTGAAAAGGGGATATAATCCCTCGCTGACTGGCTGATACCGACTTTAGGCCGCCCCGTCGACTTTACTTTATATATACTAGCAAATATATGCACCCTCCGGGTGCAAGTATTTAAGTTTTAATGTAATAAAATATTGTATTAAATTAGAAAGGCTAATGAAACTAAATAAGAATATAGATAAAAAAATTTGCAACAGAGGGAGTATAATAAAAGATTTGAAACAGAGGGAGTATAATAAAAAATGGAACAACTGAAACTTACTCTTCCATCACTCTCGTCTTTCATTGTTATTTTTTCTAATTTAAGTATTTAGTTATAAGAGGAAGTAAAGAATAAAATGACAGTTATTTTATCTTGTTAATGGATTTCATTTAAGATTCATTGAAGAGATTTTTGCTTATATTCATTAAAATAAAACCAAACAGTTAGAAATCAATAATACTAAGCACATATTTATTAAATTCGATTTTTAAATATTAATATGCAAATTAGCCTTCCCATTCACACTGTATACCGCTATGTTTTGTATATATAAACACAATTGCATGTTATTAGTAAGTAGATATGGCCAACAGTATTAATAATATAAAACAATTTTATTAATAATTGAGGTTTAAATATAAATAAAATCATGGAGAATGTGATGTAAATAATTAAGGGAATTGTGACTTGTATAGTAATATAGTTTCGGTTACAGACAGAAAAACTCACAATCTCCATTATAATAAGAAGATATAATGATGCTCTACTTAGCGCATTGAGCACTTTTTAAATACAAAACTTAGAAAACTCCTCCGGTGTTTTTTTCCTTTGACCACTATATACGATACTGATGATTTATAAGTACAGAGGTGCTGTTTTTTTCTTTTTTTGATTTTTTTCCCCAGATGTAAAGTTTAAATTTTTTTTATTTTGAAAAACTGAGTTATCTGGCTTTTTTCCCACACCGGCAGAGTTTAGAAGTAAAACTAATATATAATATATATATATATATATATATATATATATATATTATCTGAAATAGCATATTCGTTTCTTTTCTCTTTCGCTCATCCATTCCGATCATGTGACGATGAAAGCCCCGGTTACCGATAGATAACCGAAATAAAGCAGCGATAAACCTGTTCGAGTCACTTAAGAAACACCAGATGCTGTAAGCAATATGAGTCCTTTGTTTATCAAAATAAACTTGATTTAGCATTAAATAACCCGAAAAGGGTTGATATACCATAAAACAAACAATCAACCCCCCTCAAAAAAAAAATAAAAAAAAAACAAAAAAAAAACAATGAACAAAAATTAAAAATATCAAAAACTCATTCTCTTCTTGGTATGGCCTAGGATTTTCACACACACACACACACACACGTACAATATATATATATATATATATATATATATATATATATATATATATATATATATATATATCAATAAAGGAAGAACTCAATACAGTAATCCCATAATAAATTTATTTCGACAAAAATTGCCCATATAAATCTAAGTTGATTTAAATCGGCTCCCCAAATTTTCGCCTCATCAGATGGGTCTCAATTCACTTATGAAAAGCATATCACAAAAAAACCAAAGTGCTGAATATATATAAATTCAAACAAAAACAAAAAAATAATAAAAAAAATTATATATATTTTTTAACAGTGTGGGAGTGTAACCATAGAAACAGAAAGTGAATGAAAAAAAGAGATACATCTCAAAGTTGATTTCTAGGGTGTCCAGACAGACAAAAAGGTGACATGACAGAAAAAAACAGAATATAAATAGACAAGTATAAATCTCTTATATATATATATATATATATAAAGAGAGAGAGAGAGAGAGAGAGAGAGAGAGAGAGAGAGAGAGAGAGAGAGAGAGAGAGAGAGAGAGAGATTAACTCTCCACGTCTAACCTATTTGACGGACTTGGCTTCCGTGAGAATACACCTACTGCAGAGGAGTAAGACCCCCCAATGGGGCAACCTGTTGGCCGTGGGTGGCGAGCCGTGAAGTTTAAGGACGTAATCCTCATTGCTGAACAGTCCTTGCTTCCATTTCTGGAGCTCTGGGGAGTGTAGAGTACTCTTTTTTTTTCATTACTCCTTGGTCTACCCTGACCCGGAGTGGTAGTACCTGTTAGGGTCCCATCTATGGGTTAAATAGATTTAAAAAAAAAAAAGAGTTTGAAAAGAATGTCATTAAAAAATTGAGTTTGAAAAAAATTGAATACCTAACAAGAATGACTGAAACAAAACGTCTTCTGCATAAAATAACCCAAGCGTTGACATGCCGTAAAATCTAACCAACCCGCTAACCAATGCTTAAGAAACAGTACTTTCGCTGTGTGGGGTGTGTAGTGGTAGATGTGTGGGTTCCAAGGGTGGCACAAGCATTTGGTGAGTGGGAGATGGGGGGGGGAGGTGGCGATGTATCACTGCACAAAGTGACTACTTCAAAGGGAATAACGGCCCAGTTTAAATGAAACACTTTTAAAATTTTCTATCTGAACAAGTGATGTTGGCGTAGTTATTTATCAAGTGATACGAAAAAAGGGGGGTGGGGTGGGTGGAGAATATTTGAATGTACTGATGAAGATTATAGATATATATTTAATATCTTCTTATCTTATTATAATGGAGATTGTGTGTTTTTCTGTCTGTAACTGAAACTATATCACAACACAAGTCACAATTCCCTTTGTTATTTACATCACATTCTCCATGGTTTTATTTTTATTTAAACCTCAATTATTAATAAAATTGTTTTACATTATTAAAACTGTTAACCATATCTACATACTAATAACATGCAATTATATTTATATATACAGCAAATAGTGGTTTACAGTGTGAACGGGAAGGCTAATTTGCATATTGATATTAAAAATGTGATTTTAATAAATATGTGCTTAGTATTATTGATTTCTAATTGTTTGGTTTTATTTTAATGAAATAAGCAAAAGTCTCTTCAATGAATCTTAAAATAAAATCCATTAACAAGAAAAAATAACTGTCATTTTATTCTTAACTTCCTCTTTTACTAAATAGTTAAATTAAAAAAAAAAACTGGAAGAGTAAGGTTCAGTTGTTCTATTTTTTCGTGTTTCAAATATTTTTATCTGCATTCTTATTTAGTTTCATTAGCCTTTCTAATTTAATACGATATTTTATTACATTAAAACTTAAATACTTGCACCCGGAGGGTGCATATATTTGCTAGTTATTATAATGGAGATTGTGTGTTTTTCCGTCTGTAACCGAAACTATATTACTACCCAATTCCCTTAGTTATTTACATCAATTTCTCCATGATTTTATTTCTATTTAAACCTCAATTTATTGATAAAATTGTTTTACATTATTAATACAGTTGGCCATATCTACAGGTATTTGCCTTTCGCCCCACTTATGAGGGCGTGACACAAGGACATTTTTATGTGGGACCACCCACAAGCCGAAGCTCATGGGTGGTAGGTGGAAAAAATTGCGTCGATCCCGTCGGCATTCCCCCTCAAGGAGGGCGCCTCGGGCGCTGGGCAATAAACCCAGCTCTGCCCCTTTAAATCAAGGGGGCAGGTGTTGCCTGGGGGATGGCCCCCTGGGATCGACGCCGTTAATTATAGCAAACCCTCCCCGGAGGGGCGGGTTTGCATTGTATTTACCTCGTACCCCACTTGTACGGGTTAGGCACAAGGCCCTATTAACGTGGGACCACCCACAAACCGAAGCTCATGGGTGGCGGGTGAAAAATTGCGTCGATCCCGTCGGCATTCCCCCTCAAGGGGGCGCCTCAGGCACTGGGCAATAAACCCAGCCCTGCCCCTTTAAATCAAGGGGGCAGATGTTGCCTGGGGGATGGCCCCTTGGGATCGACGCCGTTAATTATAGCAATCCCTCCCCGTGGGGTGGGTTTGCATACTAATAACATGCAATTGTATGTATGTATTTATATATACAACAAAATAGCGGTTTACATCGTCAACGGGAAGGCTAATTTGCATATTGATATTAAAAATTTGATTTTAATAAATATGTGCTTAGTATTATTGATTTCTAATTGTTCGGGTTTATCTTAATGAATATGAGCAAAAATCTCGGGGATAAATCTTAAAAGAAATCCATTAAGGAAAAGAAATAACTGTCATTTTATTATTTACTTCCTATTTTAACTAAATAGTTAAATTTGGAAAATTTAGCAATGAAAGACGGGTGCGATGGAATAGTAAATTTCAGTTATTCTATTTTTCGATTATACCCCCCTTTGTTTCAAAACTTTTTTATCTTCATTCTTATTTAATTTCATTAGCCTTTCTTAACTTAATATAATATGTTATTACATTAAAACTTAAATACTTGCATATATTCGCTAGTATATTTAATAATAGTACATTTTAAAAGTCCACGATAATTTTCAAATATTAATAAAGCTTCTTCATGACTCTTAGTTTTCACATTTACTAATTATTTTTCCACATATTGTTGGATTCATTTTCATTTCACAAACACGCAAACACACACATATATATATATATATATATATATATATATATATATATATATATTTACCGCACGAGCAGGATGTGACACAAGTTCAATTTCTTAAGCGGAGTTCAACAGGTTTGAATTCAGAGTTTTCCTTCTCCTAGACCAGTTGCCTAACCAAGGTTAAAGAGCCCAGTCTGCCCTACTATTTACCCAAGGGTATTAGCGCTAAGTGAAATGCAATTACCATATCCAGGATTTGAACTCGGGGCGACGAGTCCATATTTATATATATGTTAGGAAAAATTATAGAAAAAAGTGAATAACGAACACAGACAATTACATTCAATAAATATTTCGCCTCTGTTGGTCTTAGAGGCTTCATCAGAATTGATTCTGATAACTTTTCCTCATATTTTGTCGGATCTTTCCTCATCTGCTACTTCTTCACACACACACACACACACACACACACACACACACACATATATATATATATATATATATATATTGCATCGTAAAGCTGTTTTCTATGCGACGTTGTAGCCAATATTTCTATTTGTGGTGGAAATCAGGTGTTATAACTATATAAGAATTATAGATACTGATTTGAAAAAAAAAAGAAAAAGTAGAGGAAAGGAAAAAGAACAAAAAAGAAAAGAAAAGAAAAGAAAAGAAAAGAAAAAGAAAACTTTTGATATTGAAAACGGCAACTTTATCAATAGAGGCAAATACAATCCATCAGTTTCCTTATCTACGCCAGAAAGTTTTACTTGAAGGGGAAAAAAAAAAAATAGCTAACAAAAAAAATCACCCCGCCTAAAAAAAAAAAAAAAAAAATTAAAAAAAGAAAAGAAAAAAAAAGAAAATTAGAAAAAAAAACTTAAATAAAATAAAAGTTGAAAATTAAAAAAAAAACAAAAAAAACAAAAAAACAAACAAACTAGGAAATAATAAAATAGACGTATTTCTCGTCTCCGATACCAAAAATACTTTCTGTAACGATTCCTCGATTTGTGCACCCTGAAGACAACTGGGTGTAATCTTATATAAAATAAACAAACGCTGTCTCTAGGCAAACCTAATCAATGGCACACACCTCAAGAAAAGGAATTCTGGGAAGACAAAAAATTGATTCTCCGTAGTTAATTTATTTATATAGACACTGCAACACAATAGATACGATCAATGTGTGGATTGATAAAAAGAAAGAAAGAAAGAAAGAAAATAAAGATACTTGCCGAAGGATTTTCCTAATGATCATCCTCCAAATGCCCCGAAGTTATTTCGTAGATGTTTAATCAATAAGACTCTCTTTAACGACATCTAATCATTACAGACTCAATCGTCGTAGCGCGCATGCGCACGAGCCGGTGTGAAAAAAAAAAACATAATTAAGGTTTGTTAATAAACTAATTTTGTAGAATAGCAAAATTGGAAATGATAAGCTAAAGAGGTCGACATTTTATTTCATCGTACGTAACTCTGATCGAAGGAGTGTCGTCAAAATTGGAGGTGCGGGGATACGTACCTAATTTGCCGCGGTCCTACTATTTGACATTTGGGGACACGAAAGTTGGTTATCCCCCGTTTCTACCGGTAGGCGCTAGGCGGTGTAGGGAGCAGTAGTATAAGAGTGGAAGCATCAAAGTCATAGACGTTAAACTACAATCAGCTGGTCACGTCAAGCCCTAGCATCCATATGATTGTCCCGACCCTATTGTCCCTATGGCATGCCTCCATCCCTATTTATCATACATTTATATATGTGCTAGAAGGCGATGAGTGAGGTTTTAGTGTCTTGGGTATGATGTTAAACTGCATCTAATGGTGATGTTTAAGTTCTTGAGCTCTGT
Source organism: Doryteuthis pealeii (assembly GCA_023376005.1). Taxonomy (NCBI): domain Eukaryota; kingdom Metazoa; phylum Mollusca; class Cephalopoda; order Myopsida; family Loliginidae; genus Doryteuthis; species Doryteuthis pealeii. Next base: position 100,102,227 of record CM042141.1, read on the forward strand.
GGGGAGTGTGGAGTACCCCTTCACCGCTATTACTCTCAGTTCCACTCTTTCCCGGAGTGGTAGTATATGTTAGGGTTAAATAGATTAAAAAGATGTGTTAAAAAATTGAATACCCAACAAGAATGAATAAAACAAAACGTCTTCGGTATAAAATAACCCAACAAGTGTTGAGATGCCGTAAAATCCAACCAATCAGCCAACCAACCAACGTCAAAGGTCCCTTTTACCTTCTCCCCATCGAGAGAAGAACATGCACCAATTAACAATATTAATAATCATTATTAACTTGGTCATGTTAATAAGCTATTATACAGTTAATAAGTGTGTCTTAATAATAATTTTTAATAAATATTATCACCAATAATAATTATTAGATTATTAATTTTTGTATTAATATATTTTATATATTAAATTGTTAATTATTTAATTAATATTATTAATACTAATTTTTAATAGATATTATACAGTTAATAAACTATTAATTTTTAACCTTCTACCCATCGAGAGAATAACATGCACCAATTTCTTATCCTCTTTATGGACATGGGAAAGGGTTTTGAACCTCCAGCATTTCGTGTCGTATGATACACGAGAACATGCTAAAAATGTGTTTATACTTTCCTCTTTTACCAGCAGCCTCGAGATTTTATCTACTAAAAGACTATTTTCTATTAGGACATTTCTTATATACGACCATGCATAAGCTGTTCTTTGTATCTACAGTCATGTCTACACTCTCTTCTATTTAGATTGCTCAGGCAATAAAATATCCTTGTTATTACTTCGTCGTGAATTCTTCTCATATTTATACCGTACGAAAAAAAGACATATTCATCCAACAATTGTTTTTCAACAAAGATGTAAAAAAGTAAAAAATTAAACATAAAAAAGTAAAGTAGGCAGAGTAGTCTATTGTCGGTATCAGCTAGACTAGGGAGATTATTTTTGTGTCTGAGGTGGAGCGCCACACCTACCACCAGCTCTCCACTTGAGTTGGTGAGAGCTGATATCGAACCCGGAAACTTGTGGTACCGAGGTGGATGCTCAACCAACTGAGCTAAACCGGCCCACGAATGTAAATGTAAACTTACGCAATTCCCTAATCTCTAGGCATAAAATAACCCCAGAAGAGTTGACATGCCGTTAAGATCAATTAATATTATTTCTTCAACTTAAAAAAAAAAATAGAAAAGTTTTTTTGTTGTTTAATGGCATATCAACCTTCATGGGTTATTTAATACAAAAGTCATCCTTGTAGAAGAACAGTAGTGATAATATTTAACACAGAGCTGGGTGTAAAAAAGTAAACTGTCAAATCCGGTTATTTAATACCAAAGTCATCCTTGTAGAAGAACAGTAGTGATACTATTTAGCCCAGAGCTGGGTGTAAAAAAAACTAAACTGTCAAACCCAATGTGACTTTTCTGTGTTCTGCAATGTTCAGGTTGCCGGATTAAAGAGGCCCTAGGTTAAAGATATCAAAATAAGGCTCGGATTAATGAATTCCAAAGGTTTTCGGATTAAAGTGCTAACCATATTTGCCGGATTAAAGAGACTGTCAGATTATAAGGACCGTATTCAAGTGGTTCCAAGGTTGCAAAATCACCACTAAAACAGACACAGGATATACGATTACAACAAACATGGAGTAATTGAAACGAACAAAAAGGAAAGGATTAAGAACATGATTAGAAGAATGAAAAGAAGAATTCCCGCTTCTTTTTCATGGCTGTGATGAAACATAAAGATGAATAAATAAATATCTATTTATCCAGGTAGTGAAAATGAAAAGAAAGAAAGAAAGAAAAGAAAAGAAGAAGAAGAAGAAAGAAGAAGAAGAAGAAGAAGAAGAAGAATTGAAGAAGAAGAAAGAAGAAGAAGAAGAAGAAGAAGAAGAAGAAGAAGAAGAAGAAGAAGAAGAAGAATTGAAGAAGAAGAAGAAGAAGAAGAAGAAGAAGAAGAAGAAGAAGAAGAAGAAGAATTAATTAATTAATTAATTAATTAAATGACATGAATTAGATTTAGAAGAAAGAAAAGAAGATACTGGAAAACATAGCAGACTCAAGAAGATGAACGAACGAACGAACGAACGAATGAATGAATGTCTCTCACCATACGGCCTTTATAAATAAATATTTATCTATTCAGGTAGTGAAAATAAAAAGAAAGAAGGAAAGAAAATAGAAGAAGAATATGTAAAAGAGGACCAGGTGTAAAAAGAAGAAGAAGAAGAAGAAGAAGAAGAAGAAGAAGAAGAAGAAGAAGGGGGAACCAGATTTATATATATATATATACCAACCCCTCCGGACGAACAGGATGCGACACAAGGTCAATTTCTTAAGCGGTGTTTAACAGGTTTGAATTCAGAGTTTCCTTTCCTAGACTGGTTGCCTAGCCATGGTTAAAGAGCCCAGTCTGCCCTACTATTTACCCATAGCTGGAGGGAGAGTAGGATTCATACCTTTCAAAGGTTATTAGCGCTAAGTGAAATGCAATTACCACGTCCAGGATTTGAACTCGGGGCGACGAGTCCATTTCCCATGACTTTAACCATTACACCACACACTTCCTTATTGATTTAGAAGAGGAAAAAGAAGATACTGGAAGACCTTAGCAGACTGAAGATGATGAATGAATGAATAAATGAAAGAAAGAATGTCGCTCACAATACGACCCTTATTTTTGTCACTGTGTCAATATCTCACCACCCGCCCAATACTATAACATTGTACAATAGAGTAGGTTGATTGCTCACTTTTAAAAAAAACAATTTTTTCAAACAACGAAAGATGAATACTGATACCAAAAACTAGATCTTTACTAGCACCATTGTTTGAGGAAATATCATCAAAGATCGTCTACTAAAATGCCCCAAAATCTTCATTTTCGCAACATTTAGCCAAGAAATTGGTTAGAAAGTTTATCAATTTTCAGTATTTAAAACAGAAAAAGTCGTCGTTTCAAACGAAACGAATAAAAATATTAAGACAAGGATTCAAATTGAAAATATGCCCCCCCCATCACCACCGACACCTCTGATATGCGGCTTTTTACCCAATAATTAAGCTGTAACATTGATGTCACTTTAAGATATTGAAATTTATTTCCTCAAACGAAGGCAACGTTTTGAAGAAAAATATTTCGTGTGATCATTCTTTATGTTAATTTGCAACTTTCGATACCTGGGAGAAGTTACAGTTTAAAAATCGACCTACCTTGTTATACAAGTACATAGGTTGCCAAAAGTTATTATCCAATTATCAGATACAAGTCATCAAAAATATTTATGATGACTAATAGCGTACTTATTCAACTTATAGATGGGACGCTAACGGGAACTTCCACTCAGAGTCAGGGTGAACCTGGGAGTAATGGCAATAAAGGGGTACTTCCCACTTCCAGAGCTCCAGAATTGGACTGGTGAAAGTAAGTTTTTGGTAGTTGGCCAACAGTGTTGTGTCCATGTGTAGGAGTCCATTGGAGAACATCACTTATGAGTTCGTCGTTTACTTCCCCAGTAATTTCCAGCATGTCTTGTTGTTATAACTCGTTCAACACCGGGTATATTTGTTTGTTTGTTTTGTTTGTTTTACGCATATCAACCTCAGTGGGTTATTTAATGCCGATAAAGTTTTGAAATAAACCAATTCTTAATGGATAATATAATTTTGTTTATCAACTCATGTTTTTCTATTTAACTAACAGGTACTACCACTCCGGG
>CM042141.1:100115947-100118447 GCA_023376005.1 Doryteuthis pealeii
TTGTTTATGTGTGATTGGGAACTGGATTTGTCGTTAAGTTATATGTGTGTTGTTGGTATGTTGGTGTGATTTTTTTTTTTTTATTTTTTTATTTTATTTTATTTTTTTATTTATTTATTTATTTTTTTTTTTGTGAGGGTTTGTAAGGGTAAGATTTGTTAAAAATTGTAAGTGAGCATATGTATAATGTTATATACTATTATTGTTATTATTATTATTATTATCATATATATTATAATGTCATTCATTATTTATGAATATTTAACATTATGTCTATCTGTCTGTCGGTCTATCTAACTATCTATCTATTTAGCTTGAGTGTGTTCATGTCTATCAACCTATCTGTTTTTTTTTTTTTTTTTTTTTTCTTTATGTGTGTCTGTTCATCTATATTTGGTCTTTCAGTCCATCTATCTATCTATCTATTTTTATTAGGTTGTTACTTATCTTTTTGTGTATCTGTCTATATATCTGAATTGAATATGTAGCTGGTATGTATGTATGAGACTCTAATTTTATTTTATTTTATTGTATTATATATCTATTTGTTTATTTTTTAAATTATTTTTTTATAGAGAAACCATTTTCCAACTCCCCACACAGATACATAATTCTATAACCACACAAACAGTTTAGGCATAAGACAGTCAGTTTAGCATCCAAACCATACACAACATACTAAACAAAACTCCGACAACAAGTAAAATCAGAAGCCGGTGTATACATGATTCCTTGTGCAGACTGCCATAGGAAATACATAGGCGAGACCTCCAGAAATTTAAAAAAACGCTTATATGAGCACAAACGCAATATAAAATTAGGTGACAGCAACAACTGTTTATTCCAACACATATTTAAAACACAACATAGGTTTAATTTCAACAATGCATCCATGATCGCATACATCCACAACAAAAGATTACGACAAATATTCGAAGCCAGTGCCATTAGCAACATTCCCAACATCAATTCCAGATCCGGCTTCTTCAATATATCCTCACACCTAGGTAAAACCATCATGGATAGTTACAAACCAAACAGACAACAAGACAACACTTAGTATAAAGCCAATAACAACAACAACATCACAAAACAAACACAAACAATAACAATCTTAATAAACACACACTTACACATACACTCTTACACACAAACATTTACAACCCTTCAAAATATGCATACACATAAAAAGATTTAAATAAAAAAAACAAAAACAGATAGATCGATAGATAGATAGACACCAACAGATTAAAGGTAGATAGATGAACTGACAGACAGACAGATATTAACACACTAAATACAGATATATGCACAGATAGATAGGTAGATACTAACAGACTATGGATAGACAGACTAATAACAGACTATAGACAGGCAGAGAGACAGATATGAACACACTCTAGTTAGATATATAGACAGATACATAGATAAAATAGAGACATACAGAATATAAACAGACATACAGATGGACAGAAAGATCAAAAATAGATGAACAGACACACATATAGACAACAGATTGATAGACATGAACACATTCAAGCTAAATAGACAGATAGATAGATAAATAGATAGATAGATAGATAGACAGATGGATGGATAGAGATATAGATAAATATTAACAGACAAAAAAAAAAAAAAAAAAAAAAAAAAAAAAAAAAAAAAAAAAAAAAAGAATAAATAGATAGATAGACAGACAGACAGCACAAACAAATCATCGCAAACAAACAGACACACACGAAATTACCAGATTGAAGATAAATCAAAATAGATAAAGACATGGATATGTCACAAAGCTATATAACACATAATAACATCAACAATAATAATATCGCCACTATTAATAACAATAATAATAATAATAATAATAATAATAATAATAATAATATAATAATAATAATAATAATAATAATAAAAACAATAATAACAATAAGATATGACATTATACACACACGCTCGTACAATTTTAACAAATCTCACCCCCCTTCACTTAAATAAAACCTATATTAAATTTAATAAAAAAAAAAAAAAATAAATAAATAATAAAATAAATAAAAAAAAAATAATAAATAAATAAAAATCTTTTTAAAAAATAAATTTAATAAAAAAAATAAATATAAAAAAAAAAATAATTTAAAAAATAAACAAATAGATATATAATACAATAAAATAAAAATAAATTAGAGTCTCATACATACATACCAGCTACATATTCAATTCAGATATATAGACAGATACACAAAAAGATAAGTAACAACCTAATAAAAATAGATAGATAGATAGATGGACTGAAAGACCAAATATAGATGAACAGACACACAATAAAGAAAAAAAAAAAAAAAAAAAACAGATAGGTTGATAGACATGAACACACTCAAGCTAAATAGATAGATAGTTAGATAGACCGACAGACAGATAGACATAATGTTAAATATTCATAAATAATGAATGACATTATAAATATATGATAATAATAATAATATAACAATAATAGTATATAACA
>CM042141.1:100123447-100160947 GCA_023376005.1 Doryteuthis pealeii
TGGAGTTTAACTGTTCAAATATTTCTTTGTAGTGCAACGAAGTGCGAAAACGCTAACAGCAAGCAATTCGAAATAATTTACATGGTACGAATCTATAATAAAGGAGAGAAACTTGAATGAAAAAAGATCTAACATAAAAACAAATACTTACGTCTTTGTCGAGATGTAGGTATGTAAAATATCACTCTTTGTCAATATTCACTTATACAATGTGTAAACAAACACGTATCTATATAGTGTATATTAGTTTGATTACTAATATAAAGATAATATGTATACAATATATTTGTAATAACTTACGTATTTTGGGTATATATTAATACATGTGTTTATATTGCTTGTGGAACGTTCAGGTTCAGCCCAAGTCTGTGTGCCTTGTGGCGAAATTTTTCCTTGTAGAAAATAAAGAAACGAATAATAAAAAAAAAAGACGGAAAAAAATAAAACCAAACCAATGTGCGTTTGTAGTTTATTCTGTTCTTTCCCTTTTGGATTCTTTTCTTTTCTTTTTTTTCTTTTTTCTTTTTATCCCGTTGGCAATCCGTACATTACTAATAAAAGAACAGTGTTGCGATTAAATATAAGTAAGCGGTTATGTTTTGAGTGTGTGTTTTTTTTCTTTCTTCCTTTTCTTCTCTTCTTTCTTCTTTCATTTAGAAATGAGAGAAGAGATTTAAAAAAAAAATGTTTTCGTTCAGTTTCGCACACGCACGGCTTTGGCTTCACCACAAGTCATTCAATACCGTCAACGTGAGGAATAACAGCGTAGTGGTAGGAGGAGGAAGGTGAACGGGAGAGCCGCGCACGCGCGTGCGCTCACGCAAGAGAGAGAGAGAGAGAGAGAGAGAGAGAGAGAGAGAGAGAGAGAGAGAGAGGGGGGGTGGTGGTGGTGGTGATGGAAGAAAGATTGAAAGATAAAATGAAAGCTGAGGGGAAAAGACGAAGAAAAAAGAATAATGATAAAGGAGGCTGGAAATTTGACTAAAGAAGAAAGGGGGGGAGAGAAGAAAATAGAGAAGGGGAGTAACTAAGCGAAGATATATATATATATATATATATATATATATATATATAGAGAGAGAGAGAGAGAGAGAGAGAGATGCGGGGAATATGAAAATAACTTGAGAGTGAGTTTGCGAAGGAACGAAAGAATGGGTGAGTGAGTGAGTGTTGGAATTGGTGTTAGAATGCATCTCTCTCTCTCCCATCTCCCCTCTCCCTCTTTCTCTCAGTGTCAGTGTCAGTCTCTCTCTCTCTCTCTCTCTCTCTCACACACACCACACACACACACACACTCTCTCTCTCTCTCACACACACACACACACACTCTCACTCTCTCTCTCTCACACACACACACACTCTCTCTCTCTCTCACACACACACTCTCTCTCTCACACACACACACACTTCTCTCTCTCACACACACTCTCTCTCTCTCTCTCTTCTCTCACACACACACACACACTCTCTCTCTCACACACACACTCTCTCTCTCTCACACACACACACACTCTCTCTCTCTCTCTCTCTCTCTCTCTCTCTCTCTCTCTCTCTCTCCTGTTATGAATTGTGCCGAACGCAAAAGATGAGGATGCTGCTACAGGCAGAGAACATCTTCAAACTAGGAAGGCCCATTGATATTTTCGGATGGCGATAGTGTTTGCATTCAGCTGTGTTTGCACACGTGTGTTTTCGTATGTGTATGTGTGTGTGTGTGTGTATGTGGCATGTATACTGTATATACGTATTTCCGTGTGCGTACGTGTGTATGCATTTATGTATTTTGTATATAAGTATTTACGTACGCGCGTGTGTGTACGCATTTATGTATTCTGTATATACGTATTTCCGTGTGAGTGTGTGTGTGCGTTTACGTATTCTGTATATACGTGATTGTGTGTGTCTGTGTTTTTCTGTGCGTGTGTGTAGTGCGTGTGTATCCCTCAGTGTATGTGTGTGTGTTCCCGTATGTGTTCCAGTATATGAATGTTTATGTGTATTTTTGTTCCTGTGTGTGTTCATGTTTTCGTGTTTGTATATGTCAGTGCCCGCACGCGTTTGTTTACGTTACCCTATATGTGTTTTAAAGTGCGTGGAAGTAATGGTTAATGGAAGTGCGTGGTGTAGTGGTTAAAGTCATGGGAAATGGACTTGTTGCCCCGAGTTCAAATCCTGGGTGTGGAAATTGCATTTCACTTAGCGCTAATACCCTTGGGAAAGGTATGAATCCTACTCTCCCCCAGCTATGGATAAATAGTAGGCCAGACCGGGCTCTTTAACCTTGGTTAGGCAACTAGTCTAGGAGAAGGAAAACCCTGAATCAAACCTGTTGAACTCCGCTTAAGAAATTGACTTTGTGTCACATCCTGCTCGTGCGGAGGAGTTGGTAAATATATATATGTGTTTTAAAGTATTCTGTATATGTATATTTCCGTGTGTGTGTGTGTACATGTGTGTGTGTTTGTGTGTCTGTGTGTGTGTGTGTTGTGTGACTATGTATTTGTGTATGTGTGTTTGTTTTGTTTTACGGCATATCAATCTTGGTGGGTCATTTAATGCCGGCAAAGTTTTGTAAGATTTGTAGCGATAGTTTGGAAGAAAAAAATTTTAAACACATTTTTTTATAAACAAATTTCTTTTAACCCATAGATAAGACCTAAAAGGTACTATCACTCCGGGTCAGAGTGAACCTGGGAGCAATGGTGATGAAGGGGTTCTCCACATCCCTCAGACCTGGAACCTCATCATTAGATAGAGTTTAACGTCATACCCAGGACAATAAGACCCTCAGCCACAGCCTTCTAGCACATATGATAAAAAGGATTGGGACCATCATATAGGTGCTAAGGCTTGACATGGCCAACCGATTGATCAGCCAACCGATTGACCTAAGTAAAGGCCAAAGTAGAGTATTGCATGTCATGGCTGATCATCCACGAAGATTCCGTCTTTAAGCATCACTGGTTGCCACCCACGCCAGGGATATACGGCAGGGGGTCCCATAGGGGAGCCTACTTCGCAGCAGAGGTGCAGTCGGTATATTCTAAAACCGCAGCCGAGATGGCTATGCGTGTGTGTGTGTGTGTAATTGTGTTTCCGTATTCGGCTAGGAATCACAATGTTCTGGGTTCGATACCGGCCCTCGCCAACTCAGCGTATGAGTAGCACAGGGATCTGTGCGGTAAAGTGAGGAGCTGATAGTAGGTGTGGTGCTCCACCTCAGATGCTAAAACAATCTCCTTGGTCTAGCGCTAGTGAAAAGGGGATAGACTCCCTCGCTGTCTGGCTGATATCGACATTAGGCCACCCCGACGACTTTACTTTTTATATGTGCCCATTTATGTATGTGTGTTTATAATCACATGTGTGTGTTTATATGTATTCTGTGCATGTAAGATTTCATATGAGTGTGTTTTCTTGTATTGTTTGTTTGTTTGTGTGAATGTATTTATGTATTTTGTGTAGGTGTATTTTGTGGGTGCATATCTTTGTACATGCGTGTGGGTATGTGTCTGTTTACATATGTGTGTGTGTATGCGTTCCCGTGTATGTGATTTTTATGTGTTCAGTGTATGTGTATTTGCACCTGTGCGTACGCGTGTATGTATTTTCAAGTATGTATGTGTGTGTGTGTGTGTGTGCGTGTGTGTGTGTGTGTGCGTGTGTGTGCCCGCACGCTCGTATATATATAATATAATAAAATAAATATATAAAGGTTTTACATATCTATTTATTAGGTGACAATACAGAATGGGAAGGGGATTTTAACTGTTTTAATACACACATCGCTTTGTGTGTAAAGGCCGTCACAGAGTGCTCCATTCCTTATATAGAAGAGCGTTGCGCTTTACGCTTGAGTTGGCGGCCGTCAGCGAGATCCCCCACATAGTGCTCAACCCTAGGGGATGGGGAGCATATATATATATTTACCAACCCATCCGCACGGACCGCAAGGTCAATTTAAGTGGATTTTATCAGGTTTGAAATCAGAGTTTTCCTTCTCATAGATTGGTTACCTATCCAAGGTTAAAGGGCCCAATTTGTATTGCTATTTACTTATGGCCGGAGGGAGAGTAGTTTGATACATGTGTGTGTGTGTATGTATGTATGTATGTTACTGTATGCATGTGAGCGTGTTTATGTTTTCGTATGTATTCCCACATGTGTGTGGTTATTTGTCTCATACACCACCTGTATGGACTGGGCACAAGGCTCCGTTTTAACGTGGGCCCACCCACAAGCCGAAGCTAATGGGTGGGAGAGAACAAAAATTGCGTCGATCCCGTCGGCATTCCCCCTCAAGGGGGGGGGGGCGCCTCAGGCGCTGGGCAATAAACCCAGCCCTGCCCCCAAAGGGGCAGGTAATGCCTGGAGGGATGGCCCTCTGGGATCGACGTGTGTGTGTGAGTGTGTGAGTGTATTTATGTTTCCAGGTGAATGACTGATTTATTTGGTTGATCTTTGTATCGACGGTCGATGTTGCGATATTCTCTCTCTCTCTCTCTCTCTCTCTCTCTCATATATATATATATATATATATATTATACTAAAACTGAGCGAATCAATGTTTGTCTCCAAAAAGCATTTTTACTATTTAGTTTAGTGACACCAAAGTTATACTAAATTATTCCTTACTTTTAGGATTGAGTTGTGTTTAAAAAAAACCCATTTCAATTGGTTCTAATTAATCGTAATTTGCAATTGTAAAAAATTGTAAAAAAAACGAACTGGTCCGTCTCTTACTTTTAAATTCTGCATATCATTTCCCCCTCTCTATGTATATCTTGATTACCTCCTCGTTATATATGTTAGTTTCTATGAGAGAGAGAGAGAGAGAGAGAGAGAGAGAGAGAGAGAGAGAGAGAGAGAGAGAGAGAGAGAGAGAGAGAGATGTATTTGTATGTTAAATTTCATAAGCAGTAACCCGTAGCTTAAATTAGGTCAAACGTTCCATTTCTTAGAAATTTTACAAAATGATTTTAATGTTTTGTCCACCCGTAGTTATCTTTAAAAATAAATAATTCGCTTTGCAAACTCCCTTTTCCCTAATCTCAATTATCTACCCAGAGCTCAATGGCTGACCCAACAGGTCACGTTTTTGTCTAATATATATATATATATATATATATATATATATATATATATATATATAATTTAAAAACTAAAACCGTAGTATCAATAATAGCTAAGAAAATAGATCTCAATAAAAAATATTATAAACCCAGAGAATGTTGTAATCTGATAACGTACAATTAAGAAACATGAGTATTGATATAATAATAATAATAATAATAATAATAATAATTTTGACCATACAACAAAATGGTATATGCATAAACCAGAAACTGTTCTTGAGAATGAAATGCATAACATTCTCTGGGACTTCGAGATAAAGACGGAGCACCTTATCCCAGTCAGAAGACCAGACCTAGTATTGATTAACAAGAAAAAATGAGAACTTGTCTACTGGTAAACTGTTCCAGCAGATCACAGGGTGAAGATGAACGAAAACGAAAAGATGGAACAATACCTGGACCTTGCCAGAGAAATGAAAAAGCTGTGGAATATGAGGGTGAAAGTGATGCCAATTGTAGTTGGGGCACTTGGAACGGTCCCAAAAGCTTGGGAAAAAGACTGGAGGAACTGGAAATCAGAGGAAGAATTGAGACTATCCAGACTACTGCATTGCTGCAATCGGCTAGAATACTCAGAAGAGTCCTGGAGACCTGAGCAGACTTGTTGTCACTCAGACTCCAGTGAAAGTCCACCGGGTTACGCTGGTGTGAAAAACTCACAAAGAGTGAAAATAATAATGATATTAAAAAGAAAAAAAAAGAATATCATCCAACTCGAAACAATTTTTTCTCTCAATCTTTTGATCTTGTAAGTATATATATATATATATATATATATTCCCAGGTGAATGCTTTTGTGTAGTCTATATATGTGCAGTTTCATATATGCCTATTTTCCCGTATGTGTGTGTATTTATATATTCTGTATATGTTTATGTGTGTGTGTATATGTTTGTGCGCTCGCGTAAGTGTGTCTTCACATGTGAGTGGTTATTTACAAAGTATTGCTTAGTTGTAACAGAAAAAGCCCCCAGTGATACTCGAACCCACTATCAATGGTTTGTTAGTCTAGCTTGCTAACCATTACACTACCCAGGGAGCCCATATTTCATTTAGTTATCTATTTAACTTTCCTTAGTTATGGCACGAGGCTGTATGGGGCACCCAGTGAGACTCGAAGTCACTGGTAATGGTATGTTAGTCTAACTTGCTAACCATTACACTACCCAGGGAGCCCATATTTCATTTAGTTATTTATTTAACTTTCCTTAGTTATGGCACAAAGCCGGATGTATAGGGCACCCAGTGAGGCTCGAACTCACTAATAATGGTTTGTTAGTCTAGCTTGCTAACCATTACACTACGCGAGACATCCGCGCACGCGTGTGGGCTTTCCGTGTGTGTGTGTATGTATGTGTGTGCATATTTGTGTATATAGTGTATGTGTACTTGTGTGTGTGTGTATGTTTATGTATTCTCGATGTGTGTTTCTTTGTGTGTGTGTGTGTGTGTATTTCTGTGCGCGTGCCCGCGTGAGTGTATGTGTGTGTGTGTTTCTCTGTGCGTATGTTTATGTGTTTGTGTATATATGTGTGTGTGTGTATATATTTCCGTATGTGAGTGTGTGTGTGTGTTTCTCTGTGTATTCCTGTGTGTTTGTGAGTGTGCTCGCGCGCCCGTATGTGTGTGTGTGTGTGTATGTTTATGTATTGTCTATGTGTGTATTTCTGTGTTTGTGTGTGTACTTTTGCATGTGTTACCTTGTGTGTATGTGTGTGTGTGTGTGTGTGTGTGTATTTCCGTGCGCATGCCCGCATGTGTGTGTGTGAGTGTTTCTCTGTTTGTATGTGTATGTGTTTGTGTATATATGTGTGTGTATGTTATATTTCCGCGCATGTGTGTGTTTGTGTTTACGAGAGTGTGCCCGCGTGCATGTGTGCGTGCGTGTGTGTGCGTGTGTGTTTCCGTTGGTTTGCGTGTCTTTGAGTGTTTGAATAATGCGTATTGTCAATCAGACTATTTCAAGAAAAAAGTATTAAAGTAATTCCGAAGAACATGCTCGTAGATCGTCAGTATTTGATCAATGAATAAAAGTTGATCATCATTCAATATTCATTCACCCCCACCCCCGAACACATAAAGGATATCAACACAAACATTTGCGACTCAGGTAAATCGAATATTGATTATCTATAAGCATATTTTACCATAATGATCTATCAATTTATATTGTCGTGGTCTCTTCATATCTATCTATCTCTCTATCTCTCTATCTATCCACACACACACACACACACACACACACACACACATATATATATATATATATATATATATATATATATATATATAATATATATATATAACAATCGGAGTGCATACCTAGCTAGCTAAGCACTCCGAATCTTCCAGTCTTCCATTATTTCCGATGAAAAATATAACACTGGGATAAGATAGATAGATAAATAGAGAGAGAGAGAGAGAGAGAGAGAGAGAGAGAGAGAGAGAGAGAGAGAGGGGGGGGTAGGACAAAATAGAGAAAACAAAGAAAGCAAGAGGTGGAAGTAAGACATCTATAAAGATAGTTGATTGTATTCTATTTCTTGTTAACATGTTGTCACTTCGAAATGTTCATTGATCGTATTCAAGTATTCAAATCGAAATCATAAATCTTATTAGATGAACCCGTTGAAATTCAACAGTTTAATTAAAAACCACCACCAAGGATTAAAGGTCAATATGACATTTTAATACTTAATGAATAATTTTATACTTATTTACTTGGTGGATTTAATGGTAACTGCGATATATATAACGCTCTCCTATATATATATATTTACCAACCCCTCCGCACGAGCAGGATGTGACACAAGGTCAATTTCTTAAGTGGAGTTCAACAGGTTTGAATTCAGAGTTTTCATTCTCCTAGACCAGTTGCCTAACCAAGGTTAAAGAGCCTAGTCTGCCCTACTATTTATCCATAGCTGGAGGGAGAGTAGGATTCATACCTTTCCCAAGGGTATTAGCGCTAAGTGAAATGCAATTACCACGTCCAGGATTTGAACTCGGGGCGACGAGTCCATTTCCCATGACTTTAACCATTACACCACGCGCTTCCATACACTCTCCTATATAAAGGATGGATCACTCTATGACAGCCTTTACATACAAAGCGATGTGTGTATGAAAACAGTTAAAATCCCCTTCGTATTCTGTAAGTGAAGACAGCCTAATGGTTAAGGTCTCGGACTGACACCCAACCGATCGGATTTCAATTCCGGCTGTAGTTAGCTTACAAATGTCTAGCCACACTGAAGAGACTTGATAAATCGAAACACGTGTATGTGGATGACTCTCTCTCTCTATATATATATTGTAAAATGAATGAGAAAATATTGGCATATGAATGTGTTCAATGCTAAAATAGCAGAGCAGTTTTACAATCAAATATTATGGAGTTAATATACCGTAACTAAAGTTTCATGCTGACTTGCAATCATCAGACGGTCAAAATTTTAAGATTTAACAAAAAAGGTTTTTTTTTTTATTAGCGTTTATATAATGTGAAGCGTGTTCATGCGATGGAATGTTATAACACTAAAGTTGTATTTAAAAAACCCCAAAAAAACAATTCACAGATCTTAATGCACGCGGTGTCCAGATGGATTCTTTTATTTTCCCACTCACCAATTCCAGTATTATCATTAGTATATCCAATGAAACTCTAACATTGAATAAACGAAAGGAAAGACAAGATAAGCTCATTTACGCATATAGAAACATTTAATGCGTTCTACAATAAACATAAAAAGTACTGAGAAGAATACATAAACGTGTCCCAACAGATAAAATGTGCATCTATTGTCCACAAACAAGCAATATATGAAAGGGTTACAAAAATGGTTAAAAGTCTTTGGTGTTCATAGGTACGTGTACTTTACATTTTTTTATGTCGTGACGAGCGACAAAACGTCAGGTGGTGAGTCCAAATTTGTTCAATGAACAGCGATAAAGATGCACAAATTAGACTCATAGGTATGTAGATAGATACTACAGTATTAATATGTATACTGTGTGGTTGGTTGGTTGGTTGGTTGGTTGGATTTTACGGCATGTCAACCCTTTATGTTATTTTATGCAGAAGACTTTTTTGTTTTATTCGTTCTTGTTGGGTATTTAATTTAAAAAGCTCATTTCCTTTTGTAAACACATTTTTTCAAAACCCAGTTTTTTTCATCTATCCAACTCATAGATGAGACCCTAACAAATAGCGGTTCAGAGTGGACCTGGGAGTAATGGCGATGAAGGGGTAACTCAACACTCCCCAGATCTTCAGAATTGGAACTTCACCATTAGACATAATTTAACGTCATACCCAGGACACTAAGACTCTCAGCCACCGCCTTCGAGCACGTATATGATAGAAAAGTTTGGGGGGTGTGTGCCATAAGGGCAATTGAGTTGAGACAATCATATAGGTGGCTGTAACTTGACATGACCAGCCAATTGATCGGAGGGGTCCCTTCAATCGCCCATCTAGCCTAATTAAGGGTCAAAATTGAGTGTTGCATGTCATGGATTGCTCAGTCACCAGGATTCCGTTCTTAACCATCATGGGTCACCACCCACGGTCAACAAGTAGCTCTATTGGGGGAGGGTGTATTACCCCTCTTCAGAGGTGCAGTCGGTTTATTCTACAGCCCCAGCCAACAGGGTGGATTAGTTGGTTCTTAGGAGGTTATTTAATCGATTTATCACTCACCAAGGTCCCATATAGCATAAGTATATTCAATGATATACCAACACTGAACAAACGGTAATCATATTTACACACACACACACACACACATATGTATATATATATATGAGAAGTAAACAAACAAACGATGTGTTTATGATATGGCTTTTTTTAGCCGACAATTTTTGGGAGAATATGTGCTTAATTGAAGTCGTACCTAATTTTTGAAAATTAATTAATTAATAATTAATAAATTCTTGAAAATTACTTAATTAATAATTAATAAATTCAAATGTAAGGCTAAATTTTTCTCGATTTGTTTAGCCTTACATTTGAATAGGTATGCCCGCCTAATTCATTAATTATTAATTAAGTAATTTTCAAAAATTAGGTACGACTTCAATTAAGCACATATTCTCCCAAATATATATAATATATATATATATATATATATATATATATATATATATATATACATATACTAACCCAAACGTACGGCTAGGGTGTGACTCATAGTCAATGTTTAAGCGTAGTTTAAAGAATTTGAATTAAGGTTTCCTGTTCCTTGACTGGTTGCCTAACTAATGTTAAAGAGCACATTCTGCCCTACTACTTACCCATAATAACTTGAGGGAGAATAGTTGGATTCATACCTTTTCTACTATCGCTATGTGAAATGATACCAGTTTCGACCAGGATTCGAACTCTTTTGTGTCCATTTTCTACAATGATAACCACTATACCAGTATATAAAGGAATAATGTGGCAGCCTCTTAGCATCTACCAAATTGAACTGGTAGATACATTGCCCTTTGTTTAGCGTTATTGGGTTGTTTGGTGTTAAGAACATTATTTAGTCAAGTACCACTCACCAATGTCCAATATTATTATTAGTTTATCCAATGATACTCTAACAGTGAACAAATGAAAGGAAAGACAAGATAGACATAGATAGAAAATGAGTTTAAAAAATATTGAATATCCAATAAGAATAAACAGAACAAAAAAAAGTTTTCGGCATAGAATAACCCAAGGGTTGACATGCCGTAAACACCAACCAACCAATCAACCAACCAAACATAATAGTCAAATTTATTAGATCTGCCTTTTTCTTTTCAGAGATATTTGACTCGGCTCCATTGAAAATACAAATAATCTTTTCTTTTTTTTTTCAGATTTTCTTGAAATTATCTTTAATCTATAATCACAGACATGTTTAACAGGATTTAACTCTTTGTCTACTTTAAACCACTCACAGTGTATCTCCCACCACACACAAGAAAAGTACAAAAACTGACGTTTAGTTCATTATTATTGAGCAGAAGGACTCAGGTTACAATAATAATTGGACTTTATTTGAATAGAATGAGTTCTGAGGTGAATAATAGTGAACTTTGAATCATACAGGTAAAAAATACCAAGAAAAATTGGTACAGTCGTGGGGGAAATTTGGTAGGCAAGAATTAAGCCAGAAGACTGATTCAAAGAGAGTGAATTAAAATTTTATTTGGTTGATTGGTCTTAGGGTGGATACTTAAATGGCCCCATTCATCAAGGTCCAACATTAGCATTGGTATATCCAGTGGTACTCTAACACTGAGTAAAGTGAAGGGAAGACAATCTATCAACAAGCAGTATATGAAAGGAGTAAAATTAAACGGTAAAGAGGTTTACTTGAGTTCTTGTGTTAGCCATATGGGATTTACATTTCAATGCCGAGGTGAGCGACAACGTGATTTTTCGGGTGGCGAATAAAAGTTCCTTTTTTCATCAAGACTTAATTCGGCCTTAGTTGGGCCTGAAAACACACCAATATCCATTTATCTATCACCATACATTATCTCTCTCTCTATCCCGTTTTCTCCCCCCCTCTCCTCGCGCTCTCTCTCTCTATATATATATATACAAAGTGTGTCAAAAAAGTATCGAGATTTTTTTGTATTTTGTGACACACCTTGTATTCTGAAAAAAATAACGTTCCATTCATTCTTCATTTCTATCTTGGTAAATACAGCTTTAAACTTGGTGCTTTTTTGACACACCTTGAATTCTGAAAAAAATAATGAATGGAACGTTATTTTTTTTCAGAATACAAGGTGTGTCAAAAAATACAAAAATCTCGATACTTTTTGACATACCTTATATATATATATATATATATATATATATATATATATATATATATATATATATCAGTCTGTTCATATCTATCGCAGACTATCCGTATCTATCTATCTATCTATCTATCTATCTAATATGCATATCTATTCATCTATCACCGTACATTATCTATATATCTACCTCAGTGTATTTATATATATCTATGCATTCTATTGTTCCAGCCTTATATGGAAGTTGCATCGTTATTGCTCTTGAAAAAAATATAAAGGTAACCCCATCTCGGCATTGATGGGATAAGACTGAGAGGGAGAAGGGAAAAAGAGGGAAAGGGGGAAGAGAGAGAGAGAGAGAGAGAGAGAGAGAGAGAGAGAGAGAGAGAAGAAGAAGAAGAAGAAGAAGAAGAAGAAGAAAAAGAAAGGGTGAAGCAAAGGAGAAAAACAAAAAGAGGGGGAAAATTCGTTGATCCTATTCAAATATAAATCATATCTTATACTGTGTGAATGTGTCTGCTCGCTACGCATGCGCACATACGGGGGGGTGTGTGTGATTCTATCTACTCGCTTGGCTTATTCAACTCGGTCGTCGGTAGGTCAGAGAAAAATGTAATTTTATCGTATGTGCTACATGTACATTTACGGGCAAAAGTAAAACAGTTCGGTACGTACATATTTCTAGAGGTGAAAATTTGATTTGTGTTCTCTGGTGTTTCAACACTTTTTCAACTCGGTCGTATCTCTAGTCTCATAAATAAAAAAAGGAAATGGCTTACCACGTTCGAAGTCAGTATTTAACAACATCCCCTCAGGAGTAGTATGCGACACTCGACCAGTTTAACAAAGAGCCCCAACCAAGTATGTATTTACCCATCACCTCCGTACGACCAGGATGTGGTACAAGGTCAATTTTTAAAGCGGAGTTTAACAAGTTTTAATTCAGACTGTTCCTTCATCGAGAGCGGTTGCTATACCAAGGATAGATAGCCCAATATGTCCTACAATTTACCCATAGCTGGAGGGATGTATTCATTCCTTTCCTAGGATACTAGTACTACGTGTCTCTAGCCTCATGAATAAAAAGCAAAAGCTTCCCAGATTCGAAGTAAATATTTACACCCCCTCAGGAGTAGTATGCGACACACGACCAGTTTAACAAAGAGTCCCAAGAGATAAGGATTTACCCAACATCCCGTATGAGCAGGGTGTGGCACAAGGTCAATTTTAAAGCGGAGTTTAACAGGATTTAACTCAGGGGTTTCATTTTCCTTTGTGTTATATAAGACCTTGCTTCTTTCTTTCTTTCTTTTGATTTTGCGGCATGTCAACCTGTTGTTTTTTTATGCCGAAGACGTTTTGTTCTATTAATTCTTGATGCGTATTGAAAATTCTTTTTTTTTAAACTCAATTTTTTAAAACCTATTTTGTTAACTAATTTCTTTTCTATCTAACCCACAGATGAAGCCCTAACAGGTACTACCACTCCGGGTGTATCTGTGAGTAATGGCGATGGAAGGGTACTCCACACTCCCCAATAGCTCCTGTTTAACGTCATACCCAGGACACTAAGACTCACAACCACCATCTAGACAATATAGGATAAAATGTGTTGGTGGTTTACCATAGGGCAATAGGGTTGGGACAATCATATAGGTGCTAGGGTTGGCGTGACTAGCCGATTGATCGGGGGGGGGCTCTGCAACCAATCGTCTAGCTTAAGTAAGGGAAAAATGGAGTGCATGACATGAACTGCTCAACCCTCAGGATTTCGTTCTTAAGCATCACGAGTCGCCACTCACGACCAACAGGTAGCCCTATTGGGGTGAATTTATCCTTCTGCAGAGGTGCAGTCGGTGTATTGTACTGTCCTAGCCAACAGGGCGGTTATTGTGTCTGGGCTGTCATGCACAAAGAAGAACACGAAAACTTATTTAAACCAAACACTGCAGCAGAAACTGATTAGAAAGGATATCGATGACAATGTACACCCGAGAGATCACATAAACAGACTCTATGTAACAAGAAAAGAAGGAGGATGTTGACTCGCCGGCATTGAGGATTATGTCAATTTAGGGAATTGAGGAATTTACAAAAATAGCAAAGAAAGACTTTTACAGCAACCAGTAACAGTAATATCAACAAGAACAACTTAGGGAAAAAGAGAGAGAGAGAGAGAGAGAGAGAGAGAGAGAGAGAGAGAGAGAGAGAGAGAGAGAGAGAGAGAGAGAGAGAGATTAGATTAGATTAGGGATGGTAGATCTTACTTGGTACACTTCTTACTGCTTACTCTGCTTGGCGCTGAATTATTGCTGCTAATTGTTTCTACTTCATATTTTTTGGACTTGGGCTGACTTCTATCTAGGCTTCTGCTGGGGTTGACTTTCCTTCTTAATACTTCTTCTGACCTGGGCTTAACAGTGTCTTAACAATTTACACAAGACTTGGTTTTACTTGATCAAGTTTTATTTCTTCTTAGCCCATATTTGATTCCGCCGCGGGGAGAGACCAAACCCTGGAGAGACGACGATCTCGTCTGCTCTCCTTCAAATCTGGGTCGAACTGCTTAACTAAACTAAATATTCTCACGTCTCTGTACCGGAGTTCAGTTGGGGTGATCTAAAATGACAATCATAACCCCCAACGGTTATGGAAAATTATCCTCCTGTTTTAAATCTAACGAACTTTATTTAAAACTAACTTACAGGTACGTTCACAAGTTATGACTTCTCATAAATTGTAACATAAGGAAATTGAACACGAGATGACATGGTCATGACTAAGAAGGGGAACCTCAAATGAGAAACTGAATCTCTTTTTAATAGCAGTACAAAATAATGCCATAAGAACCAATTATACAAAAGCAAAAATCGATAATACGCATGAGAATAGCAAATGTAGGTTAATCACATAATAAGCGGATACAAAACTAGGCCCGACTGGGTGGGAAAGATGATCCACTGGGAATTGTGCAAGATATTAAAATTTGTTCATACTGAAGATTGGTATATCAACAAAGCAGAATCTGCCATAGAAAATAAGATGCAGAAATTCTCTGGGATTTTCAGATAGAAACGGATTATCCAATCACGTCCAGAAGAACAGATGTAATGTTAATTAATAAGAATAAAAAAGTTGGCATCTAATGGATTTTACTGTTCCAGTTGAGCATAGGATGAAGATAAAGGAAAACGAAAAGATGGACAGGTATTTGAATATTACCATAGAGCCGAAAAAGAACATGAGAGTGACGGTGGCACCATTTGTAGTTGGTGCACTTGGAACTGTCCGCGACGGCCTGAAAAAGAGACTGGGTGAACTGGGACCAGAGGAAGAATCGAGACCACAGCAGTTTAAAAAATCAGCGAGAATACTTAGAAGAGTCCTGGAGACCTGAGGAGACTTGCTGTCACTCGGACTTCAGTGTAAAAACACCAATCAAAACTGCTGTGAAAAATAGAGTCCATCGCACAGCATTCCACAACAGTAATTAATTCTCTGTAGCAACTAGCGACTACTCGAACTTGACTACTCGACTGTGTAGTTCGCATTATTTATGTGTTTCATTGGACGAGTCCAACTTCTTGTAGGGGAAAATATCTTCCCTTACTACAAGATGAAATAATATACACATCTGGTGTAATCTGGCATGAGAGATGTTTATATTATTTCATCTGGACCCGTGAGTAAGCGTTTGGTGAGATTACATCTGGTGAGTGGATCATCAGATCTGATAATATAATCATTTAGTGGAGCATGATTTAGTCAACCATGGCTCCGAATGTAATAATGAAAATATTTGGTGTCTCTTCAAACGCCAAGACACCGTTCCAAATAACAATATAACCATTTGATGGGTCAACGAACGGTTATTCACGGCTCCTATTTGAAAATTTTTCTTTTTTTCTTGCTTTCTTTATTGTTATCTCTAATTGAAAATATTTTTCTTTCTTTCTTTCTTTCTTTCTTTCTTTTCAGTTGTCTCCAGTTGAACACCTTTCTTTTTTATTTTGTATCTTACTTGGAAACTTATCTTTTCTTTCTTTCTTTCTTTCTTTTTCTTTCTTTCTTTCTTTCTTTCTTTCTTTCTTCTTTTATCACTGACTTGAAAATCTTTATTCCTTCTTTCTAGCTTTCTTTATTTTCTTTTCATTTTATTTCAGTTGTCTCTAATTGAAAATCTTCTTTCTTTCTTTCTTTCTTTCTTTCTTTCTTTTTTCACTACCAAGCATTTTTACACCTAATGTAAAATGGCTCCGTAAATTACGACTTTATATGTAACACTATTATAATGTATTTAGGAATATGCATTTTGAGTGATTGATTGATTGATTGAAAGATTGATTAATTCTAACGGCATGTCAATACGTCTGGGGCTATTTTATGCCTAGAGCTTGGGAAATTACATACATTGTATGTTCTTGTCTACATCTTTATGTAGTCATTTTTAAAGAGTTTTTGTACACGTATATCTCATACTAATAATTTGCAAACAGATCTATTTAACCCATAGTGTCCTGAGTATGACACTAGACTGCATCTGATGGTGAGGCTCCAGTTCTGGATATCTGAGGAGACCTCCCCCCAGTTGTGCCGCCTGTTGGTTGTGGGTAGTGACCTATGATGCTTAAGGATAGAATCCTAGTGGTTGAAAAATCCATGTTATGCAAAATTCTACTTGGGCTTGACGGTCAGAGAGCCCCCTCCGATAAATCGACTGGTCACGTCACGCCCTTGTACCTATATGATTTTGCCGACCCTATTGCTCTTATGGCAAACCTCCAACCCTTTTTATTATATATGTGCTATAAGGCGATGGCTGAGGGTCTTAATGTCCTGGGTATGACGCTAAACTGCATCTAGTGGTGAGGCTCCAGTTCTGGAGAGCTGAAGATTTTGGAGTATGCCTTCTTTGCCATTACTCCCAGGTCAACTCTGACCCAGAGTAGAAGTACCTGTTAGGGTCACATCTATGAGTCAAACAGATCGGTTTAAAAGGTATTCGTATTCGATAGGGATGTGTGCAAAATAAAATAAAAAAACTTTTATCTACACAAAAATATAAACATGAACGTACAGTGAATACTATTTCCAAACTCATAGGCAAAAATAATCCTAGACGGGTTGAAATACCGTTAAAAATCAATCAATAAATCATAGTTGGCCCATGGGACCCTAACATATACAACCACTCCAGGTCAGAGTGGATCTGGAAATAATTGCAATAAAGAAATTTCCCCACATTCCCCAGAACTCCAGAAGTAGAGTGCCAAAATCAGATACAATTTAATGGCATACTCAGGACACCCAACTATTATAGAGAGTTCGATTCTCACTGGATGCTCTCTATTTGCAACATTGTGTCACATAATACCCTTTGTGAGGGGGTTGGGTAAATAGGTTTATTGCTCAGTGCCTGAGGCGTCACAAAGAGGGAATTCAACGGGACCACGTTTTTTTTGCACTGGACATTGCATGAGCTTCAGTTTGTGAGTGGTTCCCTACGTAAAAAGATCTTGTGTTAATCCGGCCTGGTGGGAAGTCAGGACACCCTCTTATTTGCGGAGGGCTCTAACCTCTTTGCAGTTAGCGTATTCTATGCCCCCCGATAAGGTGGAAACTTTTGGGGGATACTTTTAGCCTGTATCTGTTTGATGAATGAAATGTCGGTGGGACTTTTGATTTGGTTCAGTTTCTTGTTTTACGGCATATTAACCCTTTTCGGGTCATTTAATGCCGAACAAGTCATTTTAATAAAAGTTTCTATGTTTCAAAGGTCTTAATATCTTCAAATTGGTATAAATAATTTTCATTAACTTCATTTGATTTGGTTTGGTTCAGTTTGGTTTGTTTAATGGTATATCAACTCAGTGGGTTATTTAATACCAAAAACTGTTAGGACGGGAGATAAAAGTTGGTGCTCAAGTTACTTTTACAGGTGTACTTTTTGGATTTATTTCGTAGATGGTTTTTTAAAAAAATATCTGATTCCTAATTTTCGGTAAATTTTTTATTTCTCTCAAAAGGATAAAGTGTCTTTGTATTCTCAAACATATCTCTTATTTTATTTGCGTTGAAACATTTCTTTCTGATGGGAAAGTGTTTGACAGTGCAGGGTGTTTGTCATGTTCGCGCCGTGGTTGATCGAGTTGGACTTTTGATGGAATTCGTAAACTAAATGGCGGCAAAATTTATTCAAGAGTTTTAGTTGATGTGCTTTCAAAATTTCTAATTAGAATTTAAAGTGCCATTTTTGTTTTTGTTTTTGTTTTATTTTGAAATCAAAATAGCATTTCTTGCATTTTTATTTCGAGGTAAGAAAATTTCTGCATGTCATTAAACTGTACAACCAGCTTTGGACCTTGTTGAAGATTAGGAAACTACCTAAGTAGAAAAGATTTACGACCCACACGGATCCGTTCGGCAATAAAACCTGCCGAACTCTCCGAGTAGAGCCTTCCCGCCCTCTGAAAAAAAAAAAAAAAAAAGAAAAAAAAAAAAAAAAAGAAATTAAGTTGTGCAAATTAAAATTATTTCTTGTCTGATTTTTTTTTAGCTCTAAAGAAAAGTGGAGTTTCGACAAAACTAAAATGCTCATTAAGTAGAATGTTAAAAATGCAACAGAAAAAGAAACAATGCGGTTTCACTTACCATACAACAAAAATGTTAAGACTAACCTAGTTAGAATATTCATAAAACTAAACAAAAACTGACCAAAATAAAATGACGTTAAACTGCATCTAATGGTGAAGTTCCAATTCTGGAGCTCTGGGAAGTGTGGACTACTCCATCGCCATTACTCCCAGGTCCACTCTGACCCGGTGTAGAAGTATCTCTTAGGATCCCATTTATGTGTTAAATATAAAAATGAGTGTTTAAAAAATGGTTTGAAAAAACAATTGAATACCTATCAAGAATGAATAAAACAAAACGTATTCGGCATAAAATAACCCAGCAAGGGTTGACATGCCATAACCCCCCCCAAAAAAAAAACACAGAAAAAATTCTTCACAAAACACATAAGTCAGCGAGAACTTTATCACATAGTGTTGGGCAGTCCCCTTGGCATAATGGCCGGAATGGTAGTACCTGTTAGGGTCTCATCTATGGATTAAATAGATTTAAAAATGAGTATTAAAATGTATTTAAAAATTCAGATTGAAAAAAAATTGAATAACCAACAAGAATGAATAAAAAAAAATTTCTTCGGCATAAAATAACCCAACAAGGTTTTTTCTCGTCTAAAATGTTTTGCAGCGCAGTCTTTCCTCTTGTTCTTGATGGCATGTGATGAACATTGTCCTTTTTGAGAAATACCGAATGATTTCATGCACTCCCAATCTGATACCCCCCCCACTCCCATGTCCCTAGCTATGAACCTAATTGGCTTGCTTGGATTGTTTTCAATCATGGTCCCGATCCCAGTGTAGCGATTGTCTGCCCCTGTTGGGATAGACGTGTCCAAAACGGTGATCTCCCCTTGCCGCTAGCGTTTCGCCACTAGGTGACACTACTAACTGGGTATTTAAACAGCAGCCCTGGAATATCTGCCTCTCTTTCTCTTGATCCAGCATCCACAAAAGATAGACTAGACGCGTGGTGCTTCTGTCCATAAGTAGTCCCCCCAACTATCAGTAAGTGACTCTCATATTCTTTATGAACTCTTTCTTACTTTCAAAGGACTTTCGTCCTATCTGTTTTGTATAATGTCATGTATATCAATTTCCACGTGCTCAGACAATAAAGTCTGTATTCGTTGTTATATGTGTTACATAATCTATGCATAGATTATTGTCAACCCCCTGTATTTTTGAAGGGATGGCCCCTTTTCATATCACGGGCGGGACTTTCCATGGAATATTATAGAACGCCCGCGAAATACGTGAAGTCACGTGAGACCTGGTTGGCTCTCAGTTTCAGCTTGGACGTCAGGCAGATAAGGTCTTTCTGCCTTAGCTGAAGCTCACTGCACACGCGCGTTATGTTAGTTAAATGAAATGTTTAGTTAAGTAAATAAAACCTTACATAAATAATATGGTTTTGTGGTTGATGAATGTCTTGGCAACAAGACTGATCTAGAAGAAGAAATGAATTAAGTGCGACCGACCACCAAGACGAAGTCCAGACGCTAGAAGAGACGTTAGAAGAGACACTAGCAGAAGAACGTAAGATAAAAGATGAGCAGAAGAATAATAGAAGTAAGGAAAGAAAGGGTATACAACATATATGTACATCTTCGGATTCATTTATGTATATATTCACCCCGTTGGAAGGTTACTCTGATCCTTCTAACAGTTTATACTCTTTGAACTTCTTATACTAGCAATAAATTATTTTCTTATCAGAAAGATCAGAGTGAAGCTTCCAAGCTGCCGTACCTTCATAATCACCATTGGACTTATCCAACTCTTTTCGAATCCTCTGCGCTGTCTTCAAATTTGACACCGTAACACTCTGAAATATTCGTATTGGAGCTTCCGACGTGAATGCGAAGCGGTACGGCATGAATATAAAATATGCCAAGAAAGAGAAATACGGAGGATGCATTATTTTATATGAGATTTGCCAATGTTTCGGTTTTAAAACCATCATCAGGGAAATGTAATTGATATTTAATGTTTCATCTAAAAAAAATTTTTTTTCAAATGAAAAAATGAAACGAAAAAGTGAAAACAATTAACGTTAATAGCGTTCCATTTCAAATTAGACTGCGTCATTTTGTGTTCGAAAAAAGTCGGATACATGGCACGACGGATATAAGGGTTGAGTCCTTAGAGTTCTAAGAGAAAAACATCAGTAGGTTACAGGTTCAATCCTGACCACGGTCGATAGAATACTTAATATAGCTCAACGCATGTACTCGGTCATGGTTAGCGGAATGGGAACGGTCTACCCCGGTAGATTGAATAAAGGGTATGTTTCAAAAGTCCATGAAGACTCCAGAGTTCGACGAGAGGGCCCTCGAGTTCGACAAGAAACCCTCGAAGAAGGTCGAAAGGTACATCGGCTGAAACGTTGTGTGTGTAACAATAAAGATGAGGACAACAGTCCGAAAAATCCAAATAATACAAAAAAAAAAAAAACGCCTATAGAAATCATAACAAAAATATAGAATGTAAGCATAATTTATCATTTAGTATTATTTGGATTATTCAGACTATTGTCCTCATATTTATTGTTATTTGTACAACGTTTCGGTCGATGTGTCCTCCGGTCTTCTTCGGGTATTTCTTGTCGGACTCGGGAACCTTCTCAGACTGGGGAACCTTCTTTTCGAACTCGGGAATCTTGTCGTAATTGGGAGCCATTATCGAACTTTGAATCCAACCCTTTATTCACTCCACGGGGGAATCCTGTTCTCATTCCGCTAACCATAGCCGGGGGGTGTTAAGCTGTGTTAATTATTATTCTATGTTACTGCTGCCCCTGACCAGGATTGAACCTGAAGCCTAGAGATAACTGTCACTTAGAACTGTCTTAACACAACACCTTTATCCACTATGCTATGTGTCTAATTAGACGTTGTACAAATAACAATAAAGATGTGGACAATAGTCCGAATAAGCCAAATAATACTAATTATGAAGCCTCATCTAAAAATTCAGAGAAATAATTTAGTATTAATCAGTAAAACCTTTTTTTTAAAAAAATGAGATATATTTTACTATTCAGAACTAATTTAACTAAAGAAGGAGATAAATTAAAAGAACCAGGCCTTTGATTAATAGTATCATAATTTAAAATAATTCTAGATTCCACAACGTTTCTGTGTTGTTTATAATGTATTTTGATTAATATTTTGGAATCTTTAAGATTAAGAATATATTTGGTTTCTAAATTATGTTTGACATGTTTGGCATTACGGACATAACTTAATTTAAAATCTCCTATGTGTTCATAAATACGTTTTTCTTCAAAGTCATCGGCATTTCTCTTATGTAAATGTTGTTACACATATTACAAGAAATGGCATATACACCAAGTTCTGAAGTAATTTGATTATTGTTATTCTTCTTATTGATTATGTTCTTAATTGTTTTAGAAGAGTTTGGAGCAGGTTGAATATCGAGGTTGTTTAGACGTTTTTTTCTGATGATATGTGGGGTTGATATATGTTGAGAAGATAAATGGAAAAATATAAATATATTTGTATGGATGAAATTTATTATAGGCTGACACGTGTTTCGTCGGGAATTTGTTTACATACATAGCATTATAATTTAACAAATTTAAACAAATTCCCGTCGAAATACGTGCCAGCATATAAAATTTTTTAAGTAACCACCAGCAAAAAAAACAAAAACAAAAAACCCCCCAAAACAACAAAAAAAACACAAGGCTGGAAAGGAGCGGATGAGCTCTATGGGAGTTTATCACCATCCACACAGAGAGAAAGCACTACACACAGAAAACACAAATTGGTTAGATGCGGCTCCGTGGCCCTGAGCGTCAACCCATCTACGACAAGAAAGAGTTTGTTACAAAACCATCGCTGCCGAGTGGCTTTATATGATCCCGAGGAAAGCTAGGGGAGTGAACCCCGGAAACAATTCCGTAGCTGGTGTCACTAAGATGAAGTAACACTGAAAATGTTGTACTCCTAAAAAATCTACACAGATACACAGACATATATATATATATATATATATATATATATATATATATATATATATATAATTGAAAAAAGAAAAAACTTGAAATCCATACATATTGACTAATATACATATTTATGAAAAAATATTATATATATATAATATATATATATATATATATATGGAAAAAAGAAGGTCCTGAATAGAATAATTCCCACCACCAACTCATCTGGTCTTTTGCACACACACACACACACACACACACACACACACACACACACCACACATATATATATATATATATATATATGCTTTACCATTACTCTTTGTTACTTGGATCCTATTTTTACACGAAAAATGGTTTCAGCATTACTGTCTGTTCGTTCCACATTTTTTCCTTTGTTTGGAGACATTTTCAGAATTCTATGAGACAAACGCACGCATTCAGGATGTCTTTCACAATCACACGATTACTGAAATAAGGAACAATCTAAAAGACAGAGAAATATTAGGAAAAATCAGAAATAATAAATAAATACATTTGAAAAAAAACAATAATACAAAAACAACAACAAAAAACTGGGACACAAAAGACTCTTGGCTGATCTCCATAAAAAAGAAATTTATGCGTCATATAAATGAAATGAATGTCTGTCGAGAGACTAAAATAGAATTCTGTTGAAAAGATCGTTGTCTAAAGAGACGATTGAAAAGATATGGCAACGAAGAATCACTGAAAGAAACGAAAGAAAGAAAGAATAATTGTCTACGATTAATTTACTGCAAAGGACATGAAAATCGGGCTCGTAATCTTATGTGCTTTTTTTTTATTGTTACACTTTTCAGCTACGTCCTAAATTCTTACCATTTTCTTTTGCTATAGTGACACTAAAAGTTTGTGCGTCCTTGTGTGCACATATTTAAACGCAAAAAATGAAATAAAATTTATTCTATTTTTTTTTATAGATGAGGCTCGATAATTAGTATTATTTGGATTATTCGGACAGTTATTTCTAGGCTGCAGGTTCAATCCTGGTCAAGTACGACAGGATAGAATAATAATTAACACAGTATAACACCTGTACCCCAGCTATGGTTAGCGGAATAAGAACAGGATACCTCGTGGATTGAATAAAGGGGTGGGTTCAAAGTTCCGTGATGGTTTCCGATTACGACATGAAGGTTCCCGAGTTGGAGAAGGTTCCCGAGTCCTACAAGAAATATCTGAAGAAGGCCTGGGCGCACATCGGCCGAAACGTTGTACAGATAACAATAAAAATGAGGACAATAGTCCGAATAATCCAAATAATACTAAAATTTATTCTGTATTATTTAGAATTTTTGGAGTGTTGTTCTCATCTATTATTGTTATATACACATCGTTTCGGTTGATGTGCCCTCCGGCTCTCTTCGGGTGTTTCTTGTCGAACTCAGGAACCTTCTTGTCGAACACGGGAGCCTTTGTCTATTGCAGTGACTGTGTTCTTCCTAAGAAAGCGGTCACCACTCGAAATCTATATCAGGTTTATTGCTGCTTAACTTCGTTGGTCAGGTAAGAATTGTACTTGATTCATTATGAGGAATAAAATAGGATCTCGTTGATTGTAGTTGAGGTTCAGAAAACCGGAGGGCACATCTGCCGAAACATTGTGTATATAACAATAAAAATGAGGAGAACAGTCCGAAAAATCAAAATAATACAAATTATCAAGCCTCGTCTAAAAAATTTAGAAAAAATTAGTAAAACACATCTAGTATTGAAAAAAAAAACCCAACAAAACTCACAAAACAGATTGTAAAAACTTAACCATTTTTATTATTGTCACAAATTTTAATGAAACTTCACTGGCTTAAACACACATAGTGTTGAAAATTATCACTCTAGTCCAGGGATCATCAAATTTTTTTTTCACAGTGGGCCGGATAATTGAAAAAATAACGAGCGCGGGCCATATTATTATTGTGTTCAATACTTGCTAGCCAGAACGAAAAAGATGTAAAACAAAATGTATCTTTCATGGATGAGTGGCGTAAGATGTACAAAAACAAATTTAACCAACATATTTATTTTCAAAACATTATCAAAGAACGCAACATTAGCAGAAAGGTCTAGTGAGATTTGTGAAACGGAATTCAAGTACCGTCGGCAGGCCTGATAAAATACCTTCACGGGCCGGATCCGGCACGCTGGCCGTAGTTTGATGACCCCTGCTCTAATCAGTACTTGATAAATAGTTAGAATTCACTAATAGTAGTAAATTGTTGGAGCAAGAGTTATCTCCCCTTACTCCCTCTTTGTATAAGGGTCAATTATCTGTCCTAGTTCATTTGTTATTGTCCCGGTTAATAAACGTACACCTCGCATCGTTTTAAAGCCGTCCTTATGTTTTTGCTTCATTGAGTTCAATTATCCTTCCTGGAATATGAAGATGAAATACTTGCATTTAGCCGAGATAAAAGGTATGACTTATTTTAATGTGGAATTAGGTTATAAATTCCCAACACATAGGAAGTAGTTATTTTCATTGATTATTGTTGTCAAAATTCCCTTAGATGTAGCGAAAAGTCATTAATCACAAATTAGGATACAAGGAAAAAAATTCTAATAAATTTCCTTTTTTTATATATATTTCTAAGAATTTTCTTTTTACAGAATTATTATTTTTCGCTACTACTCAGGGAACTTTGACAACAATAATCAAGAAAAATGATCACTTTCTACATGTGTCTAAGCCATTGAAGTTTCATTAAAATTTGTGGCAATAATAAAAAGTGGTTCAGTTTTTACAGCTTGTTATTTTTTGTCCATTATTATAGAATAAATGAAACATTAACTCTTTTTGATAAGATAGTTGGGAGTTGCCCATGAAGGCAGCGTGCAGTTTTGAACAAATCGTGGAAACAACACCCCACACAAACCATCCGTGTAAGACGGATAAGAAATGTTGGACACTGCTGGAGGAGCAAGGACGAACTCATAAGTGATGTTCTCCAGTGGAAGCCTGCACATGGACACACCAGTGTGGACCGTCCAGCAAAGGACCTACATAGATCAGCTCTATGCAGATTCTGGATGCTGAACAGAGGACCTCCCGGGGCGATGACCGATAGGGACGGTTGGCGAGAGATTGTCATGGATATCCGTGCTGCCAGCGCGACCTAGTGATATTGATAAATATGTAATTATGAAAAAATATTAAAATCAGATTAACACTTTATCTCCCCCTTTTTTCACATCTCATTTCATTTCTCGTTTGCTGCGACCCTTTTTAGAGGGGGGTGAAAGTGAACTGGAAGGGGGTAGTTTTACAGCATGTCAACTCCTGTTGGGCTATTTAATACCGAAATTAGCAACTTTAAGGGTATTTGCCTCATACCCCACGTATGGGCTGGGCACAAGGCCTCGTTTTAACGTGGGCCCGCCCATAAGCCGAAGCTGATGGGTGGGAAAGAACAAAAATTGCGTCGATCCCTTTGGCATTCCCCCTCAAGGGGGGGCCTCAGGCGCTGGGTAATAAACCCAGCCCTGTCCCCAAGAGGGCAGGTATTGCCTGGGGGGATGCCCCCCTGGGATCGACGCTACTAATTGTACTTTACCGGGCGGACAGGGAAGTCTCAAAGCATAGTAACTGGAACAGATACTACACTCTGATCCCCACCTGTACAAGGTAAGTTAGCAACTTTAAGTAAGTATTCTTTATACAAATTTAAAATATAAATTTAAGAAAACAACTACAGATTTTAATTTAATTAACCTTTAATAGGAATCGGTTTAGCTCAGTCAGTAGAGCATCTGCCTAGGAATCGCAAGGATAACGGTCCTTGCCAATTGTGCAGTAAAGCATCTGGGAGCTGACAGTAGGTGTGGCACTACACTTCAGTAAAATAATCTCCTTGGTATAGCACTAGTGAAAAGAGGATACACTCCCTTGCTGTTTGGCTGATACAGACAATAGGCCACTAAGTTGACTTTATTTTTACTTTATACAAGTAACTAATTATAACCATTTGTAAACAATTGCAGTTTCAAGTAACTATTTTTTATACAAATAATTTTCACTCAACGGGGAGGGGGGTGATACCACACTATCCATAATTTGGAATTTCGCCACCGGATGTATTTTAGTGTCACACATCGTTTTGCAGTCACCCATCGTACAATGGTTATCGCTGTAGGAAATGGACATGGCGAAACGATTTCAAATCCTGGATAAGCGTATCCAACTATTCCCCACTAGTTATGGGTAAATTGTACGGAAGTCTGGGATCTTTAACCTTGGTATGGCAACCAGTCTAGGAGAAAGAAAACTGAATTCAAACCTGTTAAACTCCGCTTAAAAATTGACCTTGTGTCACATCCTACTTGTGTTGTGGGGTTGGTAAATACATATTTTAAGTTTGATCTGGATTTTACGACATGTCAACCCTTGTTGGGTTATTTTATGCCGAAGACGTTTTGTTTTATTCATTCTTGATGAGTATTCAACAATCAAAAAAAATTTTTTAAACAGTTGAAAAAACCCCCATATTTTATCTATTTAACCCATAGATGGGACCCTAAAAGGTACTACCAATACAGGTTAGAATGGACCTGGGAATAATGGTGATGAAGGGATACTCTACACTCCCCAGAGTTCCAAAATTGGAACTTTACCATTAGATGCCGTTTAAAGTCATGCCTAGGACATTAAGACCCTCAGCCACCGCCTTCTAGCCAATATATGATAAAAAAGGATTGGAGGTTTGTCCTAAAAGGAATAGGGTCTGGATAGACATATAGGTACTAGGGCTTCACGGGGCCAGCCGATTCATCGTAGGGGGTCTCTGACCGACTGTCAAGTCAAAGTAAAGGCCAAAATAGAGTGTTGCATGTCATGAAGTGCTCATCCGCAACGATTCCGTCCTTAAGCATCACGGGGCACCCTCACAACCAACAGAAGGCACAATTGGGTGGAGTGATGTAGTCGGCGGCACAATTGGGTGCAGAGATGTAGTCGGCGTATTATACAGCCTCTAATGATTTCGTGAGGATCTTTGTGAATTCAGGGTCAGTGTTGATATTAAAGATTTAATCGGTTGCTACCGTAATGATACCGTAACAATTTCAATTTAGCTATTTCGATCTTTTACTTTATTAGCTGTTGCTGCTGCTGCTGCTGCTGCTGCTTGGTGAAGTGAGTCAGTGGGAAGATACACATTTATTAGTAAAATTCTTTTCACGTAATCTAGTGTGAAAAAACATTTATTATCTTTCTCGTTTCTTGCCAATTCCCTTACCCCAGTAGGGAGCATAAATCACATATATCGAACATCATACTATTATATATATATATATATATATATATATATATATATATATATAATACATTTCACGTTTAATATACATATATATAATACATTTCACGTTAATATATATATATATATATATATATATATATATATAAAGAGAGAGAGAGAGAGAAGAGAGAGAGAGAGAGAGAGAGAGAGAGAGAGAGAGAGAGAGATGTCCTTTGTTTTGAAAAAAAAAGTGATAGCCTTGTATATTATTTGCTTCTTTCGTTGGCCTCTGGGGATTTCTACTTCCCCCATTTCTTGTTGAAAGTCTCTTTGATATTTCTAGGCGCTTCAACCAAGAAGAAAATTATCTAAAATAAATGCGTGCGAGGGGGTGGGGGCATGCTTAACGTATCGATTATCGTCGTAGGAAATGGAATTGGTGACCCATGTTCAAATCCTGGATGAGGCTAATTGCATTTCTTTTCGCGCTAATGCCCTCGGGAAAATTCATATAAGTACCTACCCTCTCGAAGGGGATCAGCGTAATATGAAACGCAAACAGCTTCGTCCAAGATTTGAACTCAGTCCAATAATAATAATAATAATAATAATAATATATATATATATATATATATATATATATATATATATATGTGTGTGTGTATATATTTATATTTTATATATATATATTGTATGTATTTATTTGTATGGAAACTAATCTGCTAACATATTTGGTTTCATGCTCTTTAAACTTGTTTAAGCTGAGCAATCTTCGGGCAGCAAAAGATTTTGAAATTGTGAAAGTCATGGTCAAAGTAATTGCGGTGCAATTTTCGAGCAGCATATATATATATATATATATATATATATATATATATATATATATATATATATATATAATCCAAAAGTCCAGAGAAGAAATCTTCCTTACGACACAAGAGTTTTATTTAAAAAAATAAGTCGCAGTTTGAGAGCTCAATGTGTGTTCTTAATGTTAGAGTCACAGAGCAAATATATAAGTAAAGAAATAACAAAAGACTTAGAGATTTAGCTTTATAGTCTATTTCAGGGAGCTTAGACAAATAGTCTAACTCTCCGGACTCATCAGATGCGAATCAGAAAGCTCCCTGAAATAGACTATAATGCTAAATCTCTAAGTCTTTTGTTGTTTCTTTACTTATATATATATATATATATATATATATATATATATATATATATATGTGTGTGTGTGTGTGTTGTGTGTGTGTGTGTGTGATTTTTTGCAAACAACCGAATTGGTCATTCCGAAAATGTAACAATATAAAGAACTGGAACACGTCGAGTAGTGTAATGATTTGCAAGCTTGAATAGCAAACTTTTACAAGTGAGTTCGAGTCTCAGTGGGTACGCCATACATCCGACCTAATGGCACAACTACTCAAAGTGAAGTAAAAGATAAGTAAATAACCCATGAAGGTTTATATACCATTAAACTAAGAAACCAAACCAACAACAACCAAATTGGTCACTCTGAATACGTAACAATACACACACACACACACACACACATATATATATATATATATATATATATATATATATATATATATATATATATATATATATGTATGTGTGTGTGTGTGTGAAAAATATATTGGAAAGGTGAATGACGAACACAATTAATCAGTTCAATTAATATTTCTTCCCTGTTAATTTCAGAAACTTCATCAACAACCGATTCACCTTTCCAATATAATTTTCACATTTTGTCGAATTTTTTAAAAAGCTGATAGTTTCTTTATATATATATATATATATATATATATATATATATATATATATATATATATATATATATACAAGAGCGCTTAGGTTAGTAGCAAACTCGATTATCAAATACTTACTAGTGAGTTTGAGTCTCATTGGGTAGTAGTGGTACTATTTAACCCAAGGATGGGAGAATGACGTAATTTATTCATTTCCAAGGGTATTTGTCCGAAAGTTAATGTAATAGCACGACTGGAGTTCGAATTCTGTTACTAGGATGTCGCAGTCCAACACTTTACTCAATACGCCTCGCCCCTCTAATCCTTTAGAAACTATTGAGAACATATAACAGATCGTGACGAACTTAATGAAGGCAATGTAATTCTAAGACTTCCAGCAGTGTTTTCCAGAAGTGTCTTCGTTTGTGTGTGGTTTCCCAAGGGAACTATTCGTAAGGAGATAAAGTTAAGTTGAGTGATTAAGTTGATATTACGCAATCAGTCACATTACTTGATAGAACGACTTTTGTGTTAAGAGATTTTTGCTCAAGACGAGCCGATGCCGCCTTTCAAGTTATGACAGGAAGGAAGCGAAACGTGTTGGTGATGAAGAAAGTGACCAAAGGAAACAACAAAGATGCCGGTGAAAATAGAGGTTGGCTATAATAGTTTCCAGACAGAAAGGTGATCAAAGCGTCGGAATTGGAAATGAAGAGAAACGATGAAGGGAACCAGCAGGGTGGCCTTTGTTATATTCAGAAAACAACTTGAACACATACACGGCTGCACACACTCATATATGCGCCCGCGCGCACACACACATACAAAGGCATAATGGTTATCGTCGTAGAAACTGGAGTCGTTAACACAAATTCAAATTCTGAACGAGACTGTTTGTGTTTCACTTGGAGCCAATGCCCACAATTAGGAAAGGCATGAATCCATCTGCCCTGCCCCGGCTTCGAGTAGCTAGTAGGGATGACTGATTTCTTTAGCCTTGGTAAGTGAGTCAGTTCATAATCCTATGCATACCCCATCATATATACACATACACGTATATATATATTACGTTAAAACGTGTTTGGCAAATCTTGCTTGCTGACTTAATGACTTAGAATTTATTTATCTTTTTTTTTATTCTTTTCCTTCTCTTTTGCCGGGAATTAGCCGACAAGTTGGGGGGGGGGTAGGGTCAGTAGGTAGAGTCATTTTAAACAGAATAAAAATGTATTTTTTTTAAAACATGCCTGTGAATGAACAAATTTTGTTAGTCAAAGATAAAAAAATGCAAAAGTGCTAGGCATTTAAGTTAAATAAATTCTAAGTCATTGGGTCAGCAGGCAAGATTTGCCGAGCGCGTTTTGACGTACTCTCAGATAGGTGTGTTTTGGTGTTTCTTTCTTTGTAGGAAGTGCTATATTGTGGAACTTGGATGCCTGGCGCTTTTGCATTTTTTTTATCTTTGAATAACAAAATTTATTCACAGCTTAATTCAGTGTCATTAAAGTGATATTAACTCATGTTTTTATCTTTTTACCCATTGTTGAATTTGGTTACGGATTTTAAATTCTCATAATCTCAAATGTTACCTGTGGACTTATACTAAGTTAAAACTTAGTTTTTTTTTCTCGGTGTGGTGGACCCGTCGATCTCGTAAAATCATCCACCTGCGCTCCCTAAAGTCTGCCAGTCATCTTGCCTCGGCTTGTCACTGATCCTTGACTTTGGGGAAGGAGAGCATGCGGTGCGTGTCGCACAAGCGCGCAACATGTAAAACAAAAAACCTGTGCAGATATTTCTACAAGTCCAGTGAGATGTGCAGGCCTGACTGGCTGTAAGCACGCAGATTTGAGTCTACATACGGCATAATTCATGACCTACTTAACGTCACCGCCTTGCTGATTGAACAGCAACGTGCCTCGGCGAGGGTTTGGATGAAGGAGCTGCCCCTTGGTTAACACTGTTCACCTAGCCATTTGGGAATTATCTAGAAAAGGTGACCTAAACAAATGCCGATTCACCTATCAAGCTTGCCAGAGACCAGCGCTTCGACGGATGTCCATATTAGCTGGGCGAAAACACTACAACACAAAACAAGGCTAAGAATAGCCACCTGGAATGTCTCGACACTTCTTGAGAGATTGGGAAAACCCTAAACTACGTACTGGTATTGCGATAGGGGAGCATCTCGATATGAGGCCGACATCAATGCCCTTGCGGAAGTCAGTTTCAGCTATAAGAACCAATTGACAGAAGGGGTGGGCTTGATACACATCCTCGTGGAAAGACAGGCCGATGGTAGCTGTAAGAAGTTTGGGGTAAGGTAAGCCCTCCACCCTGAAGCGACACATGACGGACGCCATGGAAACATTTCCTACATTGAAGTCTGACCTGTGTGGCAGGGCTGTATGTCGAGGGTTTTATGTGTGACAGGGTACATAAAACAATCTGGATCCGTGGGCCATCTGCGTGCTCACAACTGCTCACAACTGAACTACTTGTAGAAATGGCCTTATTCTGTCAAGAAGCGGCAATCACCATATATATATATATATTTGTTCTGTTTTTTTTTTGTTCGCTTGTTCATTCCCCATGCCTCATGATATCCCTCACCCCCCAAAAAAAACGTTCACAAGAACAAAGTTGATACGCGCCCCTCTCTCTCTCTCTCTCTATATATATATATATAAAGATTTTTTTTGTCATTATTTTCATAGTGAGTTCGAAGCATTAATTAAAATGTAATAATAAATTTTTTTGAAGGCGTAATAATGCACATTTATGTTTAAAAAACATATTTATTTCTTTTTTTTCCTTTTTTTTTTTTCATATTAAGGTTCCAAATTTTCGAGCTAAGCTCATCATCAGGGAATGAATTATTTTTTTCATAATTTTCATCTGTATTTAATAGATTCAATCGTGTTGTTGTTCATTGAATGTTTGGTGGTAACTGTGAAAAAATTTCTTTTTATTTTTTTTTTCCGGCGAAGATATAGTTACGCTCGGTAAATTCCGTAATAAATCGTTGCGATGATCGTGTTCCGCGGGATTTTTTGAAAATTATTTCATATATAAATTCTTTTTTCTTTTTTTTATAATACTATAAAATAATGAAGTCCTGCTCAGGGACACTGGAATAAAGATTTTTTTTGTCATTATTTTCATAGTGAGTTCGAAGCATTAATTAAAATGTAATAATAAATTGAATCTATTAAATACAGATGAAAATTATGAAAAAAATAATTCATTCCCTGATGATGAGCTTAGCTCGAAAATTTGGAACCTTAATATGAAAAAAAAAAAGGAAAAAAAGAAATAAATATGTTTTTTAAACATAAATGTGCATTATTACGCCTTCAAAAAAATTTATTATTACATTTTAATTAATGCTTCGAACTCACTATGAAAATAATGACAAAAAAAATCTTTATTCCAGTGTCCCTGAGCAGGACTTCATTATTTTATAGTATTATAAAAAAAAGAAAAAGAATTTATATATGAAATAATTTTCAAAAAATCCCGCGGAACACGATCATCGCAACGATTTATTACGGAATTTACCGAGCGTAACTATATCTTCGCCGGAAAAAAAAAAATAAAAAGAAATTTTTTTCACAGTTACCACCAAACATTCAATGAACAACAACACGATTGAATCTATTAAATACAGATGAAAATTATGAAAAAAATAATTCATTCCCTGATGATGAGCTTAGCTCGAAAATTTGGAACCTTAATATGAAAAAAAAAAGGAAAAAAAAGAAATAAATATGTTTTTAAACATAAATGTGCATTATTACGCCTTCAAAAAAATTTATTATTACATTTTAATTAATGCTTCGAACTCACTATGAAAATAATGACAAAAAAAATCTTTATTCCAGTGTCCCTGAGCAGGACTTCATTATTTTATAGTATTATAAAAAAAGAAAAAAGAATTTATATATGAAATAATTTTCAAAAAATCCCGCGGAACACGATCATCGCAACGATTTATTACGGAATTTACCGAGCGTAACTATATCTTCGCCGGAAAAAAAAATAAAAAGAAATTTTTTCACAGTTACCACCAAACATTCAATGAACAACAACACGATTGAATCTATTAAATACAGATGAAAATTATGAAAAAAATAATTCATTCCCTGATGATGAGCTTAGCTCGAAAATTTGGAACCTTAATATGAAAAAAAAAGGAAAAAAAAGAAATAAATATGTTTTTTAAACATAAATGTGCATTATTACGCCTTCAAAAAATTTATTATTACATTTTAATTAATGCTTCGAACTCACTATGAAAATAATGACAAAAAAAATCTTTATTCCAGTGTCCCTGAGCAGGACTTCATTATTTTATAGTATTATAAAAAAAAGAAAAAAGAATTTATATATGAAATAATTTTCAAAAAATCCCGCGGAACACGATCATCGCAACGATTTATTACGGAATTTACCGAGCGTAACTATATCTTCGCCGGAAAAAAAAAATAAAAAGAAATTTTTTCACAGTTACCACCAAACATTCAATGAACAACAACACGATTGAATCTATTAAATACAGATGAAAATTATGAAAAAATAATTCATTCCCTGATGATGAGCTTAGCTCGAAAATTTGGAACCTTAATATGAAAAAAAAAAAGGAAAAAAAAGAAATAAATATGTTTTTTAAACATAAATGTGCATTATTACGCCTTCAAAAAAATTTATTATTACATTTTAATTAATGCTTCGAACTCACTATGAAATAATGACAAAAAAAATCTTTATTCCAGTGTCCCTGAGCAGGACTTCATTATTTTATAGTATTATAAAAAAAAGAAAAAAGAATTTATATATGAAATAATTTTCAAAAAATCCCGCGGAACACGATCATCGCAACGATTTATTACGGAATTTACCGAGCGTAACTATATCTTCGCCGGAAAAAAAAAATAAAAAGAAATTTTTTCACAGTTACCACCAAACATTCAATGAACAACAACACGATTGAATCTATTAAATACAGATAAAAATTATGAAAAAAATAATTCATTCCCTGATGATGAGCTTAGCTCGAAAATTTGGAACCTTAATATGAAAAAAAAAAAGGAAAAAAAAGAAATAAATATGTTTTTTAAACATAAATGTGCATTATTACGCCTTCAAAAAAATTTATTATTACATTTTAATTAATGCTTCGAACTCACTATGAAAATAATGACAAAAAAAATCTTTATTCCAGTGTCCCTGAGCAGGACTTCATTATTTTATAGTATTATAAAAAAAAGAAAAAAGAATTTATATATGAAATAATTTTCAAAAAATCCCGCGGAACACGATCATCGCAACGATTTATTACGGAATTTACCGAGCGTAACTATATCTTCGCCGGAAAAAAAAAATAAAAAGAAATTTTTTCACAGTTACCACCAAACATTCAATGAACAACAACACGATTGAATCTATTAAATACAGATGAAAATTATGAAAAAATAATTCATTCCCTGATGATGAGCTTAGCTCGAAAATTTGGAACCTTAATATGAAAAAAAAAAAGGAAAAAAAAGAAATAAATATGTTTTTTAAACATAAATGTGCATTATTACGCCTTCAAAAAAATTTATTATATATATATATATATATACACACACACTCTCTCTCTCTCTCTCTCTCTATCTCTCTATCTATCTATCTATATATATATATATATATATATATATATATATACCAGATATGAACAGAGATAGATAAATAGATATGAACAGACCCCCATACACATATTGTTTTATTTCCTTAATTCATTTTCTGTTTGTCTGTCTGTCTGTCTGTCTGTCTGTCTGTCTCTCTCTCTCTATATATATATCACATAGATATGAACAAACCGAGATGGATAAATAGATATGATCACACACACACACACACACACAGAGATCTATATATATACATATATATATATATAATATATAAAGGAGAGATTTTGGTATGTACGTGTCGACGTATAACTCCAAAATGGGAGATCACTCAGATTCAAAATCTTGCATACATATTGATATCGTTCTAAGAAACACTCAAAATCTGGTTATTGATTTTTACTGATTAAGGGATATAATTAATTAATCAAACAAAAATCAAACAATTTTTAGAAAGAAATCGTATAGCTGCTGCTGCTGATATTCCATTACAATCAGCACGCACGCCCCCACCCTGCTCCACCCTGCTGCCTGTTTTCGTATGCCCGCTCTATTCCGCGTTGTTGAATGCATTTCTTTTTATGTAAAAAAGAATAATGAAAACGTTTTTATCAATATTTTTACGAATACTTTCATATTTCTTAGAATAAAATATATCCATTGTTAATCTTTGTTATTTTTGTTGCTCAAATAAATAAATAAATTACAATGTTACATTTTATTTCTAACTCAAACAAGCAATTAAAAACTGAATTTACAATTGTCTTACGTACGAAAAAGTTGGAATATGATTCTCAATTTTGTAAACAAACAAACAAAAAATCGTAAATTATTAGCGCTTAAAAGGATATTTAACACAATGAAACTTGAATAAAGGTTAATATTATCTTCAAAATTACGAAATTCACGCAAGCACTTATTTACTTATTATGTTTACTTATTTTAAATAAGTAAATAATGTTTGTGTGAATTTCGTAAGTTATTTACGAAATTCTTTTTGTCAAACAGTAAAAGAATGATAAAGAAATATCTAAATAAATACATACATATAGTTGTCGAAAGTTTTTTTAGTAACAGTTAGCATAACATAGGTAAACCCAAATTGGGTCTAAAATGCGTTTTTGATAAAGTGACTTTAGCCCCCCGATCCAGAAAATAATTTACCAAAAATCAGGGAATTATCGGATTTTAACTAATTTTTCAGTGTTTATTCATCAACGAACGATCTTTATAATACATTACTTATTTTATTTTTAAAAATTTTCTCAGGTCACTTAATTTTTACCCCTCCCTTATGTTAGGGGAATAACATTTTTATGTTTATAGTTTACTAATTACAGTATAAATAAAGAGGGCTGACTTCTGATTTAGGTCGGAAAATTAAAACGGAAAGTTTTTTTGGTGGTACCCAATGACAGTTTAACTACAGTCTATGAAGTAACATTTTGCGAATTGGGTTACGGTTTTAGGGGATTAAGGTTGTTTTTAATTACGTATTGCTTAAAAAATAAACAAAAAACCCCAAATTACTATACATTTAATTAACCATTGAAATTAATTATTGAATCTATCATTGAGACAGTTGTTTGTGTTAGTATTGCAATGTATAATTTCAATTAAATTTAGTTTAAAAAATATTTTTCAACATTAAATGTATAGTAATTTGTTGTTTTTTTTGTTGTCTATCCCCCTCCCCCTATATTCAACACAATGAAACTTTCATAGAAATTAATTTTATCTTGAAAAAACTTTTTCCATTCGAAAGAAGAAACATTAAACAAACTTCTGATGATTTAAAAAAAAAATTAAGCTTACGGAAATAATGAAAATTATGACTGAAAAATTTTTTTTTATATTTGCACCGTTAAATCAACTAAAATTTAACGTAGCCAAAAACAAGTTACAACAAAAAAATC
The DNA here is from genome assembly GCA_023376005.1 of Doryteuthis pealeii. NCBI lineage: Eukaryota > Metazoa > Mollusca > Cephalopoda > Myopsida > Loliginidae > Doryteuthis > Doryteuthis pealeii. Next base: position 100,160,577 of record CM042141.1, read on the forward strand.
AATTAATGAAAAATCAATTAATGGTCCGACTTTCATGAAAATTTCAATAACTATTTACCCTTGGATGTAAATATGTCTGAAAACACTCTCTGGTGTTCCTTTTTTTTTTTTAGTCCGGTCATGGACCGGGTAATTTAGCTAGTATATAATATATATATATATATATATATATATATATATATATATATATATAAACAAGGTATGTTTGGAATGGCTTTTTTGCCGACAATTTTTTGGAGAATATGTGCTTAATTGAAGTCGTACCTAATTTTGAAAATTAATTAATTAATAATGAATAATAATCTATAGCTCTGCTGATGAGGCCTAATAGGCCGAAATGTACATACAGAGATTGATTTTTCTCGATTTGT